>CM052139.1:9822598-10391545 GCA_028454255.1 Halictus ligatus | reverse complement strand
GATATAATTTCCCATAGTGAGCATGAATAGATTACTTCTGTGAATTTTATTGCAAAGTGAAAGGACATCGACCACTTCGACTAGATAATTTCATAGAGTGGATAATAAAAATGCCCTTGTGGATTTTAACGAAAAAACCCTCCCCCGCCCTAAAGAGCAAATTTGGTCATTCAAAATAGGCAGAATTCTTCATCGAAATCGACAGTTTTTTGCGAATACCTCGGAAAATAAAGACACCGCCAAACAGTGCGGACAAATGGCCTGTTTTCGGGCACTTCTCATAATGTGGTTATTCACGTTCTTCCAAACAATCTCGATCTATCTTTACCTTCTTATTATTTTTCCAATACGTATAAAACATATATTAGAACCAAATTATGAATACATAAAAATGATTGATCTATAATTTTTGCAAATTTGTATTATGCGTAAAAATTATTATATGATTATTCATATCAATTTTCATCCTGATATAAATTTCTTGCAAAGAAATATATTTTACATGGCGATATACACTAACATTTTATTTCGCACATTAAACTAACTAGAAAACAACTTACACCCGGCACGTGGAGAAACAGCATTCGTTATTAGCGCGACCGTTACAAATAACTGGTCTGAGGTGACTACGTACCGGATAGGCAAAAACGAGGTGTAGGGGGATGACGTTTGAACAGCAGACCAGGTTGACAGTTCTCCAAGATGGCGGATGCACAGCAGACGACGGCAGCTACGTCAGCCAAGATGGCGGCTCAGCGCAAAAACTGCCGGCGGAAGTTGGCCAAGGTGACGGCCAAAAGCCAAGAAAACTCGAGATGACTGCAACCGGCGGCTTGATACCGCTGACGGCACTGCGTAATAGCAAAATACGGGAACGTGGCTTCCTTCCTGTCCTTCCTTTCTTTTCAGAGTCGTTGCATCAGACGCAGCAGCGCACGTGCGGGAAGTAAAATAAGTACGAGACGTCTATGTTCGATCGCTCGAGCGTCAAAATTGTAATTGTCTCGCACTCTAACCTCATTGCTCGTTCACCTCGCCGTTGAGTTGAGTGAGGCGATAGCATTAGGTGTAACGTCCCTCGCGCCGTCCAGCGTAGTTGCGAACGTTTCGCGCGTGCCGGATAGATTACGGAAAAGTTGTTCCAAGTCGAGTCGCGCGTGCGTAGTGTCCGTCGCACGATGCCTGACCCTGCTCCGATATCAAGTCCGGAGGACGTCATTAAAACATTTTTGGAGAAATACGTCGACTCCTATCGAGTTCCCAAAATACCCGCGTTCTTTCGTGACGATCCGGCGTTATGGTTTCTACAAGTAGAGTCTTCTTTGTTCGCGTCGCGCATCACTACTCAAAAGACAATGGCCGACATCGTTGTATCGGCACTGACCTTTGATGAGATCGCATCGATCCGTGATATATTGTCCGCGACGCCACAGCCCCAAGATCTGTTCGATCGCATCAAAGCGCGTATTATTACGAGCTATTCCTCGTCTGCCGAAGCTCGTTTACGCCGACTCTTAAAAGGCGAAGTAATAACGGATGGAAAACCATCCCAAATCTTAAATCGGAACCTAAACGACGGATCGTGTAGCGATGATGTAATTCGCGCGATCTTCATGGAGCAGCTTCCAACCCAGATACGTGCCGTGTTAGCGATGTCTCGCGTCAGCGATTTACAGGAGTTCGCTGAACTTGCCGATAAAGTCGTCGAAGCGTCGGGTACTAGCTCGACCGCCGTCTCGCGACCTCGAGAACAAGGTAGCTCGCCTTGAAAAACAGGTAGCGGAATTAACTGTCTTGATTAGACGTCGCCCGCGAAGCTCTCGCGGTAGAACACCGTCTCGCGAAAAAAAACGTACCGTTGCGGAACCGCGTGACAAAACCATGTGTTGGTTGCATCGCAAGTTCTGGAAAGACGCACGGCATTGCGTTAAACCGTGCTCGTACCCCGCGGAAAACTAAAATGCACCAGCCGCGTGGAGGCGAGCGCGCCGAGTGCGGAATCTCACCGCCTCCATATTCACGACCGTGAATCGAGGTTGACCTTCCTCGTTGACACCGGCGCGGACATTTCGTTACTGCCGGTCAAAGGGACTCGCATTCGAAACCTTGTCCAAGCAACACGTACATAAAGATTCGTTCTTGTTTCTACCGCGTCACGTGACGCATGTGTTATATTCTTAAACCGAATAAAGAGTGGGAACTCATCCCGGTGCAGCCGAACGGGAGATAGTGTATTCATTTCCCTACAGAGGTTGTAGGGATTACGGGGTACCACTGCGTGTACCGGTTATACTCCAGTATAACAATGAGAAGACCTCTTCGATGGACTGATAATCGAAGGCCAACAGTTCCTACGTTGACTGCCGTAACGATGATCTTCTCGAGAGGAAAGGAAATTTAATCGAAGGAATATACTATCTACGTTCACTGTAGTGAGGGTTCCCACTGACTTTATTCGGTTTTAGAATATCACACTTGCGTCTCGTGACGCAGTAGAAACAAGAACGAATCTTTATGTGCGTGTTGCGCGGGCAAGGTTTCAAGAGCGAGTCCTGGTCGCGCGGCTACGCGCGTGACGGTTGGTAGCCGATGCTGCCAACCGTGTTACCAACAGATCGTTGGTGAGCCGGCTAGGGAATTTGGGGTGAGATCCCATGTTCCCCACAAGATAACGCCGAAAGCTCCCTCTTTCGGAGCAGATGTTAGCACTATATCGGGAACGCCGAAAACCAGGGCGTGAGCACTCTCCTATCCTCTCTGCTATTATTGGCAGGAAAAAACCGGAAGAGTCCAGGAGGCGACGACGAAACAAGTGTGTTACGTATTTTTGAGAAATTATTATTATCATTTGTTTGACATACGTATGTTACACATTCATTTTTCATAATCAAATCATAAACTTTGCGAAATTATACGGGGATGGTAAAGTACCCCATTTTAGCCAAAATTGTACTTTACTGATGCTACAATGTCGCGCCTGCGTGAACAAATCCGATCAATATCCCATCACTACACCAACAAGGAAGGGAATCTTCCTCCAATATCTCCTTCTTTTTTTCGATCATGTCCCTGCGCAGACCAGGGCCTTACAGGATAGGCCCCTTACCTAGGATTGCAATTTCCAGGAAGACCATCCTGGACCCAGATTTAATTGAATATTTGTGTTTTAATGTTTTCATGGTCACTGATTACGAAATTGAACGCAAAATTTTAAAAAATAAAATGGCAGATTCGATATAGCGAACGTGTACGTTAAAAAATTGTTCGTTCTGTTTAAAAATTAGTATTTTAAGATTTTCGGGATCGCCAGTTACAGATCTGAACTCAAAGTAAAAAAAACGAAATGGCGGTCGTGTAACCAAAAAAATGATTTGATTTTCGCAAAAATTTGAAATATAATGTTTTGAGATCACTGATTGTGGACGTAAATTTTGAAATTAAAAATATTATTGATTCAAATTTTTTTAACCGCAAGGAAAACTTTCCTTGTAAAACGAATTTTGGTGTCGCACGATGCTGAAAAAATTACATTAAAAAAAAAATAAGTTCGTGTATCTGAGAATAAAACTGTCGCGATTTACTCTCGAAAGAAAAATTCGTCAGTGTTTTATTTTGCACGATAGGAATAGTACTCTCGGATAGCATTGGAGATCTCAAACGGCCACGCACCCTTAAGCATTTAAAATTTACAGGGTGTATAAATAGTAACGGTCGGTGGACGTTCGTAAAAGAAACTTGCTTATGAGGTAACATTCTAACAAAATGTCAGAATTTAAAATTAGTTTGGAAATTATTGCGATACTTATAAAATAATGATTCTTCAACAAAAAATATTCTGTAATAATTATAGAATAAAAAAAGAAAAACAGAAGAAATACAATCTACAAGTACTGACAAAATTCAATCGTTCTTATGGAGATCCTTAGTAGAAAATGCTGTTTTTTTCTTCGTCAACCGATTTCGATGAAATTTTCAGTCTTCAGTATGCGTATCAGTAACATTGCTGTACTTGAATAATGATTTTATTACGCGTTCCCATATGTAATCTACACGGCGTTGACGGAAATAAAACAGTGAAGTACCTCGAAACGATCAAGTAACGAGAAATACAAACTAGATATTCTCTTTCTATAAATGTTCTAGCGAGAAGTGAAAAATTCCGTGTTCATGAAAAATATTTATCAAATGCAGTTTTTAAAGATTCAAAACAGGCCCGAATAAAAAAAGTAATAAAAAGTAACTCTCAAATTTTTCTCTACGATTGTGACCAATTACAATTTTTTCAAAAAAATTCTATTACTTTGTGACACTAATTTTTCTAATATCTCGAAAAAATAAAGTCGTTTGGACCAATTATTTATTAAAAAGTTGTCTTATTAGAATTATCCGAATATTACGGTGACGGACTATATATCTTTAGACGTTACAGTTGTAGACATTACACGACACTGTAATACTGGTACAACACTATCATCGAATAGGGGGTGGAAACGGAATTATCAGGTAGCATTGCGACGCCCGTATATTTCATCCCGTCGAATTTCATCACGCTCTTGAACTCCTCCGATCGATTCGTTCGCGTCGTGGCTGAATGAAAAAGGATGTTGTTCGACAACGTCGCTGGAAAAACACCGTATACACACAGTACGTTACGAGGCAGCGTTAGGCACATATCGACAGTGGCCGATCGACATATGAGAAGGAAATATAAGTGAACAGGAGGTTCTGCCGCGATGAAAGTAACCATGACCCTGCCGAGAACGAGTGCAACTTAAAACAGAAATTTCAATAAAGCACCTGTTAGAAAATTCTCACTGCTCCCTTACACGTTCCTTGCAGGAAAACTCCGATCCAAAGGATACGCAAAACGAAGAAAATGAATATATTGACGAAAAACTGTTCTTTTAACTAAAATCTTCCTGGAAGCACCCTTTTGCACTCAAGCGAGTACTCCTGATATTTTCACCGTTTTCTACATGGCGTACAAAGTACACTATTATAACTGAAAATATTTTCAGTTGTTCAGAGTAATTGTTTTCGCCCTCTTGTATTTCGTAACGCAGCTCGGAGTATTCCTCGTAACAGGCTCTGCTCTAAGGACAGAGGAAAATGTTGCCCACCGCAACACACATTTTGTGTAAAAGGCTTATGTTGCGCGAAAAAAGCAACTCGCCCTTTCCATGGGCAATGCTTTATTTCCAGAGAAATTGTTTGTCCCTGAGCCTCGTGGCTGGCAAAATTATGGCAGTGGAACTAACAAAAGTGAGAACACCTCCTCTCATCTGTGACGAAATGTGGAAAATACAAAGCGGGTTCTGTTGCTTAACGTTTCTTCGGAAAAACGGATTTATATTATTGTTTATCAATCCTATAATCGCACGTTGAAGCAGCCAAACGATGGGGGCAGAAATCGCAGCCGGTAGAAATAAAATAAAATAAATCGGCATACAGGAGGGATGTAACGATTTTCGATATTTCACGGTTAATTAAATGACCAGTGATCGAGCCGTGGCTCCTGTAACTTTTTATTCTGACGTAGCAGCGACGAGGGGCGAGGGTTGGGCTGACACGAAAATCAATACTGCCAGCAGAACGGGAAATAATGTAGAATAGAAAAAGAGGGAAACACGGAATAACAATCCGACTCTTTTCTTGCGTCGCTCAAAACGTACCAATGAAGTTATTGGCCACGCCTAACACTGATTCCTACGGAAACAGTAAACTCTGATTCATTATGTCCCGTAAAAATACCTTGATCGGGAGATGAAATATCTTCATATTCACATTGGCGGAATTTAAAAGTTTTTTGCATCAGCCGAATGAGAGCAACGAATTTAAAAAATTATATTTTGAAGAATTATTCATCCCAGGCTAAACGAACAATAATTAACAAGACTGAGGATTTTATGGAGTCATGTTAAAAATGAATGGATAAAACGCAAAACAGTATAGACGCATTTAGAAAATCTAGAAACGCTTAAGTGATCTAAAAGGGAAATAAATTTGGTCTGTGTATCTTTCAACGAACGCAAGCAATCTATTGATTAATATGTCGCCCGAGCGACTCGATGACTCTTTTCTCTACTTAAACGTGTAATCTGTTGCATTTATCGGGCCTCGGCGAGGGTGGTTAGGCGCTTCCATACCATGGGGAGATTGGAGATCTGCCCCGTTTCCCCGGCCGCGAAGAGCGACCGGGATGATTTTCGCGTATGGTCTGGGGCCCAAGAACCAGGCGTGGATACGGCCCTGCCTTCTACGATTTTTGTAGGGGCTAGGTGTGTTTCCGCACATTGCCGCAGCGCTAGCGTTCGCCGGCACTAGCCGCGTCGCGCGGCAAGAGAGAGTCGCCCCTCTTGACTCTGCGAGCTCTAAGAGTCACGGCGTATTTCGCGGCCGGACTATTAATTTCTCTCTCTCCTGTAACAGCCGTCGTGGTGACAAGTCGAATAAAGTTTTCTGTACCAAAAGACGCAACAGTGATTTCCATCCAGTTCCCGGTTCCCCGACGGAAGTAGGCCGCGGTCTCGTTTTCCACTAGACCATAAACCTACATTTTCGCGCGAGTAGCGCGCCCAATTAGGGAAAAATCGTACTAGGGCGGGGAGTGGAGATAGAGACACAGACGGGGTATAGGAGTAGACCAATCACCCAATGTATTTTTTTGTCTCGCGCTCGGGAGGCTCTAGAGCCCCCTTACCATTCCGTGTCACATCCTACCGTATCAGCCAGAACTTGTATTGTGGAACCAATATTCTACAACGGCGCTGTTGCTGATAGAATTTTAAATCTCATGTCGGAGATTCTATAAATGATGAATGAAACAAACGAATTTTGTGTCCTTTTAATTTCGTTACGCCTGTTACACGAGTGCATCGACGGAGACGTTTCTACGTGGCGAAGCTTAGTAAATATCGCATTTACTATTATAGAAAGCTATTGTTCCATAATCTGCTTATTTTCTTTCTAATCACTTTACTATGCTATTTCTCGCATACAATGAAGCGGAATGAACGGAAAACTCACTATAAAAAGTCTGCTTATCCTTTTTGTGATTTAACAAACCGTACTACAACGAACAATATTTCTTTTCATTCATTTCCAACGAGAGATAGTGATAGGTGCATAACGTGGCTGATTAACTGCGGTTTAGATGATTGGGTGGAAATGTCTGATAAAAAATTACAAAATCAATATGTGTGCAGTCTACATTTTTCTAATCATTTTTTTACGCGCCGAGTAGACTGCGCAAAGATGCCGTACCGGAAATTTTTCATTCATCCGATATGAATAATAATAGTTTTAGCACTGTGAGTCAGACACTATGTCTATACAGGATGACATGTCATCAATACAAAGTTGTAATGGCTTGGAACAGCTGCTAATGGAACCCAGGTGCAATTAGAGCAAGAGAAGAAAAAATCTAAGACTCTTCGCTTACAATTGCGGGCAAAGTGTAAGGCAATAAACCGGTTGCAAGATAAGCTTTCTTCAGGCAATATCGATGATATATCGATGAATTTTTTCAAAAAAGGAGCAATAATTATGCATGACAATGCACTACACTTTTCCCGTTTTGTACCTTAAAATGCGTGACATTTTTGGTTTTCATTTGCCAAGTCCATCCACAATTAGTCGATGGTTCGGGGAAATCGACATTTGGCCAGGAATTTGTTCGAAATCAAAATCTTCTTACATGGAAATTGCAGATTGTAATTGCACCCTTGTATCCAAACTGGTTTAATCAAGACGAATGCGCTGAACATAAGAAAGATATTGTATATTTTACATTAGCAGTAAAAATTCCTAAGGATACAGTGTGGCTCGGCAAGAAATTTAGATGTATAAAAAATTCCGCGAAAACATTTTCCAAATTATCGCATTTCAGAATTGTTTAAATTTTTTCATTTTTATCGATAATCCTGTTGGTATTTCAATATACTTTTTAAGTGTGTCTATAATAAATTCATTAAAATAAGTTATTAATATATAGTTATATATATATAGTTATTAATATATTTTCAGAATTTCACGCATAGAGATTTGTGTGTATACGTCGTGTATATGAAATTCTGAAAACTAGGTTGATAAACATTTTATATATGATTTTTTTATAGAAGCAATTAAGAAATATATGCAGCTGCATTGTAATATTTGGAATACATTTGTAGTTGCTTTGGCTCAAGGAATATGGTGATTGTAGCAGTTTTGTTTTATATGTTTTATTATCATACAAAGACTTTGTATTATATTCTTAAAGATTTTTTTGTTTGATTTATTCTTCTTTTCACGATTCGGAATACGCTCAATGTTCTTTTACTTAATAAAATGTGTAAATATATAACATCGTATATTTTATTGTAGTGTATACGTTTGTATACATATGCTGATGTTGGTAAACATTTAATGTACTCTAGGATGGATAAGACCTTCTTTCACGCCTTCACGTGGCCCATCCTGTTACTTTTATTACTTTGACCACTGCATGTACTACATCATTGGGAAGTAATAGAAGAACTAAGATGAAAGAATGGCATGCTATTTCAATTGCATTATACGCATAATGGTATATCTGGTTTTAATAGTAACGTGGCTTGATTTTTAAAGCCCAATAACTAGTAGAATTTATTACATATGTAAAAGTATGTTTTTATGTCTAATTGTAATGTATTCTTTCTAGGAGAACATCTGCGCATATACATATATAATGTACATGTATGTATATGTAGGGAGCATCAAGAAGCACAAATTCACACACATGCGGAGTAATTCATATTAAAAACATTATTATGTATTTCTACTAGTATTTAAAAATATCATTATTAATGTTTCTTTTTTGGTAAATATTCGCGAAATTATGTATATTTATTTACACTTTATTCCTACACACTTCCTTAACTACCTTTTCTCATTTTTTACCTTGACTCATTTTTACCAGAAAAACTTGTCGACATCATTAGCAAAAGAAATTGGTATAAACATTAAATAGCCAGAAATAACAAATTTATCAATAATCACCATTACGGCGATCGAGATCTATAGAAATTAATTGGGGTGGGAGAGTTGCGCACCGCGCACCATTCAACTGAACTCGGCAGCCGGGCTCAGTCAGTCAGTCAGTCGAGGAGCGCACTCAAAAGGGAGCGTAAGTGCTGCGGAACCAGAAGGCTGAAGGATCTTGCAACTGCCCTGGCCCAACCTGACCACCCTGGCCCACTCTTGTCTACCTTTCAGTTGAAGAGGGATCCTCCAGAGCTGCAATGGACATCACTGACCGACCTTGGTCCACCATTAGCTAGCTTAAGGTGGACCAAGAGTCATTTAAAACTTCCCTGGTCCACCTTAAGCTAGCTCGGGGTGGGCTTCTTGGAAACGGCGAGGTTCTTGGCAGCTTTCTCCGCTCACCTTGGTCAACTTTCAGCAGCTCTTTGTAAGTAACAATTCAGGTATACACTTTCTGTTTCGGAATTCGTGGTCATTCAACGAACGCCGTCGATTATTATTTCTTTGTTTCTAATTCAAATTTGCGTCAAGACTTTTCAAAAGTTTCTCTCCTTGAAATTATATTATATTTTATTTTTGACATAAAATTGGTATTCCTCCGATCGGAGGTCCTCCAGGGGCTCACTCACGGGTGTGTCCCGTGGATGAGTACGGGTATTGGCGAACACGGAGCGCCCCGAGCCGGTAGGTCGTTGCGTCCCAATTTCGTTCAATTTATTTTTGATTGGAATTGTTCATCTTTCCAATCGAAAATTACTTCTCAACTTTCAAAAGTTCTTATTCCAAAATTTATATATCTGATTTAAAAATGGTATTCCTCCGAATGGAGGTCCCTCAGGGGTTCACTGCTGGGGGTGAGTACAGGTATTGGTGAACCCGAGGCGACCCGAACCGCCATTTCAGTAGTTTGAAGTTCTGACTTTAACTACTCTCGTTGAATAAGGCCGCACTCGTGTGCGGGGTTAGCTTGGCTCTCGCGAGCTGGAGTTAGGTTGGCTCTCGTGAGCTGGTTAGATTCGCACTCTTGTGAGTGCTAGGTAGGCCGTACTCGTGTACGGGGTTTAGAGTTGTATCTCGCCGTTTTCGACTTCTTCTCATTGTCTTCTTTTATTTTGTATATCGTGTCTAATTATTGTTAGTCTGTTTCAGCTGAAATCCAACAGCTGAGCATCTGGTCGTCGAACGAAGACATTGTATCAAACAACGCATCGACGAAGATATCGATGTAATTGTAAGCTAGAATTAATTTAGTTCTTAAAATTGTAACTCGTCGTTGTAAATGTGTCGAGTAATTATTGCCCTAATTCCACTTTGATCGACTCGATCGTTAACTCCGACACAGCAGAAGGCTGTGTCGGACCTTGCTTGCAAGTTTTTCACCGGTCCAGTTGCGATATTCGGCGTGGATGCACAGAGAATTGATGGTCAGGGAGCAGTACTCGCCAGGTAGAACCCTTCCTTCGTAAAATGTCTGCCTAAGTCATGTCAACGCTGGCGTGGCTCGCGCCGGGAGCAGGGGATCCTTCGTCCATAAGTCTCTTCGTCGCCTTGTTGCGCCAGCGTTGCTCGTGGCGGGTAGTTGGGGAAGGTAGTTCTACCGTACGGTGGAGGCGTCTCTGGCCATTGTTCTCTGTGCGAAAACGTCGGGTACCGTACTGGTCGGCAGATAGCTTGCAAGCATTGTACGCGTCGCGTGACCCTTGAATCAGTGCCTTCTGCTCTGGTTCGGTTTTGTTTCTGTCTTTGAAAGAATCAGAGCCTTCTGCCTGATTCGCTTTTGATCTCCCGTGGGTCGGAGACTTCTTCTCCGATTCACACATTTTGCCCCGCAATAATTACTCGACATACGCTAAATGGTGGGAAAGTAATCTTTGGGAAAGTCTGTGGGAAAGTAATCTTTCCCATTTAGCAATTTAGTATTATTCTCTATTTGTAAGAACTTTTAGTATCTTACAAATAGAGAATAATATCGAGCTAATAGCTGCTTATTTATAATTTGCGATAACAATCTAAAATAGAATGTAAGACGTACTAATTATAAAAACTTGTGTATTTAATTGAATTGGTTCAGAATTTACTTTAGGCTAACTCGGGATGGGCCAAGGTGGGCCTTCAATGCTTTCCTTGTTTTTCCCTGGTCCACCTTCAACTTCTTGGTAAGTTCCTTTGAATTTCTAACCGAAAAACACAGTTTTTGTTTCAGATTACCTTGTCATTCAATGGACATCGTCACCTTTCTTCCTGGATTTGTAATTGAAATTTGCTTCCGAACTTTTCAAAAGTTCTTTTAAAATTCATATTTTTTGCCTAAAATTGGTATTCCTTCGATCAGAGGTCCTTCCATTTATTATAGGTGTATAGTCTAAGCATCTCGTGGATCTAGTTGGAACATTTATCGTTCGTCAGCGTAGAGGGCGTACGAAATCTAGTTGTTGTTAACGATGTCGGTATTTCAGATCGTGAGACATAAAACCCCATATGGTGATTGGTCTACTCCTATACCTCGTCTGTGGTTCCAAGAAAGGCGACACGGTTCTGTGTCATGCTAAAAGACGGCCCGGTTCTGTTCCAGGAAAGACGGACCGGTTCTGTCCTGACAACATCCTGGTTGTAAACAATAAAAAAAAATCGGAAAAACGCAGATATTGAAGTTTCAAATTGAAGTTTAAGAAAGACATTATTTATATCTTGACAGTATCAGTATATAGGTCTAAGTGTTCATGCCTTCATTTGTTCATGTTCGTGATTTTGTAGTGAGGTGCGCCGAGGTAAAAACAATTAAAAACCGCTTTTTCAACGTTTTCCCTGCTAAGGACTAGTGTAAAATTAATCTTTTAGATTTTATGAATTCTGTAAACATATTAGCATCGTTAAATATTTATCAATTAAATAAAAAATTACACAGAAATATCAATATAATTTGTAAAATCTATATCATGCGCGATTTCGCTACACTAATAAAGATACTGTAACGACCGCAAAAAATTACATTTGTTTTCTTACATTAATAAATGTAAAGATAACATTAATATGTTTATTCATCAGTATATTTTTTTCCTTTCTTTTCTATTATTTTTCGATCTGTTCATGTATGGCTCCTTTCATTGCCATTGCCAAACTCAGTATTGATATCGTGTGTATACACACGTGGACTGGGCTCTCTCGTGACCCAGTTCGTACTCGTACAAAAAAGTAGTTCTTATCTGCTGGACCAAGGCAACGATATAAAAGTTTGTTACTGAAATTACAATCGTCCGGAAGATTCGACAAAAACCGATGATAACGTACCGAAAATACCGATTGCACAAACGTATTAACACGAAATAGTTCAGACTTTCTCAATTCCCAACTAATTACTAAGATCGATTACCAAACGTTAGAAACGTTACAAACATTAATCTTTTTTATAGAATGTTCTGAATTGATATTTTTCAAGTGAAATCAAGTGGAGTCACGAGGCGAAATAAATCAAGATTATTATTATTATTGTATTGTTTTCACTTCAATTTCGATATATCGCAATTAAGAATAGGCGAGATGAATTTCTGTTTATCTTCAAAAATTGCATTAAATTATATCAAGACAAGTTTATTTTCCGTTCAAATTCACAGTTTACTTATCGTAGACTCAGCAAAGCTTCTACCATAGGAAACATAGTTCTGCCAGGTTTTAGTACAAACAATATAAGTTCGTTCGATCATCTTCAATATCTTCTTTCGTTCGTTTATTTTTTAGCTTATTCAAAGTATCCAGTTACAATCAATGAACTATAAAATCGCCGACTATAGGTAACGTATATTCAAGCACAGTTATCTGTAGTAATCTGTAGCAATGAGTGTGAACTAACTTATTAAAATTCGAACATACTAATATTTGCAATCGAACGAATTTACATTACAACTTACAATGCAATAAATTATATCAAATTTGTGGCCAAGAGATGTATGTTTCACATTCAACGTCTACATTATAAGAAAGTAAAACGCGGAGATTTCAATAATAATATAATAGTAATCTGTAATTTTAATGCGTGCTTCGTAGCAGACAGAGGGGCCGCGAACTTAGAAGGATAGTACCCGCGATCGTCTGGCGGGAAAAATCGGTATAATTGAGACGAGAATCGATTATTGATTGAACGGTCATTGATCGTAATAATTGACAATAAACGACTGCCGCATGATTAGTCAATAAATGTGATCGAGGAGAGCGGGGAAATATATCACAAGACATATTTATACTTTAATACAAAAAGTAAAACTTTGTCGGGACCGGGTGAATGATGTCTGAGTGTATGTCGTTAGTGGAAATTGATAAAAGCAATGCTTAAAACCCAGCTAGTCCCACACGTGTATCCGGCAGCGTTCAATTGACTTGGAACAAAACAACATGGTGTACATGGTTCATCAATAATCCCTTATTTTTACTTCTTTGGACATTGTCGCATCGACAGTTTCCAATATTCATGTTATTTATCAATTTTAAACTGCTAGTCATTCTTCTAATTACATACGCTGGCTTACGAAATGGAAGGAGCGCTAAATTATCATGGAATTATTATCGAAAAATTATTGATATTTAAAATCTCATAACTTCGTGATAAAAGATCATACAAAAATAACGTTGGACTTACTTTAACGCTAAACCTACCACGGTCAAATGACCGGTTTTATATTGCACAATTATTGAAATTATAAAAATTTATTTACAGAAAATAGTGGAATAAATTTCCTTGTCCAAGCATTTATTATATGGAAAATTACGGACAATCTCAATAAATTTAGGATTGCCATTTTTATAAGGTTATATTTACCAAGTACTGTGAATGCTTGGTAGATTTAGTATTAAAACGTAAAGCCTCCACTTTCGGAGAAGTTGACTAATTTTTCCAAAGGCGGATCTGCATCAAATGTGATGGAGGAAAAAGCGAAGATACTTTGAATAAATTACGTGGAGCATCCTCGTCTACCGTAAATAAAAATTGTACCCGTGCGTAAACGAACAGAACCGAATTTTTTCGAGAGATTTGATGCGTGATGTACACAGCCGAAGCGGAGTTGCATCGTGTTGCATCGGAGCGTTGGTTTGGGCCAGATCATCGCCCGGGAGGACCAGAAAAACTGGTAATTCAACGGAGAAATGAAGCGGCAAAAAGTGGCACGCGTGTGCTGGTGGCAGAACAAGGGGCCCCATTTAGAAACGGAGCCGCAACCCTGCCCCCTATATCGGCTGGAATTCAAATCAGGGGCATTAATTTGGCCCGGCAAGAACCAATCCTCCCTTCTCTGCCCTCGGCGTGCCCGGCACCTCGCAAACATGTTTCGTAAATGTTTTCGCTCTCTGATTCGCGAAGAGAGAGCACTACGCGGGCGAACCGTGTGCCGAGACGACGATACCGCGTTCGATGGCCGATGTGTGATGACAGCCTGCACTCTATATCAACTCTGTATCCATTCCACTTTCCCATACTCGGTCCCCGGTCCTAAATCGTGTGTATCCGCGCTTCACCTCCGCCGTTCATTCTCTCCGCATCTCGTTAACGGCGATCGAGAGTGATCGAGAACATGGGTCACGCCGGATAATGAAACCATCAAGGTCGCCGGGGTAACAGATTCACCGCTAAACAAGGTACAGTGATATTTTCTCCGCTGCCTGTTTGATATCCGATTTGACAAGCCGAACCGGTTGACTCTGTCGTCGATGGACAGATTCCGAATCTTTGTGTGCACTCTTGTTTCCTTGGATCGTTTCCTAACCGGACGGAAGCAACTGTTTTCTTCATTCGCTACCGAGACTGCTGATCATTCTTTTCTTGTTCTACATGTCTTCGGCGTTTTTAATCGGCACACAGGAGTGCAGGTACAATCTTATAACAAGTAAACCGCGGATGTTTATGCAGTTATGTTTAAACGTTGGGCAGAAAAATTTTCTTTCCAGTCTGATGACATTGAAGTACGTTTTCATAGTATGGTGTTCATACTATGCGGTATTTCATATATTTCGATTTAATATAGTTTTTCGATTTAATTACCTACGATTGCCAATTTTTTTTATTGTATATAACAAACTTAGAAATGCAAAATAATTTGTTGTTATTTAGGTACTGGGTTAATTGTCACGTACATTAGTTATAAATTATGCCACAATTTACATGTTAATTATTATAATTTTATTTTACGAATGAACGATTAATAAAGTGCTCAGCAAACCACAGCAATTTCATTCGTATCGAAACAATTTTCTAGAATGATGCAATAACTTTTGTTATTATCTCCCAGAAGAAAGTTTCTTCAAGTTATTATGCTCTGTCAAGACTCCTTTCCTGGATAAAATAATACGCAATCTGTGAAAAAGTTTGTCGCAAACATTCACCCCGCTGTACGTTATGCACGACATGCAGAATCTGCATTTGCAACGTCCAATTACACATGTATGAATTTTTTCAGTGTACTAATGGCTTGTCTAGTTGATAGATAGTTTCCATTTGAATGTTAATAAGTATTTCCAGAAATTTACAATCCCGCAATCTAGCTCTACCTGATCAAAATCTTTTTTAAATCACTCTATCGATCTTTCTATGGTATTTTTATAATTCTTTCCAGGGTACGTGGCCGCTCGAACACACGTGTGTCATCGTCGCACGGAAATTTCGTCGAAACGTGAACATCAGATACCGTTGTCTACGTTTCTACACGTATTTCCAACACAGTTAAGTTTTTTTTATCTAATTCATGAGTGTAGTACCGTGACAAACGTTCGCGCGGCGTCTTCATTTTCCAGCTGGTGAAATTTTGAAAAGTGCTTTAGTCGTGAATCGCCATGACGAGAAGAAACAGCTTCGAGGAAATCGAGGAGACAAGGAAGAAACCAAGGTGAGCACGCAAATATCGTGATCAATATTGCAGAGAGCGTTCTGGCGAGTCGCTTAAATTTTTAAAGATTGAAACATTGTACGAAGGAATATTTAATATTTAATTTCGAATTTCCTAGCGATTCAGATTACTGCAATTTTCCCCGCGAATTTTCACAGCAGTGCGGTTTAAAAAGTAGAGCTCGAGTATCTCGACGAAATAGAATTTTGCAAATTAAAATGAATATTGCAAATTGAAAAATGAATATTGCAAATTTTCTGCGTGGCGGAAGAACAGTGGATTTTCCCGACGAAGTAATCATTAAACGTTTATTAGTTCCGATGTTACAATGGAGTTCAATCGCAAAAACTTCAATCAGAGGTATGTTAAATTGAGGGTCAGTGACTTTTCAACCCATCTGTACTTTTATTCAAACAGAAAGCTTCATTAAATAGTCGAAATATTTCTATACAAATGATTTGCAAAAAAATTGAAAAAAACCAATCAGAGTTACTTTAAATTGAAATGTGTCGAACAGAAAGGCAATCGCGTCTCAAGTACCCGTACCTTTGTGCAAGCAAAAAGATTGATTGAACCGTTGAAATATTTCCATGTAAATGTTAAAAATGTAAGGAGCAATCAATTTGTTGCGATAACGATTTCGAGAATATTTTTTCCTCAACGTCACACATAAATTTGTTATCGTATCATTCGGTTTATCGAATCGAATGTAAGAAACGAACGGAAGTTGGCAAACGCATTATGATCGATTGTTAGTCAAAGCAATCGCGAGGTCTCGTCGTTTTATGCGTACGTATTTTGCTGAATCGTATTAGGCGAAGCTTAGCGGTTCCTATAATTGTCGAATATCCGCTATAAATTGTCGCAATTGCATGCCACTTCCCGATAGCACGCACCCCGCGCGTACTACGACCTAGATATGTAACTCGTCTTAATTGTAGGTTTCATTGTTTCGTTACAATATCAGCGGGTCGTGAGCCGCCGTTTAATTTCATTAATTAAAAATTATCGTGCCCTGCCGGGTCTGCAACTCTTGGATCACTCTGCGAATTTCAATCACTGGCAAACGATACCCTTTGCCATTAAAACATCCATCAAATAGAATAACACTCATTCGAAATATTACGCAGAATGTAAAATAACAAACGAAAGTTTACATATTTAAAAAACTTGTTCGTGATTGGACTTCTGTATATGTGGGAAAAAATAAATACGTACTTAAAAATTCGAAACAAAAAACAGGAGTAAAAAATATGCAGTACGTTTATTGCATATAATATTTAATACAAATTTTTTTAAATTTAATAAGGAAAATTGTTGAAAAAATTCTGCAACGTTCCTATCTTCATTGAAATGAAGCGAAGATATTTTGTATCTGTTCGATATTTGATCAATTACCTGATGAAAGTTTCTATTTATATAAAGATTGTCAGCCGAGTTATCAGTCAATCAAAATGATCGAATACCTACAAATATTATTAAACATGCATTTTCAGAAAAACAACACTTAGTTCAATAATTTTGAAGTAGAAAACCGGTCGTTTTGACCGTGGTAGGTTTAGTGTTAATGGACCTTAATTGTGTCAGATATGGTCGAATGAGTCTTTCAGTCTACATATAGCCCGCGCACGGCAATTCAAATAAGGTCATTATGTCAAACTGGATTCAGTATGTCTTTTGACCACAAGCCATACTGCATCCGACAGATGCTAAAGGTACAAACACATTACTACGTGAGTTCACGAGACGCGATAGCAAAGTGTTTTTACCTCGTATAGTTAACACTTTTGAACCTAAAATCGCCGAGGACCGCATGTGCACGTGACGAAGGGAATCTTGCAAGAAATGCGCATGATTATATTGATTTTCGTTCGGTCAGCTGGTGCTGTTCGCCGTGGAACGATGCGGTTACCGTTTCTCGCGAATTTCGATACGCGATTGGCTTTGGTGACACGAGCGAAATGGCCAAGGGATTCCCGATGAAGCAGAGCCGAGCGAAGCGCAAAAGGATTCATTTATAAATGGTGATCAAGAAACGTCTACTTGTCAATGTGAGTGCTCATACGGGTGCCGGATCGGGAACCTGCCAAATGCGACACGTTTGACCGAGTCGACGGTAGATGGCGATAGCTGTTCGCTCTACGGGTTTTGTAAACGTCTAACTCTCCGATGATACAATTGCGGTTTTTTAAGTGTTTCTTCGACACTTTTTTTTTGTAGCAGAGAGAAAACATGACGTCCTCGGCATCGTCCAGCACCAGCTCCGCGTACGCAAGTACCGACGACGTTCGTCAGTATTATGATAATGACAAAAGAAATTTCCTTGACTCGGACGAGATCGGGACCGCTCGACTTTTGCGCTCGTATTCGCCCGGCCGCAACAGAGCGGCCGGATTCTTCACCAGACACTTTGTCAACAAGTGAGTTGTTTTGAGAGGGAATTTTGAATTGCAAATCGGAAAAAACACATTTTCTATAGTCCAATTCACTGGTATTGCTACATTGAGCTTTTATGGACGATTTGGAACATATTGACAACATTTCAATGTCAATCGAGTGTCATGTGCGTTGAAATTACTGACCCGACATGAGTACACTAACTCGTTTTTCTTTAGCCATGATAGGAACTCCACTTTCACTGCTGTGTTGTCGACCAACTGTCAAACGATACAATATTGAAAGAATTCAAGATTAATTAGTAAACAAGATTATATGAAGTACTATAAAGCTTGGGTCTCGAAGATTCGACGCCAAAAAGAGAATCTACTGTTCTGGTGCCAGGCACCAAAGGGATGCCACGCGAAACGCGACAATTTCTCGTCCTCGGGAGTGAGAATCCAAAGAAGAAATAATATTTTATTTGCAAATGAGAAATAATAAATCAGTTACTTATGGAAATATTTAAATGATTTTCTGATTAAATAAAATATCTAATTGTTATTTGCAAATGAAATATTAATTTAATTTGCTATTTATTATTTAAAATAAAATTTGCCCAACTCCGATTGGTCGATAATCGATACCGAATTTCCTCGGGGAGCGCTCCCCGATCCTAAAAGCAAAATTTGTAACGTCACAATACATTGCGCACGTAGAGCGAAGCATAACAAATAAATGAATTTCCAGGTTTTACCTCACGACCAAAAATATTATAATAGCGGGCATAATATTAGCAGCAGCGATTCTAGCGGTAATAGTGATTTGTAGTATTTATGGAGCGAAAAGGGATCTGGAATTTCATGAAAATGAAGAAGTGCCGCCAGACCCGGAAGCAGCATTACCCCCATCGGCAAGCAAATTACGAATATTCAAAAGTGCCGCTGTTTGCGCGGATGGGGCGCCATGCGCAGTTGTTGGGAAGTATGTAAAACAAATTTTTAAAATGCACTATTTCAACCGTACCTTCAATAAATCGCTGATTTTCCTGTGTAATTCTTTTTAATATCCATAACAAGAAAAATATAACATCTTGAACGACCTGTACATTTAAACAATGTATTATATTACAACCATGCAAAGAGTGTTTCATTTTATTCTTTCAGGACAGATATCTCCGAAAATACGAAAGATATGAAAAAATATTTTAGACAAAAGTGAGGGTTTCGAGAGGTTCATGCTGTTATTTATTTGACATCGTGATGACCTTGTAGTAGCCTACGAAGGTCAAGATTGCTTGAAACGATTATTCATATCTTTTGTATCTTTCTAGATACTTATCGTGGGATATTAAAATGGAACGTCCTGTATAATACATCAGTTAACTTTTTGCGGCACAGGATTTCAGATAAAAAATAGACCAATATTGCACAGGAATTTTATCGGGTTTTAAATGAAACAAAATTGGTATATTTTTATTAAGGTATGACATCACGTAAAAACATAACAAAATAGTAATAGTGAATAAAATTTGTTGTTATTGGGCGCGGCTAATATAGTCCCACCGTGCCACATAGAAAAGACGAAATATACACTTGCAGCTATTGCAAGTTTTCGAGGTGGGACTAGAAATGTCCAACCATGTCATAAAATACATCAAAAAGGTGGGACACTTTTAATCCCACCGTGCCCCAAAGAGTTAAGCTATATAACTTCTACATTAACATTTTGCTCGATGTCTAAAACACTTTGAGATAAAACGATCTACTTATCATACTGAAGTGTAGAAAACTTTTACATTGCATAGACAAATAATTTTGTTTAATTCTTGTAGATCGATTTTAGAGAAGAACGGTTCGGCGGTGGACGCTGCAATAGCCTCCATGATCTGCAACGGGCTGGTGAACATGCAAAGCATGGGAATAGGCGGGGGTTTTTTCATGACGATTTACGAGAAACAAACGCAAACGGCGTACACGTTAATAGCAAGAGACAAGGCGCCATTGGCAGCCAACGCGACTATGTATGATGGGAAACCGGACGATGCATCGTTCATCGGTACACAGCACCTCTTTGTTTTCCTTTCTCTTTCCAAGTAACACGGAATACTAGCAATTACAAATGCCATCAGGACCGTTGGCCATCGCTGTTCCCGGCGAAGTGGCTGGCTACTGGGAGGCCCACAAACGGTTTGGTAAATTGCAATGGGCCGAATTGTTCGAGCCCTCGATCAAACTATGCGAGACGGGCTACAATCTGACAAAAATCCAACACGACGGATTCCAGTTCAATACGAAGAACATTTACAACAACCCGATCCTAAAGTAAACGCAGCGTTACGATACCCTAACTAAGAGCAATGCTGAGACCGATTTCGAGTTAAAAAATGTATTCTGTTTAGAAATTTGTTCGTCGACCCAAAGACCAACGACTTCTACAGACCAGGATCGGTCATCAAGCCGAAGGAGCTTTGTCAAACTTTGCGAACCATCGCGAAGAATGGGGCACCGGAATTTTATAATGGCACCCTGGGCAAGCTTCTGATCCAGGACTTGCAATCGAAAGGGGCGATATTGACGACGAAAGATTTGAACAGTTATAGGTAAACTTTACTTGGTGGATCACTGAACAAGATAAACATTTGCTTCATCAATTTGCGAGAGACAGTAACAGTACAGAAATTTTTTTTCTCTTTAATAACTTTAGTAAGTGGAAAAAATAGCATATACGTGTTCTTACAATTGTTGTCTTTCCACTGTTTGACTTGCAGTAAATGTCCTGAATTACTGTTGATAGATTCTAATCAATTCCAGAGCTACCTGGGAGGAACCACTGAAAGCGAACCTCTTCAACGGGATAAGGCTCTACACCGTCGGCATGCCAGCCAGTGGAGCTCTCCTCACATACATTTTAAACATTTTAGACAACTTCCACTTCACTCCTGACAGCATAGCCGACTACAACAGCACGATCCTTACGTATCATCGCATGATAGAAACGTTCAAGTACGCTTACGCGTTGAGGAACGAGATGGCCGATAAACAGTTCGTTGACATGGAAGAAGTTAGTAAGCCCAGTTTAACGAACTGGCTCTCGCAGCGGAGCGAGATTACATACATAGTTCAAGGTCTGCCGAGGGAAGTTCGCCGGAAACGTTCGCAATTAACATTGAGGTCGGATCTCGCGGCTACTACTGCGTGAAAAGTAATTTACCATCTGGCGAACATCCCTCGCGAAGAGAAAGTCGCGAAAAATCGAATGATCTTGATCGTTACCGGGCTATAATTCTGTTTCAGCTGACCAGGAACTTGACGTCTAGGAGCTACGCACACTTAACGAAAATGAAAATAGACGATCATAACACGTGGGACGATCCGAAGCATTATGGGGCCGTGACGATGAGCTACGCAAAGGATCAGGGAACCGCTCATGTTTCTGTGCTGGCGCCGAACGGTGATGCTGTGGCAGCCACTAGCACTATCAATTTCTAGTATGTTCTGTTTCTAATTGGCAGGATAAATTGCTTTTTGATAGTGCTACTGACTTGTGGTGCAATTGAGTACGAATCAGAGGTTGTATTTAAATGACAATACTTAAGTGGACCGTTGGAGATATAATGCTTGGAGATGGACTATTAAAATGCTGACAATTATTCAATAGGCATTCATGCAATTGTTCAAAAATTCAGGTAAACTTTCATTGTTTCACTGCAACATGTTGCCAATGCTGCAACATTGATTTCCATTTACCAGTACAGTAAAAATGAATACTAGGTACATATATGCATTGAGTTGGAGAGCACTTTTAAAGACCATTAAGTCCACTTAAGGATTAAGAAATCTCTAGACAGAGAGAGAAGGTTTAATTTAATTAGTAAACTACGGACTTCATGCTTTTATGATGAAACAGACTAGGGAACATTTAAAAGAATTGTCTACCTGGCTCTAGTCCCTTGTAATAGCAGGCATTTGTATTTTGCACGAAGATTCGCAGCCTACTGATTAGAATATTTTAATCATCTTTCCACGATACTAAATCTATTTTAATGCTTTTCACACAGTTTCGGGAGCGGAGTGGTTAGCGACAGAACAGGAATACTGTTGAACAACGCAATGAACGATTTCGGTGTACCATCTACAGTCAGCTACTTTGGTATTCCGCCTAGTCCAAACAATTATATCGCACCAGGAAAAAGGCCATTGTCGTCGATGGTACCATCGATTCTCGTTGATTCGAACGGTGATGTGAAAATGGTTATTGGGGCTTCCGGTGGAACCAAGATCACCACAACCGTTTCACAAGTCAGTATTCTCTCTGAAGTACCATAGATTTGTAGCATTGTAACAGAAAAGACCTCAGGGAAACGGAATTCTAAGGGAATTAGGGCCGATTTTTCGGTGAGGAAAAGGATCTGTCGGTCTCAGAGTAGGGGGACAGGTTTCTTACCTGAACCTCTGATTTCCTGAACATCTGTCATACCCAATTCTACCCAGGGATTTTCCTTTTTTTCCGCTGTATGGCTTTTTTTTATAATTTCAGATAGTGGCCAAGATCCTGTGGATGGGCCAAACGGTAAAACAAGCCATGGACGCGCCGAGAATACACCATCAGCTTTACCCCCCAGAAATCGCCTACGAATATGGTATACAAAAACAAGTGATAGATGGTCTGAAGAAGATCGGTCACAGTACCGCGCGATATAGAGTCCGTGGGAGCGTCGCGTGTGTCATTTTCATAAATAATGACACCGTTTACGCGAACGCAGACTACCGGAAGGGCGGGGACGTATACGGAATTGATTGAATCCGTACGAGCCTTTTAAAAATCTCCCTTCAATTTTAACAGTCTAGATCCCCGACTTGTAACAGGGGAACATGTTCGTCGAACATATTGGTCGAGTCTTCGATTAATGAATTTTAAAAGCCTCTTCGTTTTTAGGGAAAAACTATCCTTGTTGTAAGGTTGTCTTGTACGAAATTGTATGAACCTGGACTTCCTCAATAAAACTTTTGCACGGGTCACGCGCCGTTATGTCGTTGACTAATTTCTACCGAGTTCAATCGATTGTTAAACGACCCTCGTACTGACGCAGATATTGTGCTAAAGTAATTCTAGCTACTATCGATCGATGCGCAATGGAACTCTATTGCATTTTAATTTCAGCGAATTCGATTCGCAATTCGCGAATGTTCTGGCACCGTTCTCAAAGTTGTCTAAACGTATGCATCGTAAAAGTTTCAAAACTTATTTGCTTAAACTTTTATATGTTCATGTATGTTATTATGAATTTAATTGTAATGTTATTCATCCGTTTATGAAATTATAAATTTGCTTATAATGTCATCAATTTATTTATAATATTACAGATTTACTTATAATCGTACTTAAATAATTTCTTGAAAAACGTACTGAACGTCTTAGATTTATCAAAATACACTTGTGATCAAGTAAATTAAATTATTCCAGTATCTATAAAGCAGTCAATACAAATTTAGTCTCCCGTACTTCAGTCGTGAATTAGCTGTACCAAACTGCAACCGGGACAGTTATCGTACGATAGAAACGTCTAGATTAAATTATCTCCCACTTACGAGGAGAGATTTTCATTTTTCAAATAGCGCGGTCTATTAATAGCGTTGAGAAAGTGGATTGCACTTTCGAGTTCGATTTATTAAAAACAAAGCAATTTGAAAAAATCTAATACGCAGCTGCAGACATGCAAGAAGAGTCATTCCAGATGGCGTTCGATGTACCTAGCATACCTTGAACTTGTTTATCAACTTTGTAACCAGTAAGTGCATATACTCGTCTAGTCCGACATTCAGTAGTCCGGAAATGAGATTAACCGAAAGGATGACATGAACCATTTAGGTAGACTTTAAATCTGCTGACTGTCAATTTCTGGTAATTTCGAGTAACCCGATTACCATCCGCGACGATAGTAAATGTACAGGTGTCGCATTTCGCCAGGATAGTACGGGTCGCCGGAACTGAAATCTAAACGTTGTCGATCTGTGCACCATGGTTGCTACGAACGGCTTTTTATTGACAACCTTGGGTAGCATACACTCTTTCGAGCCAATAATATCTTCGACGCGAGTCACAACAGCCTTCGATATGCGAAAACGGGAATGTAAAGACCTCTGTTGATTTTCAAGCTCATAAATATTCATCTGCGCCGCGCTTCCTTTTAACGACGCCTGTGGAAAGGCACCCGCGCGAGATGTCACGACCGAATGATTAAGGTCAAACTAGAGTATTTTCGTTATCATTGTAAACGCACCTGTTCCTATTGTGGCGTGTTCTGGTGCACGTACTGCTCGGAAACACAGGCCATAAATAAACATTTCTGCAGGCTTGCGGACGATATGTGCAACTGCACACGTACATATATTTTCACGTGGGATGACTAATTAAAATCGGCGCGACGTCTTCGGCAATCGGAGCATGTCCATATCGTCGATTGATTCTAGATAACCTGAAATTTCATCATTTCAATTACGCCTTGAGCGCCTGTGTACAATGTTTACATTTGCGACGCAATACAGGGAACACGTTCGATAACGTTCTTCTGTCAGTCGCGTGGATATTCTGTCTCGTTTATCTACGCGTTTTGACGGGTGTGATAATAGTGAACCGTTTCTCGTTTTCACGATGATAACAGCACTTCCAGAAGCCGATGTAACTTCTGCGCACGCGCGCCACACCGACTGTTCTGTTTGCAGCGACACAAACTAAGCAGACACATTCGAAATTTAATATACGGCTGCGAAACGTTGCCGCGCAATTAAGTTTGAATAATTCCAACATTGTTCTTGCCAGGAATATAGAGCATTCAATAAAGTTAAAAAATATTCATGGAGATTACGACTGCGCACATACGTGTATAACGCTTATCTTTGGATGTTTGCGTATAAGCTTTTAGAAACTAGCAACGATTGACCTTAAGTATTTGATCAATCATACCGAATTGCGCAACGGTTTGCAGATGCAGCGAAAAGCGTGGATTGCGCGATGCTATTTGCGTGTCCATTTTTTTTTCGAAATCGGGGGTATAGGTTACGAACGGTTCTGCCGTGATTGCTGATGTCTTTGTTGGCCCCTGTTGCACCGCGCATGTCAATTTCCACAACATTCTTCGCACTAAGTTTTTCTATTAAATTTCAATTGTTGCAACTCTGGACCGATCAGATCGAGTTCAGTCGATTTTTATTACAAAAGTGATCGAAAACTTAACGGTTGAGATGACGTTCGGCATCGTGCATTCGAAATTATATACACTTGCGCGCAACGCGCACGCGCGGCGCCATTTCGGGGAACGTATATAAGGAGTCGCGGAGGGCCGCTTCGCGACAGTATTGAACAACAAGTGCGACTTCGAACGCGATTTTTCGGCAGTGTTACCGCTGTTTTTGAGCATATTTTTTACAAAGCCGAGAGCTATGTCTTACACTTTCGTTGACGATTACGAGCACTTCATCTACGATTACGACAAGCATATATTCACGGGCCATAGCGGTAAACAACGGAGTAAACGTGAAGCCTTGACACACACGAACCATTTCGACCCGAGCGGCCATTCCAGAAAGATCGTCACCAAATTGATGAACTCGGAGCATAATAAACGGCATGCTGGAAAAACCAAGGCATAAATTGTAAGGAACCAATCTATTCTATACGATCGCGTTCAAATTTCGAACTATCCAGGCAATTGTTGTTGCGCCGTTTGTGTTCGATCGATTCGAATGCAGCCGCGAAGGTTCGCAACCTTGGCCGGATTAAATTGCGTATTCGCGTCGGATGTTTTGCCTGCATTCGAGCAACAATTCGTAGCGTGCAGATACTCGCATAAGTCGATGTCGATTAAAAATTTACTTTAAATCGAAGCGAACGATAGCATTGTTCCGGATTGTTATGACTTTTGCGATAGCGAGTTCTCGTTACGGCTCCTTTGTTTTTGTTTCATTACTGCGCAACCATTTTAAAGGTGACTCATTTCTTACGTGAACACTTGTTGGCTTTTGTTTGTATTATGCGATAGACGCTCGACAGGAGGCAATGATTATTTTTCCAAAAAGAAAAGAAAATTGCTCTGTTGTATTATATTTTTTTTCTCGTTTTGCAATAATATCGTTTTGTTTCAGGTCTTTGGTGTTTGCTCCTTCTTACTTTCTACAAAAGGTATTAGTTTGTCCACTACTACTACAGACTGGAACTCCTTGGATATCATACGCGCATATATACTGCATTCCCCACAATGCAGGACGAATAGGGAGGGAAAATAACTCCTTGGATATATATACATATACATTATATTAAACAGAATATCTTCATTTCCTTTTACTCACAGCAATGCATTTAGTCGCTGATCGCAGATTCTTACTTAGAATAAGATAATTAGTACTTAGTATACCTACAGAAAACATCTTTATCATTGCTATTTGTCATCTTAATATTATACGCATATTGTAGTGTAATCATCTCCGAAGTTAGACTACTCCCGCGACAGGGTCACCTGAATCGATAGTTCTCATAACGTGATAGGGTGTTGAGTAATGTTTGTATTGGATTTATGCACATTATAAACATTGTAGGTATTGAGCATCCACTTAAAAAGTATTTCATTTAATAGGTATTATCATAAAAATTGCTCAATTTAGGAGGTAATCATTTCTGTAACTGTAGCTTGAACTTTTTTGGAAGAAGAGATCTGAGGTACATTGATCTTCCTAATTGCTCTCCATTCAAGGATCGTACCATTTGGGCAACAGCAAACGGGATGGACCGACCTTACCTTGGATCTTTTTTTTTTTAAACCAGGCTACACAAAAATACTTCGTCTAATACGAACTGTTAGAAAAACGCATTTGTTATTGAAAATCATACAGACAAATTTTTGTTAACTTTGTAAGACCCTTTTTTTTTATTTCGCGTTCATTGGAAAGTTGAAAGCATTAGGGATGACTAAAATATATGTACCTATATAAAATTAAAAATAAATTTAGTAAAATAATAAATATCGTTGTATCAATATGTAATACCTTATCCGATCATTCGATTATTAAATGCAGTATTAAATTTATTTTTATACATTGATTAATCTTTCTGAAATGTTCATAATTATACATAGAGTTACATGTTGACAATTTTATTAAATCAAAATAACTCGTATATTTTTTAAAAATATTACTGAAGTATTTTTAATACTTTTATAACAAATTAAATGTACAAAAATATTAATGTTTATATATTTTCAATTCCATTACGGGATTGATCCAACCGTGAATAATTACTTACAAATTCGTTCGTTTAAATTTAATAGAATTATATACAATAATCTCGTGTGTAACGCGTATTTAGTCTAACAGGTAACACTACGTTAATTTGTACTTGACGAAATCGAGCTCTTGTCTTAAAATACCAGTTAGTATAAACTCTGTCGACTGGATAGTGACCGTTTTTGGAGCTTTCGCAAGAAACTTTTTCGCATTTGCCATATCTTCCTCGCGAGAAATGATAATAGCATTTTGTGGCCATGATGGCGGTGGTCGAACTAATGGTTTGCCGCCGCACGCACTAATTATACCTGTAAAAATTATTGATTAATGTTATAAACACATCAATTGATGGTGCTGGTTTGGCAGTCAACGTGTTAAATGAAGTCAATTTTGTTTTCTAACATACTTTTCAATTCCGGAATTGGCGGTGGAGCAACGTTAGGCGTTAAAACAATGGTGTATCCATCTAATAATTTTTGTTCTTTGGCCTTTTCTAAACTTCCCCTAAGCCTAAAGCCGAATTTAGCTTCTGCAGCAGGGTCCTTCAATATATAGTTGTCCAAGTCTGCAAAATGTCCTGTTGTTTCGCTTTCGGCTAACCAGCTCACAGAAACTATTGGTGTCGCTTGTGCCAGTGCGCATAGGAACTTGACAGTCCTTCGAACCTTGTCTGTCACCAACACTGTACATTTCGTTGGATCTTCAACTTGAGACGATCCTATGAGTAGACATAAAATTATAGGGCAAATAGAAATACAATTAACTTTCCTTAAGTTAAACCATAATTTGTGTTCATAGATGAAGAAACACGTACCCAGTTTTGTTAATAGCTTGCTGTAATCTTTGGTTATACCAGTGAATAAAATCCTATGCTTTGTTTTATATGGAGACGACGTTACGAATGAATTATTCATAGACCTTCTTGACCTAGTCGGGGTTAGTATAGCCGACATATCTATACTGCTGTTTATTTCTGAAGACGTTCTTTCTTCTACAGTAACTTCGCTTTCCTTATCTTCGACCTCCTCCTTTTGCACATTTCTTTTCCTTCCTCTTTTATTAGATGGATTTTCTTTACTCGCAGCATTATTAACCAAACTCGACGATTGCCTGACGTTTCTCCTGCCCCTCGTAATGGATTCGTTCGCTGCGGTGTTATCAACATTTGTGGTGTTTTTAGAAACCCTAGCGCGCTTCGCCTTTGTTGTGGGCATCTCAAAGCAGGAGTTACCCGATTCGTAAACCTCTGAAGAACTGTTTTCTATAATCTGCTCACTGGTATTAGCTCTTGGGCGTCCACGTTTCCTGGCGCCTCTTCCTGTAGCTTCTTTCGCACTTTCATTCGTCTCCTCCTGTTTTTTCCCATGTGTCACATTAACATTTTGCTCCTTGACCCACGAGTTCATAATCATCTCTACTTCCTGCGACTCTTCTCCTATTTGCAAATTGATATCCTCCACGTTACGCTTGCTTGCTGCTCTAGTAGTTCTACTTCCTCTGGTCAATTGTACTTTTTCCTCTACAGTTGTACTTTGATCAGTCTCTGCTTTAGATGAATTGCTTATGGCACTGTTGACGCTAGCACGACCATTCTCGTTCACTGATCCCGTAGGTGTGAGAGGGGAAAGTGACCGTGTCGGAGTATCGCAAGACAATCTCGTGATCTTTATCCTCAACTGTTTGCTCGTGCAGATCTCTTGCATGCTGCTAACTAACTGTTGCGAGCTGGCCGAGTTCAATACCGGCGAATCTCTTCTCGTTATATAGTCCAGAATATTCGCAGAATTGCTCCTAGTAGCGACAACACCTCTGGTATTTTTTCTACCTTTGGTAGCCACAGATACTTTCTCAATGACATCCTCTTTACGCTTTTTCGCATCGTTGCTATCGGTTATATCTGCCGAGCTGAGGGACCTCTTGACGGGCCGCGATGCCTTCACAGCAGTTTTCCTCATAGGCTCAGCCTTGGCTGCAATCAGAGTCTCTTTGGCAACCTGAAAAACAGACGAATTATCAACATTCTCCTTGCTAGAGCCACGAGTCCTTCCGTTATCCCGAATAGAAGGACTGCGTCTTACTTCTTCGTACGGAGGGTTTGGTTTTGTTTGCAACGATCCACTCTCTTTGGATTTACGGGAAGACGTCCTGTTCGTTGGTTTAATTTTGTTCACTATGTCCTCATCGCTTTCGCATACTGTCACCGGCACTCTACTTATGTCAAAATTGTCAAAAGTGCTTGAGAATGCTGTGGACCTTGGTCTGCTAACTTTGGGAGGTTCGTTGTTCGTGCGTGCAACCGATTTTCGCGTTGATTTCTTTGACAATACTTTCTTCCTGGATTCAGTCTTCTTCCCACCGGACTTTGATCTCATGCTCCTAGTAGTCAATCTAAACTCTGTCGATGTCGACGAAGTCGGGCTCGCTGGATTCGACAGCGTCCCTGAGATTCGAACTTCCGGCAAGCCTGCCATAATGTCTTCGTCAGAATCCAGTGTAATGGCACGTCCGGATTGTTCTGTGTCAACCGCTGTGATAGATACTTCGTCGCCTCTGCCTAACTCTTCTGCAACATTCTTGTTACCCTTTGCTAATTTTGCAATCTTTACATCGGGCTCGGGAACCTTCAACTCCTCGGCTGTATTCGCTCTTGAAAGTCGTGTCGACGGCGAATTTTTTGGCGTAGATTTTAATACAGCAGCGGAAATATTGTTCTCGTCGTTTATGGTTTTATTCATCGACTTCTTTTCAAGTTCCGTGTCAACCTTATCTTCGCTGATAGCGGCAAACTCTTCGGAATCCACTAGAACATTGCGTTTCCTTGTCATGGTGAGATTTGAAAAATAATTTTGAGAGTCATCGTTAGCTGTAGCTTTCTTTAATCTTGATCTGCGTGGCTTCTTGCTTTGTAGTAAAGGTGATATCTCTAGCCTCTTTTCTACACTGCTCCCGGGTAACTCTTTACCAACGTTAACCTCAGCTGGCTCTTCTTTGTTTTGCGGAGATTCTAGCATATTTGTGAGAACTTGGGTAGAAATTTGTGGCAGGTCATCTTCGATGTCCTCATTAACGTCGTCAAACATCTCATTCAGATTTCTTTCCAAAGTATCATCCAGATTCACTCTATTCAACCTCCTCGATTTAGTTTTGTTCTCAGCTGACGCAGCCTTCTTCTTTTCGTCGACATCACTGAGCAACTGAGTAGGCGCCATTTCATATTCAATGTCTTCAATACCGAATCCCTCTACCAGATGTGGATTCAATCGTTCAGAGCCATTAGTCGATGGTTTGTTATAAATGGAAACTTTTTCTCCAATAATTTGTGTTGGTGTGTTATAGTCCGTTTCGTCTTCATCTTTGTCTTCACTGAGCGTAGTGTTACCTTTCGCTGCTGCAGTAACATTTCTAGAAACCTCACTGGTTGGTAGAATTTGCGTTGGCATCAAGTCATCCTCATCCCTATTTGTGTCTTCCTCCGCCACATTCCTTTTAGGTTCATTCACTTCAATCAATTGCGTTGGTGTATCAAAATTTACAATACCTTTCTCTGTTACATTTATAAGGTGGTTCGTTTCAATCACTTGCGTCGGTGTATCGAAGTCTACGCTACCTTTATTCACTACGTCTTCAGGTTTGCTCACTTCGATCACCCGTGTTGGGCTGTCGAAATTTGCGCTACCTTTCTCTACTACGTCTTCAGGTTTACTCACTTCGATCACCTGTGTGGGGCTGTCGAAATTTGCGCTACCTTTCTCTACTACGTCTTCAGGTTTACTCACTTCGATCACCTGTGTTGGACTGTCGAAATTTGCGCTACCTTTCTCTACTACGTTTTTAGGTTTACTCACTTCCATCACCTGCGTTGGCGCATCAAAATCTACGTTATCTTTACTGACATCACCCTGTCCCTTCGAAGAATCCTTATGGTTCATCTGTTGCGTAGCTGCTTCAAACAAATCATCCGAGTCTCGGCTCGACCCAGCATCATTCTTGGTCTCCTTACTCTCGTTCTGTCGACCCTCCAAGAGTAAAGACGCAGATCGTTTTTCCTTCGCAGCCATCGCAGCGAAATGTCCTTCTTCATCAGTATTAGAGTCTTCGCTATCGGACTGACTCTTCGACAAACCTGTCTCCTGACTGCTGTCCTGACTAGCGATACGCGAGTACCTTTGAAACACGCCCTCTTGATCGGTATCATCATCGGAATCATCTTCCATTAGAGCTTTAAACGTGTAATCAGATCGTTTCATCACGTTTTCGAGAACATTTTCATTGTTATCGTGAGCCTGTGTCGCTGCGTCGAATATATTCTCCTCGTCGCTGCTTTTCTCAGTCGTCTCGTTGTTGTTCGCAGAGGATTTCAAAGGGCTGACCGACTTCGATACCGACTCGCCCACTGGATCATCATCGATAATCAAGTTCTCCAACAAATTCTGAGAACCGAGAAGGTTAACGCTTTTGTCAAGTTCCGAGCTCTCGTCGTCGAAATTCGTCGCTATCGACAACTCTAGACAGTCCTGCGAACCTCTCTGATAGTTCGCGGCTACAGCTTCTCCAAGCTGGTTAGCCGCATTGGTACACGATTTCTCCTGTTTAGTGTCACTCTTTCCTACCCCCATAGAAGCATCTGCTTCTTTTGTTTGTCGCTTCTCAACAGTATTTGCTCCGTCATCGCTCTCGACTGAAGCGCTCTGCACTACTGTCTTCTTCGGCGTCTCCAAATCATGAATATCCACATCGTGTTGCGTCTCTACATCGTGGATGTCTGTTACAATGCGGGGAATGTCCATGTCCTCCTCGTGTTGGGTCTCCATGTCATGGATGTCGGTCTGATCGCGAGATTGCTTGGCAGCAAGGAAACTGTCCAAGCAGATCTTTTGAGTTTCAACGTCGTGGATGTCGTCAGACAAATCGTTTTGAAGTTCTAATGATTTCTGCGTCTCCATATCATGAATACTGACCCTCTGTTCACCCGAGTTCTCTTTTCCCAGTGCTGAGGAGACTCTGGAGTCGTTCATACTGTCCTCCATGGAAGAGTCCCGAAGGTAACTCTTGCGGTTGCTGGTAGAGCTTCTCGATGGTACCGATGGTCGTCGGAATACGGAGTCTCCTTTCTCTGCTTGGGTCCCTGGGACCATAGAGATGTCCTCCGACGTCGATGAATAGTTCTGAGCAAGATCGCGTAATAGAATTAAAGAACTGCTCCAAAATTTATTATTTTTTAATTCGGCTGATTTCGGATGACGGTTACCATTGACGTATCCGGCGTTCCTGGGATGATCGTTTGCTGAGTTCTCAGGCGACTGGGCGCAGGGGTTTCTGGGATCAAGGACTCGTCCATTGCACCGAGCATCGAGTAGACGGCCCGCACCATGCCGAATTCGACGACGCTTCCTGCTTTTAGCTCGTAGTATCGACCGGACCTTAAAACTGACTGCAAAGAAAATTATTTTGTTATTATCATTTTAGTAATTTTATACAGTCGGGGGTAAAATTAAGTGGACAACCTTATCAAATTGGACTAAACGACTGGAGTTTTTTACTAGGTTCCCTTAACGGTTTGGACGAACATTGCCGGTATTTTAACAAATGTATTTTTATTACTTATTTCTTGTAACTTGATAAATAAAAATTTATTTTCCCCATCCTCCATTGCATTATATAGAAAATACAGCACACATTTTCAATAAAGCCTTCATCATGATATACTTTATATAATTTATACTTAAGTGTAAATAACAGTTTGTTACATTGTTGAGTTTCGTTTTGTTCGAAGAATTCAAGTCGCAAATCCATGTTTCGCCGCTGTTCACTTCGATTTCTGCGTGCTTCTTGGACACCGTCTGCAAAAGATGTTAATTATCTCATTATTGTAACATCACGATTTCTGATACTTTAACTTGCATTTAAATGTTAATTTTTTAATTCTTCAGACAAAGTTTCTGTATTATCGTATCCTGAACTTTTTCGCTCGAAACAGTTAATGTTGTCAATTTCAAAATGATCGGATAAATGGCAAATATTTACGAGCAGATAATTCTGCGTTTGACTTTTTGCGCTTGTGATTTTTAATCTTCGTATCCGCAACTTTTCAATTGATATCAATGTTCATGGAAAGTTTCAGTACAACGGTCGCTACCTTGCTATTAAACTGAAAATCCTTATGCATTTATGACGATGAATATTCACAGTGTACAACTAACTAGTTAATAGCATTTTTATTGTATTCTCATTGCGAGCAATTTTTTAAGTCATCAAGATCTGCAGTTGAGTACACGTAATATGTCTCATTTGAAATTGCTAGTTAGTGTTCGCCAACCATAGATCAGCGTCATCACACGCACGTGAGATGCAATTACTTTTGCGTGTAGTTCCACAATCAAACAAAATGCCGCGAATATAAGAAACGTCAAAACGTGAAGGTCGTTCAATTCGAGATAAATTTATCTCTGTCGATCATTGACGCATAAATCTTATTCTATCTGAAGGAGAGTAAAAAATGTTTCGACAACAAGCTATTTTTAGGTGTGAATAAATATTAATTAAGTAAAAACAGAGTTTCGTAGTTATCGCTTTCAATGCTACTAAGTCCGGAAAATTATGAATCACAAAACATGTTATGTTCTTTTGAATTATTGTGAAAATTATGGAGCGCCGAATTTTACTGCCACCACCGATATTAATCAATTAATTACGCGCCTAGGCAATGTAACATTAAATACTATTTCATCGATCTCTCGGAACAGGCCATTAAAAATGTGCTGAATAATCACAACTTATCTCTCAGCTTTAAGTGATGATCAGTTCGATCATGACACAGCAATTGCCACCCCCGCAGTAATTGGGCCCCTTACCCTACAACTTTTACCGTTTATGTAACGCTACAACAAATACCGACCATTTTCTCAACATTTATTTTCACATCTTCACAAAAAGATCCACGTCTGATGTCTAAAAAGTCATCGACTTTTTAAGAGCGACCGAACATTAATGGGCGCCACTATAGGTAATTTGCTAATCCAAGTATAATAAACGCAGAGAAAATCTAACAAAAGTGCAGTCAAGATTGCTGTCGGGATTGCTCGACGTCACACATCGCTCAACAATACAACGATGATTGCCATAGAAAACAGGGGTGGGGAGTGATTTGCTGATCTTGTATGTGAGGCTATGTGTTTCAAGAGCAAATGCACTGCGTTTGTTTGTCGCCGTACTTATCTAAGTTAACACTAGTGCTCTCTAGCAGCGTGAGTTCTCAATAAATAAAGCGGACCGGTCCGGGACTGCTTCACTTTGGCACAAGATGACGAGAGCGTGGCTTCTGGTGGTCCTCCTCGGCTGTGTCACCTTCGGATGGTCTTTCGAGACCGCGCCGAAAGTTAAGACACCTCTGGGTGGCATCAAGGGCTACTATAAGCTGTCCGCCAATGGAAGACAGTATGCTGCCTACGAGGGAATTCCTTACGCTTTGCCACCGGTCGGAAAACTTCGATTCAAAGTAAGCCGACCAATTATTAACCGCTTCAATATTTAAAAACCGACCACGCGACAGTCTAAACATCGTTTAAACAATTCTATACTTCGTCTAACGACAGTTACCTAACTGTTTCTCAACTTTTCAACAGTCTATTCAAAGTCTAGTTTTCAATATTCTATTCAAATTAGAAGATCAATGATTAAGAACTGCTCGATAAATTGCTCAGACAGCAATTTCATTCGTAAACGAACAAGTATATAATCCTAAATAATTTGATAATTTCTTTAGAATTATCGTGTAAAATAAAATTTCGCAGTTCCGTTTTGATATTTGCACAACTGTTCGGAATTATTAATTATTAATTCTAAATTCCCATGAACAAATTTCTTTAAACTTTAAACACGTTTTCCTCAAAAGTGTACATCTTAATTCCTTATAGATAGAAAAAAAGTTAGATTTATTTGTTGAATAAACTTCTGCCATAGGAATTGTATTTAGGGACACGTAAATCCGGGAAGAAGAAGGCTCAGTTTAGAAGGTTTATCATATTTGCCCCGATTACTACACTGATTAATGACTATCACATTGTGCTTGTCATTGTATTATGCAATGGACTAAAGTCTCTCGAAGAATTTCTTTGACACGGCCACAAAAACATTGGTAAAACGATGGCTGAAAAAATTAATTAAAAATTACATGTTAAAAAAATTTCCAATTCAGCACGCTTAAAATGGTTAAATTTTTAATTCACGGTCAATGCGGCAATTTGGTGAAGAAAGACGACCATATTAAATTGATATGCAATTTGTGTTTTTCTAGAAAAATTCTTGTTTTTAATATCAATCTGCACTATCATTAAAAAAATCTTGTGCATTTTAAAAAAAATTCTTCAATGAAGATTTATCATTATTCAATAAAGACTATTCAACGTTTTTTCAGCCCCCTCATCGAATGCACCCATGGATAGGCGAAATTTCGGCAACCAAATTCAGCTCCCAATGCTTGCAATACACTATGATGCCTGACGCCTCCAACGAGACGATAGTAGGCAGCGAAGACTGTCTGTATCTAAACATCTATGTGCCAGAGCGCGATAAAGCCGTCACGAAACCCATGCCAGTCCTCTTTTGGATTCATGGTGGAGGCTTCATATTTGGTAGTGGAATGGACATGGGTGCTAAATTCCTCATGGACCAGGATGTAATATTTGTTACGTTCAATTACCGTCTGGGAATACTAGGTACTTAAATATACTAATCACTAGACTACGGATCTTTTTTACATTCCTTTGATCTTTCTAGTATTTGATTTTTAAGCCTGCTCATTTGTAATGCAATTGCATAAAATCCGCAGTCTAATAATCTCAATATATTTCACCTTCAACAATTTTGAATTAAATCCTCTAATAGACATAAAATTTTCCTTGTAGGTTTCCTCAGTACGGAAGACGAAATAGTTCCTGGCAATATGGGACTGAAGGATCAGAGCATGGCTCTGAGATGGGTTTCAGAGAATATTGAATGGTTTGGTGGCGATCCAAAGAAGCTGACCTTGGTGGGCTTAAGCGCTGGCGGTGCAAGTGTCCACTATCAATATTTATCGCCTATGAGTGCTGGCCTCTTCCAAGGTAAATCATCAATTCGGCAGCTAAATAGACAGAAAGAAATTTTTCTGAAGCTCAAAAAATCCTTTGCTTTTTTACAGCCGGTATTTCCATTAGCGGAACATCTTTCAGCTGTTGGACACAGACTGAAAACTCCTTAGAGAAAGCCCAGCAAGTTGCTGCCCTCATGGGTTGCCCTACAGCTAACAAGAGGGAGATGGTACGTTGCTTGAGATTCCGCCCATCTCGGTCTCTGGTTGCATCTACTCCAGAGTTTATGGTGAGTGTTCTCTGTTATGCATGAGCGTTCATTGTAAATTATTTTAACTGTATTTGTTTGACTCTAGAAATTTCATTACACCCCATTCACGCCGTTTGGACCAGTTGTTGAAAAAGCTGGAGATGAACCATTCATTGATCGCTCTCCCATTGAAATTATAAATAGCGGAGACGTGCAAGATGTTCCTTGGCTCACTAGTGTGACCAGCGAAGAGGGATTGTTCCCGGTTGCAGGTAAATATAAATTCCAAGAAATATCACAAGTTACTTGCTACTGTATCTGCACTTCAAGCTTGGACATTTTTTCAACTAAGCGGGTTTACAGAATTCATCACCCAACCGGAAAGTCTGAAAGAATTGGATGATAACTGGGACCTTCTTGCTCCTTATTTCCTGGATTATAATTACACTCTGCCTAAGGAGAAGCACGTCGAAGTTGCAAGGCTGATCAAACAACACTATTTTGGAACAAAGAAGATAGACGAGACAACAACAAAAATCTTAGTACAAATGGCTGGAGACAGATTCTTCGTTGTTGACAGCGAGAAAGCTGCTAGAATGCAGGCTAGTGTTAATAAAGAACCTGTATGGTATTATTATTATTCTTACAGAGGTGCAACAAGCTTGAGTGACATTATGAGTGGAACTCACAACAACTATGGTATGTTATTTGTATAAAGATAACAATATTGATGAAAGAAAGAACTTAAATGTATTGAATCATCTGTGTGTAGGTGTTAGTCATGCAGATGATGCGTATGTGGTTGTTGACACTAAATTCATTGACTCCACCACAACACCAAGTGACCTCAAGATGCAACAACTTATGGTGGATTTATGGGTATCGTTGGCAAATAACAGGCAAGTATATGTAATAAATTGTATCATAGTTATGGGTAGACAGCAGATCTTTATGCAAAATGAAAATTTTCTACCTGAATCACAACAAACTGGAGTGAAATGGAAATTTATTTTCTTTCTTAATATATTTAACAGGCTGAAAATAATATAATAGTATTTTTAAATTCTTCTAATGTTTTTTTTTCTGTGATATAGAGTTCCTAACATGGGTGGAGCAAAGTGGCCTAGGTTGAATCCTAATGAGAAATCACTTGAATATTTGCACATTGCTGGACCAAACAAAATTTCCATGGACAGTGCTGCTAACTTAGGACAGAAAGACTTTTGGAATTCTATCGACTTTAATGAAAACAAATTAAGAGATACTCAGAGTAGACAAACTCAAAGGGAAGAATTATAAAAATCTTGTATGTTCTGACAAAAATATTACTGTTACTATAAATGAACTAAAAAATTAATAGAAGTATAATAAATCATAGAGTATAATAAATTTTGGAGTGATATTGCTTTATATCCTGTCCCATATTTAGTATGATAATAATAGCCTGATGAAAGGATAAAAATTGAAAAACTTACTTGATCATTTATTATAATATTACACTCTGGATGTCTACCAATTTTGGTAACTCCCTGTTTGATTGGATAGGTGACAGAACCGATCCTCAATGTTCCAACCTAAAATATTTCATACACATAAATCACATGTAAACAAACAATGACATGATAGAATAATGAAATAATATTGATAGATACCGAAAAGAATACAACAAATATAAAAAAACGAAACAGTTGTGTTTAAAGTATTATTACCTGGCTTTCCTTCTGTTTGGCATCATGTAGCAGAGAATGAGACAGTTGCTGTGTCGGCATGAAGGAATCATCTTCGTACACTTGTGTTGGCAAAATATCCATCACGAATCCTACTTAATTAAATGACGCAATTTATACGTGGCTTGTATGTTTATGTTCAGGAATTAAGTTCGCACAAAGTAACCTCATTTGACAAGTAATCTTCAGAAATATTACAATTATACGTTACAGCAAACAAGGAATTCAATAAATAATGAGCACGGACACACACTTATACGACGAAATAATAACACATGATTTATGGCACTGTGATACGGCAACAATTATAAATAAGACATCACACAAAGGACGAAACAGTAACACACCATTTCCCGCCGCATGGCAACATCAATGGGTGTCAACGTTCGGCAAAGAAATTCTCTATATTGCACGCTTTAGAAAGTTCATCATCCTGCATCATCGAACGTTTGAAATTTGAATTTCTCCGAAATTATTGCACCAAAAGAATGATGGTATGTATTCATTTGATAACGAACTTAGTATTTATTTTACTGTTATAAAATCGACTTGGCACCAGGGAAGACAAAACAAGGTGGGGGATCTAGGGAAATGAAAGAGTCACTTATATTCAACGACATTTGAAATGTGACGAGCAATAAATAATTTTTGACCGTTTTTCTTAACGGATTCCTTGAAACCTTCAACCTGCGCTGGCTGAAAATCAAATTTGATAATTTTTTCCATATTTTTACAAATTATGACCTCGGGAACCACCCCTATCAAGGTTTTCCGACATTTACGGGGCATCCTGTAGAACAGTGGCCTAAAGCATCCCCCTTTTGAGCCTACGAAAAGTTCTAGAACTACCAAAGGAAAATTACAAAAATGGGGCAGTTTAGCGATGACGTCGCACCGATAAAAGAGACGGGGGTCGAATTCGAAGTGCCTGTAGCAAGTTAAAAAATGTCGCGGTCCTGTGTTCCGTACCTATTTTGAATGTTACTGTAGAATGGGCGTTGCTCTGACTGCGAAGGGCTAGGAATGTCCATCATGCTACCCGTTGTCTTGCGACCCAACTTGGCGAATACGGCTTGTCTCGTGGCTTCGCCTCCTAGTGAATTTTTATACACATGGTCCGTGGCGTCTTCTCTGCGTGAGGGCGGCTGATTAAACAAACAAATAGGAAGGAAAAGATGAGGGGTGTTAGGAAAAAAAAGAAACAAAACTGTTGAAACACCACGCGGTGATCTTCGTCGTTTGACGTGCCCTGCAATCCTACCACGGGAACAACTTCGCGGTATGCTGCTGCCAGACGGGGCGGATCGTCAACAATACGCTGATCTGACATAACCGCAAATCCTGGTGTGTTTGTGCTGCATTTATCGGTGTCGTATTTAGGTGCTACGGTATCGCTCGTGCCGAATGTGTAAAGTAACATACTCGACGAGACTACGGATGCACAGATACTTCCGGAGTTTCTCACCGCATGTAAGTAAGTTGTAAATATCGCCGAGTGTTCTTTTGTTTTTATCCCTTCGTTCTCAACTCGCATACCAATCCGCGACCGTCTGTTTCGATATTCTTCTGTCTTTTTCTTTTTTTTTTAAATTTTAATCTTCTTCGCGGCTTTTCTTCATTATTTATAAACAATCTGACAAACGCAATATCTGTTTTTGTACAGACAGAAAATTCAAATTGAACGGCCAACGTTCGATACGTTACCGTAACGTTCGAATTTCTCCACGCCTTTTAGTTTTGATGCACCGACGTAATGATTTTCTTCGTTTTTACCAGTTGTTATAGCGCGCAAATATTATCGAACAGTGAAATTATAAAGAGAAGCAACGAAGTTGACCATTGTTCATGAACCTTGGTCGGTGCACGTTGTTTCGCTCAATTATTTAGTGCATACTGTAGCACAGACTTTCTTCGGCGTTTGTTAGTTTGTAACGTACAAAACGGTAAGTCGGTTCTTTATTCTGTTCGCAAGTGAATAACGTTGCGTACAACGATTCAAGGCGGAATTTTGGTCGAGGAATGTTTGAATTTATTTCATAAAAATATCTACGAGTGAAAGTTTTATTTACATTCGCGGCGCTTTCTAAAGAACGTTTTGTTCGATTTCCGAAACGCTGCGGTTTTCAGCTCGTTTCTGTCACTGTGGGCGTATAATTATGTGGATTGTTTAAACAAGGTGTATATGGCAATGTGTGACTCGTCGAAACGAGTTTGCGAGAACCATCAATTGGAAACTATTATCTTCGTCTCTTTGCAAGTCGTTCTTATGTAAGGAATTAGTATTGAATTAATATTGACGTACCAAGTAGTTTAATACGCAACACACGCATATGGTGTTGAAGTCGCAACGTGTGCAAACATGCGTCAAAACAAACCGGAAATTTATTCAGCAGTCGATAGAAAAGTACGTAACATTTGAAAATCAATTTGAAACTAAAGGGAAAATAATGAATTTAAATTAAAGTCATCCATGTTATGAATTACAAATATTTACGTCACGAGCACATTCGCTTCTAAATATATTCACTTTTTTTATATTCGGAATCCCGACCTTGCGAGCAGTGTCGCCTATAGTGTTTTATTCTACCCCATTTATTTCTTACTTGTTGTACATTCTTTTCGATGTGTATATATATATATCGTTATCGTTATCATAGCATCGTCTTGCTGTTTGATTTTCATCTTACGAATGTTACTTTATACGCGATAGTAAACGCGCTATGTATTTGATTTAGCTGAATCGATGAGTTTTGCACGTGTCAATGTAATACATAGAAGATAGTTGTATGATTCTTATAACTTAAGTACACTTACCAAAGGTAGTAAGAATCATTGACGGTATGGCTATGCTACTTCTAGAGACTATAACGTTTCTCGTACTTGAAAACAGTTATAATATCGGTTATGGTTCTTGGAACAGTTATGAAGAACCAAAAAGATGTTATAACTATGAGAATTATGAGATATATATGAGATTTATATATTTTATATATGAGATTTATGAGATAATTATGAGAATAACGAAAAAAAATCTAAATAATCCACATTGCGACACTGCGAAATCTCAGTATTTTTTCTGATAAAACACAAAATTGTTCAATGAGATCGGACAATTATCGATATCTCTATCACCGCACTGATTTCGATAATTTTTTAATATATTGTAAACACCAATATTTCTAAAAGTAATTAGAGAAATTTGTTTCTACATGTATTATTTAAATAATTATTTATTATTATTCATTAGTTAAACAATTTTTTAAATGAATAATTTTTTATAATGCTTACAAATTGATTTATATATTCATTATTTAAACAATTATTTAAATAAATTGTTATGATGCAAATTTGTACAATTAAAATTTTTATAATGTATAAAATGTTTACATACTTATTATTTAAACAATTTTTTAAATAAATAAATTTTTATAGTGTTCAGAAATTTGTTTATATGTCTGTCATTTGAAGTTGAAATAGAACAGAAAAATAATAGTTATAGAACCGACATAACAATGGTTCTCAAGAACCGACAACCGTAACCGTAACCGTAACCGTAACCGATATTCTCATACCAGTTATAACATCATTTCGATTCTTCATAACTGTTCCAATCAGAACCGATATATAACAGTTTGAAACAGTTATTTTTAGAACCGTTTCAGTCCCTGGTAGAAACCCACGGTCCAAAAATAAACTTTCAATATTTTCTTCGGGCTACGTACAGTCCCGTCGATTCGATCGGTGATTTTCGCACGATAAATATTTGTCACTATTTTTTAAACTCGATAAATATGGTTACTGAAAAATAAATTCTGCAAACCCAGTAAAATCATTATAACTCTTCTAATGCGTAATCTCCAGTTCTTAGCCGTACATAACACCTTACTTGTTGCATTACACACGCCGTATAAAACATAATTAATGTGCTGATAATGTGTATCAACATCTATGCGTCACCCGCAGAACAATACACGTTAACAGAATATTAATCTTGTTCAGAGTCGCCAGATTAACTCTACGACGCTATTTCCCCACACTTTCGGTCTTAGACGTCACAAGATATTTCAAAATGGTGGATAATGTATTCGACATATATATTGTTCTTACTTTTTCTTTTATTAAATAAACTTGTGAGGAAATAAATACATATTTTATATTATCAAAATCTACGTTAAAATGTAACTTTTTTCCAATTATAATTGACAAAATGAATTAGCACTATTGCAAATAATAAGAGTAAACTAAAAATTAACCAGTAATAAAATAAAATATTTATACAGAATGAAATACGGTGACGACTCTCCTTTCTCCTCTAACACTTTACCTTCGCAGTACTGCGACTTCTCAAAAGACTATAGGATTTTATCCACAACCGTCATCTGGTAGATAATATAGTCTTGAGACAGGGCATGCTATCTAAAGTCGGGTCTATAAGTATACATAGTCTAAAGTCGTGCATGTGTCACAATGTCACGTGACTAATCCGGTACAGGTAGAGAGAGGGTAACTTTTTCCCCGTTTATCTTGCAACTTTAGATCGGCTATCCTAGCGATGCACTTGGCAGCCGATTTCCGATTTACATAGTCGTATTACCGCTTCCTTCAAAAGCGTTCTAACGTGCGTGGTAAATGATTCTTGTACTATTGCTACACCGTTGGTTCAAGGTACTGGGAAAAATTGGTAAACGTCTCGCTAAATACTTTCACTCGGCTGCCACTATCAACCTATTAACTGAAAGAGTAGCAAATTCGTGCGGTCGAACGTATAGTTACTCGCGTATGCCTACACAGGAACGTAAACTTTGACTTTACAAAATTATTTTGCAGAATAATTATTCGTTATAAATGATTCGTGTGATTCTCGTCGCTTTGAGTGTCAAACGGTGATTAACTTGTTCATGTACTGTTATTAGAAATTGTAGATTAATTCAATGACCACGAACACGTGTAACGGTACTTCTTTCATAACTTATAACGTAATTTGTAATATACTTGGTTTTTTAAATAATTACAGTAGGTATATTTGGATAACATGTGCGTAATCTTTATTTGTATTAAATTTTGAAATAGTGCACGTTAAACGTGAAAAATTTAAGAGCCAATATTTCTGGCATTCTGATGAATTTGTTCCGAATGAACTTGCATATGTATCGATAATATCATTAAAATATCCTTACCAAGTTACATACACCTAAAAGGTATGAAAATAAGGTAAATTATGACAATTTTTTAAGGAGTGCTGTAACTTCGTAAGGATATTTTAATGATATTATCGATGAGTATGCGGAACAAATTCGTCAGAATGTCAGAAATATTGTCTCGTAAATTTTTTACGGGTAACGTGAATTATTTCAAAATGTGATACAAATAAAGATTATGCACATGCTTGCCAAATATACCTACGGTACTTATAAAATAAAACCAAGTATATTCAAAATTACGTTATAAGTTATGAAAGAAGTACCATTATTACTATTATGTATTTCATAAGAACGCAGAAAATCGGGCGGCCCGCACATCCCTACCGAATAATATTTTCCTTGTAGTCAAACTATTCGTGTGAAACCTGATCGCGTGACTACTTACAATTTACGATATATTTATTATTACAAGCGATGGGATGTGTGACCGTTCCTCTGTCTCGTGCGGAGAGTCGCGAAAGGGAAACTTGATGGTGGAGGCATAGTTGCCCGACGTGGGGAGGGAGCGCGAATTGAGGGGAAAACTTGATCTGGCGACTATGGGTGGAGGGGAAGCGTAAAGACTTTACGCTGGCAACTCTGGTGGCAATGTTCTGTGCAAAGCGCTCTGTTAGAGAGGGTCTAAATGTGATGAATAGACGTGGATGTTTTTGTTTTGCAGCCAGGCTGAAACGCATATGATGAAAGGGTCTTGTTAGTATGCTGGATAAGCGGCGGCTGCATGTCTCCGCTTTGTCGCCATGGACCCTGATTTTCGTGGTCGCCTTGGCTCTGACTGGATGCTTCTCTTTCTGGCTACACATCGACGGCAACGGCTCCCTGACGCCATACACCAGCGGCGTCACAGCGCCTGGCTATCTGTTGCTGTTTCCCGGGGACGTGACGCCCTCCCCGCAGCCGTATTTAATGAACGAGCTCCCGTTCGGTGACAAATCTACGCTGATCGACTTCAAAGGTTTCAGGTTCACGATCAATCACGATCTATGCAACCACACGCATCCGTTGCTGTTGATGCTCGTCCACTCGGCGCCTGAGAACTTCCTCAAGAGGAATGTCGTCCGCGAGACCTGGGGTCAACAGTCGACGGACGTAGCGCTCCTGTTCCTGGTCGGCTCCTCCAGTGAGTACCAGACCAGGCTGGAGCAAGAGAATAGGAAATATAAAGATTTGATACAAGGCAACTTTCTTGATGCCTACAGAAACATGACTTACAAGCATGTGATGGCGTTGAAGTGGGCTACGTATCATTGTCCAAGTAAGAAAACTGCTTGTAATGTTTTATCTGAGGAGGGGTCAATGCAGATTATTTTACTCCGCCTAGGATTGCGATAAACGATGGTCACGGGACACAGATACAGGGGGAGGTCATTTCGTATTCATTATTCCGTTTCTAAACAGAGACCTTGATACGCAATTTGAGTTTATCACTAAATTAAATTCGGTCTGTGAATCTTCATACATTTCGTAAAATCATTCATGTTTTTGAGTCAAACCGAACACACTTTATATACTTATGTTCGGTGATGTAATAGTCAAGTATTTATTATGTTCAGTAGCAAGTGTGGGTTAAGCTATATTATTGATAGAATATTTGTTAACTATACAGTTGATCCCCGGACTGATCCAGCTTTATTGTTTCAGGTGCCAAATATATACTAAAATTAGACGACGATGTTTTTGTTCATATACCCGCGATGATGTACTTCTTGAAGCGCGACCTATCACCTTGGGGCGCCAGGCGATTGATTCTTTGCGACCTGATCGCCGAGAGCACCGTGAAGAGATCCTGGCGATCGAAATGGAGAGTCTCGCCCCAGGAATATTCTGGTAGACATTATCCTGCGTACTGTGCTGGATGGGCTATATTGTACTCCCCTGATAGCGTGTTTCTTTTGTATCGCGAAGCCCAGCGGGAGCCGTACTTTTGGATCGACGATGTCCACATAACCGGGACTTTAGCTAGGAAAGTAAATTTAACTCAAACCTCTCTGCATGATCTGGTGCTGAACAGCGAGAACATGCAGGATCTTCTGTCCAATCCGGGTTCTCATAGGGAGTTTCTGTTCGGACCTCCTAACCTAACGGAAAACGAAATAAGAGCCTTACAGAGTCTGGTCACTAAACCACGGCCTAGCAGCGAAAGCCTACTAAACTAAACAGTATTACCGAAGTAAATTCATTTCAATCGGGGGCATATGGGGCTTGTCCGTCGCTTCTCATGAAGAGATTAACGTCCCCGACGGTTCATTGATTTCCTAAATCTGAGTGTTCAATTCTTTTGCACTGTACTTACGCGGTCGATTGCGTTTACGACGCTCAAAGAAAGTTTACATGTCCGGCCGGGCATATTGTCTTTCCTAGGTATCCTTTCTTTGTCAATCATTGTACATGTATTTACTGAGAAGCTCGATGTTAAGAAGATGAATCATTGTGTGTACATATATAGACAGGTATTGTCTGTTTCTTTTGAAATAGAGATACTGCGGGCGTTGATGGAACGCGTGTACTTACACGTGGAAACTTTTGCCAGGGGCGACCGCGGTTCGACGTGGAACCTGCGGTTAATACACGCACGACAATTTTTGTACATACCATAACACTTGTGACTCATTTACGCATAATTAACGATTTACTTTTTATTGAAGGTTGAAGGGCTCATTAACAGCTTTGTAGGAACAGCGTGGTTCCGTAAATTAAGCAAACACACGCGACGAAAGTAAACGATGGGCGGAATAGAAATCAGATTCGTGAGAGAAATTTATAGATATAGCGTGTTCCATAAAACGAGGGCGTGATCTCAGAGATTTTAAAAGAATCGTTTTAATAATTATTTTCGAGAGCGTTCACGATCGGCGGGACCGTGCACACGTATTATGAGACACGTTATATATCGCTATATCAAAATTTAAGATAACAGATTGCTATATGAGAACTTCGACGAGTCGAGTTAACATTGTTATGTAAACAACAAGTACAACCCCCCCCCCCCCGAAAAACAAGGGTCCATTCGCGGTTAGGGAGATTACAGAAATTCTTGTTCTTGTACTATGAATCGTTCCTCAAAGCGCGATTTGACGAAATTCGATTTCTGAGTTCCTTAAGTGTTCGAGCGGTATCCGGAAGTCGTATGGGTCAACACGAGTCTTGTTTCTACGATTTATTGTCAAATGAAATACCTCAGTGTTTGTATACGTATATACACATAATTATATTTCTTTTTTATTCCATCTTTTTTTGACGTTCCCATATACAACGAAAAAATACAAACAAACAAACATGTAAAAAAGAAACGCACTAATTTCTCTACAATAGCGAGTATACGTTCAACAGGACCGATTCTCCTCTTTTTAGTGTATCTAGACGAACACCTGCATAATGTATCTTACTTCGAAAAAACAAATCTGTAAATTCCGGATCGATTAGTAATACACTTATAATGTCACGTACAAAAAAGAAACAAAGAAAAAAAAATATGTGAAAATCATTGTTGGTTCTGTTTTATATACACAATATCCTCTTGATTCCCGTCAGACACAAGCCGAAATGGGGCAATACGACGAGGCAATTTTGTCCCTTACTTATTTCATTTTTACCAACTAAATAGCAATTCTTGTCGTCGCACAGTGTGTAAAATGGAACATATCCCATTGTATTGTCGAAACTATCCACATAGTCTAATACGATGTAATCTTTGTGATGAAGTAAAGTACTTATAATTTCAATAAACACGGATCGTTTCAATTGCACGTCATCGTACGGCTGCCAGCGCTATTTATACGATCGGAAGCTTATTAATATCCCCCCGCGCCATTGTATATATCCGAAATATACTTGTATGAAAAAAGAGTGCGGCTTCCTCGAAGAAAAAAAGTGTCGTGGAAAGGTATAGCGTCGTGCTTGACAGATCCTCGCCAGATGTCACTAACGGTCAGCTGCTATATTGATCAAGTTAGATTTTCTAAGGACGCACGTTGATAAGATCTTGTATTTGTCGATTGCACGAGAAATTCGTCGCGAAACGTCAAAACACACGTCGCCCCGAGTTTTCGGCAGGGTTTCACGCGCGCCGTTCGAGCTCGTCATTTTTCGCCTATGACGTCATTTGTGAATTACACAAGCGTCACCAGCGAGTCTGTTGTGGAAAATTTCGTCGGATCCATGGCAGCGAGGAGCGAACTCTGTTTTTCGTAATTAAAAACAGACCGGATCTTGACCGAACCTCGGGGACGAGTCTGGCGACAACGAGATCGAGGTTCTCCGACAGTGTTTCGAACCCTTGACGGGGATCCTGTGCGAACCAAGTGAGTAACTCCATCTCCGCCTGCTCTTTTTCACCGATCATCCCCGTGGCAAGTCTATATTTGTTGTGCGCCTGGCGATCGTAACCGTATTGTCGTGTATTCTCTCATTAATCTGTCGTCTCTATGCGAGATACGGTGTGTGACGCGCCTCGTCAATTTGACGAGCGGCACGTATATGTGTTTTCGCGAGAATGATAATCGATTCATCAATCGTTTTGCAGGTGTAGAGTTGCAGATACATCAAAATGTCGATGCAACAATTTTGTTTGCGGTGGAACAATCATCAACCGAACTTCATTTCGGTGTTCTCGAATCTGTTGAACAACGAGACTCTGGTGGACGTGACGCTGGCTGCTGAAGGCAGGCAGCTTCAAGCGCACAAAGTTGTATTGTCTGCGTGTAGCACATACTTTCAGTCACTGTTCACCGTCAATCCGTGTCAGCATCCGATTGTGATATTGAAAGATGTCAAATTTTCAGATCTAAAGATTATGGTTGATTTTATGTATTATGGTGAAGTAAACATATCACAGGATCAGTTACCATCGATCATAAAGGTATAGAACATTTCTGAATCATTTCATTTCATTGTGTAAACAGTGAGAATGTAATTGGCTTGTGTGTGTGTGTGCTTTTTTTTAACAGACTGCAGAGAGTTTAAAGATAAAGGGTTTAGCAGAAATGCATACTCCATCGTTAACAAAGTGGCCAAGCGTTAGTAGTGAAACTGGTGGAGGGGATCGTGGAGAGTCCTGTTCCCCTAGTCCATCTCCATTGTCCCCATCGTTTCGTAGGAAGAGATTAAGAAAATCGTCTACGGGTTCCACGTCTGGGTCCGGTGATAAACCAGAGGAGATAAACGAAATCACTTTAGTTGCTACAAATATTGTAAAACCAGAACCTTTGATTGTCTCGCAAGAAACTGGTGAAAACCTTAGGAGGCCTGTAAATACTAACACAGAATCTCAGGGCAGCATCGACGAGGATCAAATATCGATTGTAAGCGTGTTACAGTGATACTTGTTCTTGTAATCCTTAAATAATTGTAGTATGTATGCTCTATGGTAAAATGTATTTCAGATGAGCAATATGGAGAACAGTTCTGCAGCAACACCAGCACAAAGCGACGGATCAATACAAGATGTAAGCCAACAGTCAGGAGGGAATGTTGCACAGAGTTCAGTTTCTTCACAACCACCTGCTCATCAAGGTAAGTAATCTTTCGTTCTGTATGCCTTTAAGCTGATGTTACTATAAGAAATTCGACCAGGGCTATAAAATAGTATATCGGCTAAAATAGGCCAATTAGTATATACAAACAGGATTAACGTTACATTAAACACTTGTGCTGGAATGACATGTTGTGCGCGTCGCTTACTGTTTTGTTACCAAATTGAGAAATACGTACCACGCGCGTTGTCCATCATCATTTTCTAAGGTGATAATAACGTGCAATCTGTAGATGATACACCGCTACGTCTGCGAGCAAAACAATGGGGACATTTTCCTATAAACATTCCGCCCACAAAAGGTAAAACAAGACCTCAAAGAAGGTGCAAGGTATGTGCGAAACACGGTAAACGCAGTGAAACCACTTGGGAATGTAAGAAATGTCTGATCGCGTTGCACATTCCGCATTGTTTTGAAATTTATCATACTGTACAGAATTATTAATAAAGATCTTTATTATACTGTTCATCTTGTCTACATTTATCTAAACGGTGCGACTATATGCATTCATTACGCGATTTCAAGCAACAGCTCGCTTTTAATGGTTTTGAACGGTTTCGCCGCGAGCGATTAATTCATTTCCAGCGCAAGAGTTTAATTAAAATTGCTGCTTCTTCTTTTTATGCTGCATGAATCGATACAATTGTCGAAGCACAGATCATACTTTTTCTATAATAGATATCTATAAAATCATTGATAACAATATTGGATGCGATATTATAGTATTTGCGTTACCAGTTAAATAAAGGTGTATGATCGCATAAAAGAATAGTTTGGAAAGTGAGAATAATGGTGATATTTTTCTCGATGTATCTTACAACTGTGAGATTACAGTTGATAATATCATAGTGCAATACTGAATTATTTTAGAGTGTAACAAACTATGCATGAAATGTATCTTTCGCACAAAATATCTTTGTAATTTGGTAGTTATGTGCAATCTATACCAAGCGTGATGGGTAATGAAACTGCATGTCAAAAGAAACAAAACTTACACACATTATATGCTGGCACAGATGCGTTTAAATGTAATGCACAAGGAAAAATCCACAGACGTTTGACATGAAAATAGAGCGGAAGTTCGGAGAAAAAAAAAAAGAAAAGAAAAGAAATGAAATGAAAATTTCAAGATTGAAAATCAGTACAATATTTTCAAGGCTAGACTCATTCATGAAATTCATCATGGTACACAGATACATAGCACACGATGTATAATGTTCTTCAGAGGACAGTCGAATCGCCCCTTTTCAACATTGTCTAGTGTGTATGTGTGCCTTGCTCTGTCCTACGATTCAACAAAAGAGTTGTACACTTTTCTGATACTTTAAAATTGAAGATGATGTGCTTTAAAATGTATCTGTGCCATGCCACGATTCTATCCTCAATATTTCCATATATATATCATTACATTCACAAACTTTTACATACATTATTCCATTCTTTTCTGCTTACAGCTTAGCATCGTTCCTTTCTTCTCCACACGTACATAGTAGCATAAAGCATCACATTCAACATATACAATTTTTCGATCAATCTTGAGAACAACTTGATTTACCTATTCTAGCTACTATTTTCAATATCTCTGTCTCATGCTGCATCGAAATATATATTTAGCAACGCCTAGAAGCATCATTTTTTTTTAGTTAACGTACAATTCTCAGATGCATATATACTATTTACACACACCTCTACACACACACGCGCGCGCGCGCGCACACTCACACACACAATTAGTACTCATCATTGCATTTAATGAAAACTATAGCCAATCGAACTAATTCCTGTGCTCTGACCAAAGATGAACCGGTCTGTTCCGCAGGATTGCAATGGACTATAATGGAGCACACATATCCACGTTTCGCTCTGTCCTCGTGTCAAACGAATCTGTCGATCCAAGCGTCATCAGCTTTTACCACGCCCGAAATAACAGCTTCCTCGACCATCAGCGACCAGTACTCTGGTACCAGCACGACTGGTTCGAGTTGCGCCCTGACGAATTACCCGAACTCGTCGCACGGCACGCTGCAGCACGCGTCGTCGAGCGGCCCGTCGCCGTCCGCTCAATGTCCCAGCAACTGCCAGAGCCCATGCGCCAGTCCACAGACCGCAATTAAAAGGAAACGATCGACGAATCCGCAAGCGGACGAGAATTTTATCAGAGCGTTAGACGCGGTCCGCTACGGCGGCATAGGATTTTGTAAGGCGGCCAGGATGTTCGGCGTGAACAACCGAACCCTCTGGCTCGAGTACAAAAAGCGTGGCTACCCGAACAACCGGCCGAGCTTGAAGTCCAGGGTGAAACAAGAAGTGAACTCCTCGCCGCCGCCAGCCCAGTCCACGCAACCTGTTAACTCCCAGAGTCCTACGCCAATGGGCCCGCCTACGACTCCGCACAGCACACACAATACCCACAGCACGCATACCATGCTGACCACCCACAGTCCTCATACAATGCTCAGTGGTTACATCGACAGCAGGCACACGGACTACGCGTTGCCCAGCACAACAATGCCAATCAATTTACACGGCGTTAATTACAACGCCATGTGAGCCGGTCATAACGTGGGTTCCGCCGGCACTTGCATAGACGAGCTTGAAAAGTATTAGGTCTCCGCGTTTACAAACCGGTAATGCTTTGTGTCCATTGTTTTCGGGTTGTCCGATGAAGATAATCCGTCGAGTAACCACCGTCACTAACATCTGGATATCTATGGTTATAAAGCAAAACATTAGTCATACTTTTTAACACATTACCTGCCGGCAATTCTTCAATCATGTTTAAGTGCTCGTGGTCCATGGTTAAAGACTTTCCAATGGATCCTTCAACAGCAATTTCAATTGTGTACCAACAAGTTACCCCCAGTAGTTTCATCTGAGAATTTCGTTCCAGATTATAATGTTAAAGAAAATTTCTAAGTTTCCTTTTGGTACGGTATAACTACTAAAAATCCTGTCAATAGGATTCCAGTAGGAAAAGTGCTAACGGTTTCAGTTTATGCGTGAGCTAGACTTTGCTGGACATCGGATATAATGTCCAAACGATATAGCTAAATATGGAACTACATTATCAGTATACTTCAAGTAGAATTTGGACAACTCTCTCAGCCGAGGAGTGTGTGGGCGTTGAACAGACCTATACTTTTCACCAGTTCTCAGACTTTGTTACATATTGAATTGAAACGTCTGTGTTATCATCAGTGTTAACATTTGTGTTATCGAAAATTATTTAAATTCAGGTACAATATATATTTATATCGTCGTCTGCTCAAAAATGCCTAGTATTATGTGACATACGTCGTTTTGCTTTACAACCACGGGTACACGCATCCATCGCAACTTGTCAAACGCAGAGAAACATGTTTTTTAGATATCTTTTTGCCTAGTTCGTACGTACCTATTCGAAGTTTGAAAATATCACGGATCTCGAGATAGGGCTGGAAGGGGTCGGTTCGTACTTTATACACCACAAGGTTTTTACATTAGCGTACACGCGTGCAATGGGAGATGTCGTTGTTATCCAATGCTGAAACTCGTTCACTTTATCCACTACCGATAAGGAGCTTTCCTACTACTTATTTTTATGATAATGACATACGTGCAATCAATTTAATAATTGTCTGATTTATACATTAACCCTTAGATTACGATGACTGGCTTCATTTTAATTCATCGTATCAGAACGACCAAATGCAATAAAGAGATTATTGTACATAGAAGAAGTGTCTTCAAAAATACAATTAGAACATTTATATTTTACCTACCAGTAAGGTTTTAAAAATCAAAGATTCACAGCTGAGAACTCCATAGTACATTGTTCATATTTCATGTATGTACCAACAAGTTATCTTGTGCGATATAGTCTGATATAGTTTTCTTTTGATATAAGAGGATGATGTTTTTTTCGCAACATCAAAATCTCCATCCCCTGTTTCTTTCTAAATAAGAGTCTAAATGGACCCAGGCATCATAATTTCTTAAGGGTTCAGAACTTTTGAAGAGACAGTCAACGAGTTTCAACGACATGTTTTTGTTGACCTTGGCTCTGTCCACCACCGGAATTTCCGATTGCGGACGGATCAAGTTCTGAAAGAGGTTCCTTCTGTTGAGACTTATCGTTTGAGATCTAAATCATTCGTTTCATGATTTCAGATGTTTATAGGCGAACTACACGAAATGTACTTTTCGTTTATAATTTAACGTTTCTATCGTCCTATCGTCGGGGTGTCATCGCCGATTCGCGCTCGACCAGCTTCAGCTGGCACGCCGACGCCGTAACATTTTTGTACATAGTGAATAAAGTAGCCATACGAAAAGGATTAGTTAGAAGAATATATCATGTGTACTTGCACACAGTTAACGATTACTAACGATTGCTTATCCACGAGAAGGATCAGAGTAGGACAGGACCTGCCGTCAATACATGTATTACAATTGATTGTTCTTTGGTAGGCATAAGGCCTCTCGCAAATTTTACACGTTTCTAATAATCCCACTCGACAAATTCTGCCACGCGGGTGTACCGTTCGCGCGTAAATTAGTTTAGAAATTAATTAAAATTGTATTTCGGTTGACAGATCTTTTCAATTATTTTAATAGTTTATATTTTAAGATTAGAATCTTTTTGGTACACCTGATGTGTAGATGTGACAGGTTACAGGGTATGCCGGGAACTGTAGGATTTGAATTATAGTTGCGCAAAGTCTGATATTATCGTTGACAACGGTTCAGCACCGTCACAACGTTTCTTGGACTGGGTCAAAGTGAAAAATAAACGACCGTCAACGGTTTCTATCAAGATGTTTTTCTATTTATATTTTAAGACGCGTGTAATATACATATAGATCAAATCGTTTCGTTACGTGTACATGGCTATTACTGACTTGCGGATATAATGTGGTAATGCATGTATTGAGAAACAGCTCGACGATGTGACACCCTCATTTAATTACGACGAAACTGTTCTTGTTTTCGATTACGGGCGGAGACATTCTTTTACGAAACGATTCCGATTTGTTGCTTCGGTAGCATCGATGAATTATATTGAAATTGATAAGTAATTAGGGCGCTAGAATATATTAAGGGAGCTGTATTCCTGTTTAGTACTCAACTAGGGGCAATGAATTCAAATAACAATGTAAATATCATTGATCATCCGAGCATACATAATTCATCACCAGTGCGAACGAGTGTCGTTTAGTTGGTACTTTACACGATTTATACGATTGCATTTAAAATAGCCGCGGCGAACACCTATTCTTGTATTCTACGCACGTACTTAACACCGGAAATTATGACAATTTTGTTATCGTCTTCCTTTCCGTGATCGAATAATCGAAGAGATAGGACATACTCGAAGATCATCGAATCTCCGTGACGATTCGATGAACCTCCGCCGAGGGGTATTCTGTTCACGCAGAGTTTCTTCTAATGGCTTAATTGTACGTTTGGCAATTTTTATAAATGTATTTATTGCGACAAAAAAGGTGTAATATGTCTACAAGGATTAAATGTACCTTGTAACTAGCTGCCATGACTGCAACTTTTGTGGGCTTCCGAGTTAAATGATTAATGGAAGATATTGTTCCGTAAGGACGTGGCTATCGTCTGTACCACAATCTTTCATTAACATTAATCCTCGATTTCTATTCTGAAATTGTTTTTACTTGTTGAAGCATTTTTGTAAATATTTTGGCCGAACATCCAAAAGTCGTATTGACCTCAAATTTTGCACATAGCCTTATTTCGCATTAAAAACATGTTTCCCAAAAGGATTTTTGGCGACTCGAAAAAAATTTTATATCGTATTAGTATCATTTTCTACCTTACTGACGAATTTTGGTTACATTTGGGTGGGGGCAGGGGGAGGAGCATTGTCAATTAAAAAGGGCAGAATTCGCCGTGGTAAGTGTCCGATGAGGTTAGGAAATGATATTACTATGATAACAAAATTTTTTTGAGTCGTCAAAAATCCTTTTGGTAAACATATTTTTAATGAAAAATAAAGCTATTTACCAAATTTCAGCACAATCGGATTTGATCGATTTTCGGAACTTTAGTCAATATTTTAATCATTTTGGTACGGACGAGAACGACATCTTTTCGGAATTTCATCAGAATTGAACAAACTGTTATGGAAATATTATGGCAGCCATTCAAGAAACGTGGTCCTGAGGGAAGAGGGCTTGAACAATAAAAATGCAATCGGCAATTTCTTCGAGAAATGCAAAAATCGATTTTTTTTTGGCATTTCAAGAGCAGAATGCCCCCTGAGATTTACACTCGAAGCACACAGGAGCTTTTCCGCTGATATATTATCAGCGGCCGTAATCAACCGCTTGTCGATTGTTGAGAAATCTATCGAGCGCGTTCCACCTTTCTTTTTTACACCTGTACAAAGATAATAGACGAGTACGTTGAGAAGCAGTGTTGATCGCAAATGTATACACACTAACGCGACACGCTCCGTCTGCGAACGAGCGAGATGACTAGTTTAATCGGTACGAATTTTATATGCAGATGATCGAATTTATTGTGTCGATGTTATGTATAACGTCTTTAATACGAGCGGCGCGATGAGAGAGCTAATCAAAGTTGTTTCTGGCCGGGCGTAACTTCGTTCGTGTAAGCTATCCGTCTTTTTAGATCTTTATTTATGTAGCAACTTTGTTAATGGAAATAAAGTTTCATTTAAAATCTTGGAGAACCAGTTCGAATGAAATTACGACGTCAATCTGTGCCCGCATATAAAACGATACAGTGCAAGCTACAACAGTCTTGTTCATATTGTTGGCAATGTTTTTTTCCCGAATGATGAAGCGAATATTATTGATCGCTTTATACAAGCGATCGCTATACTTCCGCTGAGTTTGAGGCATCCGCATTTCATATACATACTTACCACATTTTTGTGTGCGTTGCACCTGCAGTTGTTTTCACGACTGAACTTTACTTCAGGAAACCAGAAATTTTAACTTTTTTTATGTACTCCAGATTTTGATAAGAAAATACCGAAAATCCGAGTTTTAACGTTAGGAATTCACTGGTTCAAAAGTTACCTGTTAAAAACGCTGCAAATCGCACATCTTTTGGATTACTCCTAGGATTAAAATTTGGATTTTCGGTATTTTCTTGCCAAAATCTACCGGAGTACATAAAAAAAGTAAAAAATGTCTGGTTTCCTGAAGCAAAGTTTAACCGTTTTCACCCTTGTGCTAAAAACCTGGTACATAGAAAATCGCACAATGTGCCTGTTTTATTCATCTCTATCCTTAATCTCCCATTTTAGTTATTGGATTATTTTTGTTATAAAAGGATGTTAACAACTATATTACATTAGTATAAAATACAATTATGATTACACCAAGCCGATAGGCAAATGGGTCGAGGAGTTACACAGAAAACAAAAATTGTAAAAGCTACATAGACATATATTTCCTTCATTTATTTATTTATTTTTTACAGTAGTGTGCAAAGCAGCGGGTCCCAAGAGATGTCGTCTTCTGATGCGCCAACCCCGCATAAAAAAGGAACCTAATCACCTGTCCCCTGACAGCGAGACATCCTCGCCACACATCGTCACTTCATCAATGAGCACACCCACGTTGAACCTGCCGCAAACATCGAGAAGCTACGAAGAGCCTCGGATCTCATCGCCTCCTCCCACGATCTTGGTGAATCAATCGAACCTGGTAGCGATGACCACCTCGACGAATCTGTTGACAGTGCCACAACCGTTGTACCTGCCGAAGCAACATTCTCATCCCCTCCTGTCTAACCAGCAACAGTCTACCAGTGGCAACGTGTTGATCCACAGGCAGCATTCAAATCCTGAGTTCCCAAGGAGGACGACCAGTCCCTCGATCGTCGTCGAGCCGGCACCCATCACTAAAACGGAACTGGAAATGGCAGACGAGCCATTGACGCCTTTTACCGAGGCTGCTGGGTCCACTTCGGGGCTCAGGGTGAAGACCACCCTGCTCAGAAGAAGCTCGTCCTCTCCTCAGGTAACTATCAAAGTAGTCCGCATTAACGATTCGCACCAACGATGTAAAACGATGTAAAAATTGGTTGCAGACGACAAGCAGCGACATCAGAGAGACTCTGAGCGACCAGCGGCTGGGCCACTGTCCCGTGTTGCGTCCTGGTCCAGCGCTGGGCTGCAATCATTGTTGGAACACTATAGATGCCCACGGCAGGATACTTCGACGAAAGACGAAGTACCATTGTCCAGAATGCCAGACGAACCTCTGCATCGTGCCCTGTTTTCAGGACTACCACGAGCAACGTCGCGAAATGAAGTTGAAGCCCTTACCGAAGACCAGCTCCGTCTAAAGCGCTCCATTGCGCAGAAGCGCACGCTTTAATTGTGAAACCTTTGATATATGTACACTCGCGTGACTCCTTCTCGTTTCAGACGAACGGTCACGTCGACTGAGGTTTTTGACGGTATCTGCTCGAGGATCATTCTGGTTCTTGCCGGGTTTGAGAGTCGTCGAGGACAGGTAACTTTTTCGCGGAGACACGTTTCGTTTTCTCTCGACATGATTGTTTTCTAGAAAGGAAAACGGTGTTGGTCGTTTGCCTTATCAAACGGTATTTTGAAGATGTGTGACTCGATAACGAAAGTTCCTGAAGATATTAATAGAGAAACGAAGTTAGGTGCACGTGGCCGTAATGCTGAGGACCCGAGTCTTTGTATTTGTGAACTTCTTGTATTACCGCTCGAGCGTCTCGCGCTGTATTCTTGTTGTCTCCTTGTCTTTTGTCTTTTTGGAAGTTGACAAGATTGTCAAGATTCGAAGCTTACCTCGACGAATCGGAGAGGTAACAGAAGATTACGAGGTGGATGCAACGTAGACTCAAGTTTCTATCCACTGTTTGTCTAACTTTAAAAGTAGACTCGACTCGACTTAACTCATCGCTTTGGGAAACAAGCGCGATTCAGGCGCAAGTCCTTTGAATCGTAGTTCGACTGAACCCGTTTGAACATACTAAATGTATTGTTGTTTGCGAAAGTCTACGTGCAAATATTTAATACAAAAAGGCGAGAGCTGTAAACAGATTGTAGAATTATTTGTCGTTTACAATTGGAGAGAGTCTGAAGAGCATAACGATGCTCGGAAGCGGACACAGTAGACGATAAAATTGTTAGAGCACAGTATGAAAAATATATTTTTTGATGAGTAATGTTATCTACACTTCTGCTAAATGTATATTTATAATTTATTGGTTGTTATATAGTACAGAAATTGTTAGAACTCAGTGTAGCTAAACTGTCATTTAAAAATTGATTATAAGATTGTATATTTATGCAAACGGTTCTATTTGATTACTGTAATACTCAATATAGTAACGAGAATGGAACTTGCTAATATAATCATTAAAATCATACCAATGTTTAGACAGCGATTGATGATTTTATGCAAGATAAAAATGTTTAACCTCAATTGTAACAAACTGGAGTTAAAAAGAAATTGATTTTCTTTCCTAAAATGTTTAATAGGTCGAAAATGATGTAACAGTATTTTTAAATTATTCTAATGTTTTTACTGTTTCAAATGGCATCATCACTCTTTCTCGAATCTGTTTATTTCTAACATTCTAACAAATGAATCCGCAACAAATTCTAGTCTTCTGTTTGAAATATTTGTACAGTTCTATGCAGACTTTTGCGACAGATCTTACTGCAGAATGAGATTATTTTCCCACTGCCCCTAGGAAAAATCAGTACACATTGTCCGTTGTTCCTCAACCGGAGAACAACGAAGTCGCGTTTCAGGAGTTTTGCGTTTTTCGTTACGGCCACGGCTAGGAGTATTCCAAGAAGCGAGTGTTTGGAGAGAGTGTCTTTGGTGTTGTGTGGCTGAGGGAGAACAGTCCTTTGAGGCCGAGCAGATATTAACGCGAAGCGGCGAATAGCTGACGCCTCGCGCCGCAGAATTGCAGAATTGAAACGAGGCCGCGGTAGAATCTCGTTAGAGAGGCATCGTGCTTTCCCCTGATCCCTTGTGAACGCCTACGATCGCCTGGACAAAGAAACCGACCCATCTTTCTCTTGTATTTTTCTACTCCGACGGGCGAGTGCCCTGGATTAGCGTACGTCTCACCGGAAATGGGCAAAATGTAACTCCAGAGAAAACTACGCAACCATCCTGATCCAACGATAGAAAGTACAATAAATGGTTCATCCTCGTGTCTATAAAAACGCGATTCTGCTCACCGGAATCAGAAGGCATGATTAATCAAATTATTAAAGCCACACAAAAATACTATATTATATATTTATAGTATCTTCGTGTATATATTTATTTAATATATTTTTCTTTTAAAATTAAAAATTCTCGAGTTGTCTGTTGGAAACAGAGATGAAATAAAAATGTATTTCCTATTTTAATAATTTCAGGAAGTGTTGCATTTCGATTGATATATTTTTGCTAGAAGTGTATACAATCTGCGCTCTATTTATCAGTGATTGATTCTGGCTCTAATAATTTGATGCATCAATATATTATGATTTTACAAAGTCTAAGCTTCGTTAGACCGTAAAATCGATGGGATGTATGTGTACCGCGTTAGAGGCTGTAGTTACCTAAATGTGTCCCAATCAGCCATTTATTTACTATTGATCGACGTCTACGTGTGTGTTTAGACAGTCCGAAGTAGAACGGCTCGAATCTACCATTAGAAAACTCGTTCCGAGTTAATGAGTTTGCCCATCTCTGTGCCCTCCCCTCCCGCCCCCTCCCCGACTACCCCAGAAACGCAACCATGAGTTTCACCACTCGCTGCTGTGAAAACGACGATTTTATGGATGAACGTGTTTGTAAATGTATTAACCGTGTACCGGTTAACGATATAGAACGTCGACGAAGCTCGACGGAACCATGAATTTACCCCCTAGAGATATATTCTTGCATAGACGACACCGTTACTTATAGCAAGTATTTCTATACGAGACGTAATTTATTTATTTGTACGCGTGTAAATAAAACTCGACAGCTGTGTGTATATATTTTTTACGGACGAGAGCGGCTGGGGACGAGACCTCGATAACAATTTATACAGGGTGCGAAAACAGAATTGACGCGAACATTTGTCAGTGACGATGTTCGGTTACGCGCGCATATTTTTCGTTGTTCCGTTTTGTTTTTTTTTTGTCATTCGTTTCCGGAAGAACTGGCGTCTCATGCATTTATCGAAGTGTGCTGGAAACGTTGCTCGAGAGGGGCGACTTTCTGTTCTTTCGAGAAACGAACGTGTGACCGAACTTTTGGAGGGATCAGATATTTTTGAACGCTTTTTTTCAATCGAACATTCATTCATACAGGTTGTCCCATTACGATCGATTACTCGGAACGTGTTCGTTCTTTTTATTTTTATTTTCATTGTGATTATTGTTTTCGAGGCGCAAGAATCCAATTTTGTAATTAACTCTATAAGTGAAATATTTGTTCTATAAATACGACACATTATCCACGTGTCTGTTAATCGTCAAGATTAAATTTTTATTCAGAGATTATACATGAAAAATGATCAGAAGGAAGTGATTTTTGACTTGGCGTTGCCTAGGAGCTAAACAATTGGATTGAAGAGAATTCTTTAACAGCGAACAGGGCAGCTTGTATAATCATTGACGAGCGCAACGAGTAATGACGAATGACTCCTCGAATAAACGGAACCGAGTCCGTAGACATTTTGAAGATTTCGTGACCGGTCGAATTTGTCGTTCGCAAGAATAATTGTCTTTCGTTTCTCAAGGATGATCTTAGAGATATAGTCCATCGTTGAAGAGAGAAAGGGAGCTTAGCGCGCGGAAATGCATTTTTCCTCCCCCTCGGATGGTCCCGTAGGTTTTTGCAGTGACCGAGACGTGAAGCGTCACAGATGTAGCATACGTGCAATATATTTTTCTTGGCGATACGAGTATACTATGCGCAGTTGTATCGATTAATTATATTTTATGTAAATCTAGCCGTAAGATTCGTAAGTGAAAAATAAAGAGATTGTGATCGCACGTGACTGCAACGAACCATAAAAATTACCATACAGAACACAGTCCCAATCACAATGCATGTAACGTCTATTGAATACTGTTAACGAAAATTAAATGCAATACGTTCAAGCTATTTAACAATACGATAGGGTATAGAGAAAAATTGCTTTCTTTGGACTAGATTACGGTTGTCCTATTATACTAGTTTCGGTCAAACTTGCAGGACAATTTCACTATGCGGTGCCTGCTCTCTTCAATTATCTGTAACTTACTAAAAATCTTAAAATCATCACGACCCATATACGGGGGATGGGACCGTGTTAAAGTTTATGAAGAGCACCGTACTCGCTATTCATCCCCTCGGGAATAACGTACCAGTATCTAGGCCAAGTAATTCTCACCCCATATTTCCGGGGATCCGCGAGACAATAAGACGGACTTTAAGGTCCCTCCCCCGGTTCCTATAATTCAAGCAAGCGTATTGCTGATACACCAATAATCCGTTGTCGGAGAGGACAGTTTTTCCCGTTTTCTGCCGGCGAGGCAGGGTCAGCCGTTTGTTTCTTCCCTCGCAAGCTGACGCCAGTAGGTAACCCCGGCCGTAACGCGACGGAAGGACCGTCATCTTGGATCCCCCAAAAGCCACGGCGATATTGTACGTGCAGCCGCTGCCCCGTCGACAGCTGGGACCCTCGTCTACTCGTTCCTACAGCCAAGGATCCCGGGACTTCGATCGGGAACGCAAAAGTCACGGATTAATCGTTTGCACCCTTCGCGTCCTGACTCGAACCCAGGGGGTGGGGTGGAGCTGATCTTGTTAGGGTGACGTTTAAATCACATTACGCGGACTCTGATCAGTTTACTCGCTCTGTTCCGGCTCCAACTATCACTGAAAATATGCTTCCTGCTTCTGAAAATGATCTATACTCCTGCCTGTACTCTAAACTTCTACATTCTTATCTATGTTCTTTCCTGTGCTCTAAATGTCCTCCAAAAAAATGTACTCCAAGTGTCTATACTTGTGTCTACAGTCCTGTCTTTACTTTAAGTATCTATACTCATGTCTATATTCGTATCTATACTCTAAATGTCAATAATCCTGTCTATATTCCCATCTATACTCTAAATGTCTATAATCTTGTCTATTTTCCCATCTATACTCCAAATGTATATCTCTAAATGTCTATACTCATGTGTACAATTCCTACCTACTATAAACGTCTATATTCCTGTCTGTACTCTAACTGTTTATACTCATGTTTACATTCCTGTCTTTATTTTAAATGTCTATACCCATGTCTATATTTCTATCTACACTCTAAATGTCAATAATCCCGTCTATATTCCTGTTTATACTCTGTCTTCTTGCCTATAGCATTTGAGAGCGCTATCGTAGAGTGCTATCGTAGAGCGCTATTCCTTTCGTGCAAAATAAAACAGTGACGAATCTGACTCTGGAGAGTAACTCGCGACAGTTTTACTCTCGAATGGACGCGCACTCTAAATATCTATACTGTGCCCAGTCCAGGCGAGTCCAGTCACTAGGGAAAAAGAAATGCAAAAAGAATGAGCAGCACAAATCAATCGATGAAACAAAAGAAAGTGTAAAAAGAGTGAAGGATACGAATATAAATTAAGAATATTGAAAATATTTTTGTGGGAGACGTTGTCACATACGAAGAGTACAAAAAGCGAATTCTGTCCAAGAGCAGAAGCTCTGTTAACACATTATCTACCGGTGATTATTCCATAATTGTTGAAATAATCACATAATTGTTGTCTGACTTTCATCTCAGCGGTCATGGCTGAGGATTTTTTAAAAAGAATCCTTTAACAATAACAGCAACAGCAACAACTCACCCTCGATAAAGAAATCTAATAATCTCTTTCGGGATTATTGTGTAAAAGAAGATTTTTAAGCTTCCATTTGGAACATCACAATTGAGAAGCCTATTAATAGGCTTCCGGTAGATAAAGTGTTAAGAGAAGTGATAAATATATCCGTCTTTCGACGAGGAAAAAGTATAATCACCAGGAGTTTCGTTCAAAACTCGAACATTCCGTGCGCATCGATCGAACAGTCGGGGTTGACATCTCGCGGGAGGTAAACAAAAATTGGAAAACAATTCGTAGCGGAACATCTGGGAACCACGTCGTCTCGTTGTCTCTCGTCCCTCGGGTAGAAACGGGAAGCCGCCGCGCCTGTAGAACGTCCCATATTTCGACGGAACGCGGAACACACCGATGAATAAATACTCCGTGGGCGTGGGTTGTTAATCCGCGCGAAAGATTAAAGTCGAATGAACTTTACCTGTATCTGGAAGTTCGGCCGAAGTTAACGCCTAAGTAAGATAAGGTTAAAGGTTATTGTTCGAGGAACGACGGAAAAGGGAATACGGGGGCGAAGCCATGCGGGTTCCCGCGGGCTCCGCCCCCGCACCGTTTCATACTCCAACCCCCGGGACACTGACATGCGCCATAGAAATATTTCACGACGGTTCTCAATCTGCTCTCGAAACTTTGCCACACGCGATCCTTACCTTCGGTAAGCCGGGATTATCGAATGGCCGATTTTTCCTTTTTTTCGGGCTAATCGCGAATTAATTGCCGATTTAACCCTTAACAATGCTGTACCGTCCGGTGGACACGATTTTCAATTTGTCTGGATGTGGGATCGAAAATTTTTATGTCAGTGCGACGTCATCTTGCATGATTTACCTACTCCGTTCTATGTGGCGAATTATGTTAATAGATACGCTTTCGAATTGATCTAAATACGGAATCAGAAATTTTTGTTCTGTTGCGGCGTCACTTTGTATAATTTACTTCCTCCGTTTTATTTTTATTTGCACTTTATCTGTTTGTTCTTGCTTACATTTTCTACTACACTATGATTTTGTCATTCGTTAATGTCCAAGGATCATTTTAATCGATTCTGAGTCTGCAAAACACAGCTGACTAATATTAGTCATTCGGTCGTTGGTGATTGGCAATTATTGATTTTATGAAAGTGTGTTTTGCAAGTTTCTGAACATTTTTACGTATAAAATATCTCCAGTTTAGCATCCATTTATAGAATGAATGACTGCCTGCGTTAATTTGTACGTTTACAAAATTTAAAGAGAGCATAAACAGTGTAGGTGTAGCGTAGGTAGCATTGGAGGGATTATAGTGAAAATTAGTTTGAACGTCATCGTAAAGGATACATTGTGAGACTGACCCGCGGATGGTACACCTGTCATTCAGTCAATAAGTCAGCTGCTGACGGATCTACACATCAGAAAAGTGTCACTGTGGACACAGCTGACATGCTCCACCGATTAGCCCCATAGATTTGACACGGCCTTGCACACAAACTTCTCTGTGTTTGCCTAAGTATCGATTCGACAAACTAATCACAGGTGTTTCCGTTTGTTTTTTGACCTGGACAGGTCCACCGGATGTGAACTATGAAAAATCATCCATTCACCAGGATTGCGGGCAATTTTCTAATTAAATTCTTCTTCTTAACATTTTAGTTACTGGAAGCTTTGGAGAACCTGAAATTAAATAATAATCTCTGAGAAAATTATTATCACTGGTGGAACCTCTCTCGACTCAGGAGCAAAGTTGCTATTATCACCGAAAAATTTCTAATGAAATCTTTGGCTACGAATATTTTTATCAATTTTATTTTTGAGACTAACTTTTTTAGTGTTGCGGGCTTTCGAGAAATCTGAACAAATCCTGGAAATGCATCAAAGGAAAATCTACATATCGAAAAGAAATTCGAGGCATATAATTCCTGATATAAATGACCTTGGTTGCCCACGGAGACGATTTTCAATTTGTTTTGATGTGGGATCGAAAATTTTTATGTCAGTGCGACGTCATCTTGCATGATTTACCTCTTCCGTTCTATCTACCTCCGAACTATTAATAATTTGTTAATCCCTGTTTGGAGGTCGTTATTTTGTCTGTGTGGTAGTTTTTTGGGCGAAATCGATTTTGTACGAGCCCACCGGGTGAATCGTCGACTCGTCGACGATCGTGGGCGCAGAAGGCTCTTCATCATCGAAAGATTCATTCCCGATTCGTGAATCGTCTCTAGATCACGGTCTGATGCCGCGGAATATAAGGTGGCAAATCACCCTTTGAATACACACCCGACCATTATGACGCATCGTCGATCCCATAGAAAGACGAGCCCCGTTTCCCGTGGATCCTGCACAATGAGCCACGGTGCACTTCCTCGCACGAGCGATCCACCGTTTCCACCATTCAACGTGGAGCCTTCTGTGTTTGACCACAAACTGTTTTAATCCCTCTGTTACTCCTATTTGCGTTCTCAGATCGTTGAGCAATACGCGGTCGTTCGTGATCCGACGCCGCGGACATCTTCCTGCGACCCTCAAACGACCGGATCTGTCGATCTTCGAGTATCGATTTAAAAAATCATTAAACAATTCCTTGCCACCACAAGTTTCACGAAATCTACAAGACTCGTGTAATAATTTTTAGGTATCAGTTTGAAGTTCGAGACTTAGGAGGTATCGGTCGTAAGAAAAATGGCGACCGTCGTGAGTTTCCTCCAACTCTGTCTTGTTGTCTTTTTTAGTTCGTAAATGTGTTTGATATTTTGTCGAATATTTTTGTCTCGATAAGTATGTACGTATATAATTACCACAGTATGGATAAATTTAAGAAATCTTTTGAAGTTCGAGGAATCATGGAGTTCTTTTCTAAAATGTCTGTAGATTGATTTCGTCTTCTGTAGAAATTATGAATTCTTATCGATTCGTTTGTAGACGTCACAGAATTTGGCATTTTTATTGAAGGGCTTGTTGGAGGATTGTTTTTGTAAATCGTTTAGGCAATGTTGGGTATCGCGGGTTCGCGAGTTATCTTTCCGGAAGAAAATTACGATTACCACGGGAGCGTCGGCGGTCTCAATCTCCTCCGAAATTTCGCCAGGGCCTGATGTCTGTAAGTGTCCTTACGATCTTTGCTTTACCCAATATCTTCTTGGCTCCGCGTTCACCGGGTCCTTTCCACTGCGACGTTCAGCCATGCCCTGGTGGGGGTACTTTTATTAAAACTCCCGTCAATAGTGCGGCGAGGAGGAGCAGGGAGGCTCCTACTACAGGACGAGGCTTGCGCTTTATACAATGCTACAGCACAGGCTAGAGTCCAGGGACCGAAAGGGAATATACCGCGAAACTGTCTCACCGTTTGCCCTGGAACCGCCGAACAGTCATAGCAACTCCTTTTTTTCATTTCCTGTAAAAATGCAAACAGATTCGTTTCGATTTTACACCCCCTTTATTAATCTCTGGACCCTTAGAAATAAATTCAATATTCTTTTGCAGTAATACCTTCTGAAATTATTAAATAAGGTAGAATGGATCATCTCGAGCCGCCGGGTTGTTATAGTGATTTCCTTGTAATTTCTTATAAAAATTGCAAAAAGGTTCGTTCGGCTTTTACACCCCCTTTATTAATCTCTGGACCCGTAGAACTAAATTCAATATTTTTCTGCAACATATTAATGGTTTCAGAAATTATTAAATAAGGTAGAGTAGTCATTCCCTACTAATCTGTTATAAAAATTACACAAGCATTTGTTCTGGTTTAACGCCTCTTATATTATGTACGCAAATGAATTTTATATTTGTCTATGAAAGCACCTTTATGGTTTCAGTAATTGTTAAATTTCTAGAATGAATAATTTCGTCCAGTAACATTAACTCCCTGTTTAAATACCAAACTATGAAGCTTATGTAATCATTATGGCAGCGAAAAGTGTTAATATGGCAATATTGTACATGTTAAACTTTATTTTTGAATATACGTGACTTTCAAAAGGAAGAAAATGCAGTGGCGGGTGGTTGAGAATTATATTAATTGCGTCTGTAGCTGCAAGAAATATGATATAAAATTATATTTTTAAAAATTCTGAGATATTTAATGTTTGATGTAAATTAATATTAGACGTAATATTTTTAAAAATTATAAAAATTCAGGGTTCGACCGTCGTGATTGTCAAAGCAATTTTTTTAACTCTGTGCAGCAATCGATGCCGTTAAAAGTTGCGATTTTCTTTTGTAGTAGATTCCCCAATTTTTAATTAAGCCCGGCAGGATCCCGGAGGGATGAAAGGAGCATCTCCCCTTAAACATCGGTTGACGTCATGTTCTAAATAACTAAGATATGTCTCGCAGCTCACTCGAGGCGTTGTCAGCAAATAACGCGTTCCTCGCGAAATTAAAAAGCGGAAAGGTTCACCGAACCGAATTCGAAAAATTCAGGAGTCAAAGGAACCTTTTACACCGGCCTCGAATGCTCGCCAATAACTAATTTTTTACCTTCGCGACGTACAAAAAGAGACAAACACGCTTCTCGCGAAATTAACAATAAAAATCTTTCAACTAAGCACGAGAAAAACCGGGAAACCTACGATATCAAGCGTAATCATCGTCGATCACAGTGGAAGTCAAATTTTGCAATTCGGCCTAATATGGAACAAAGAGCGAAGAATGTCACGCAATAAAAATAGTCGCGCTATTAAACAGGAAATATTAATCGCGAGGGAGCGGTCGGGAAATGCCAGCGAGGCTGTGAAAAAAAAACAGAACAGATTTTTTTCCCTTTTTTTTCGTCGCAAATGGAGAATTAATTGAGGAACGAACCGGAAACGGATTATTTGGAACATCCTTCTTCCTTCGGGATTGGATTCGTTTCTCGAAAGGATTGCAAATACAAATGCCGCCCGGAGCAGAAGGAATTTTTTTTCATTATCCTTCTTGATTTCAATATCACTATGAATTCGCGTTCGAATATTCATGATTCGATCGGAATGAAGCTTCCGCGGATAAAATTCCCGTTTCTTCCTATCCGAGCAATTAATAAAGAACGCCATCTTCGATCTCTCGTTGAAAATTTACCGTGCGGATCGCACGGGCGTCTATGAAAGTTCCAGTTACAGCGCGGGAAAAAGTTTAATTAATGAATCGGAATTACAAGCTCCGTCGGATATGAAAGATTCCCATTGTTTGAATTCGAACCGAACAAGCCGAGCTACGATACATATTATTAACCCTCGGAACCATTTTATTTTACATTAAAACTCCTTTTGACGAATATCACTCTCGAATTTCTTTTTGGTAAACATTTGTCGTTTCAACGATTATACAGGACGTCCCAAAAATGTACATCCTTAAAAGAGGCGATTCCTGTGGTGATTTGGAGTAATTTTTTCCTTTGCGGGAAAGTTGTTAACCATTTATTAACGAAAAACGCGGACCAATCAGAGCGCGGCTATAGCGGACGAATTCCGTTTCGGCCAATGCCAATGTCGAGCTGGAATCTGTCTACTGTAGCCATCCCCTGATTGGTCCGTATTTTTCGTTAATGATCCCTAAACAAAGCCGCGGAGAATATTTTCGCAAAGGAAAAAGTTACTTCGAATGGTCCGAGGAATTATATATTATTTGCATTTTGTTAAAACTTAGAACAGTGAACAAATTAGTCGAAAAATAAGGTTACAGGCGGAGGGTTAAAAAAGAGATATTGTTTATTGGCATAGTGGCTCTCCGTTTCCAGTAATTGTTGCAGAACATTTATATTTTAAACGGGGATGCACAGAGTGTTCACGGATAAAAAGTGAGAATGCTGAAGGCATGGCTGCGAATATGATCGCAGGACTAAACGTTAAGTGAAACGAAGTCTTTTTTCAATTAAGACCATGCAAGATCAAAAAGTTTTCCTGTAATCGTGAAAGATGCTCGCAAGAATGTAGCCACCCTCAGCTCGCTGGCTGCAAACGCTCGTATTTAATTTAATTGTTCGGCGGTGGCCGGGCGAAGGCAACACTTCCTTAGAAATCGTAAGAATGTACGCACAGCTCAGCTGGGGGTGGGTTTCAGAGGGTGGTAGTTCGAAACGTACACGTGACCAACCACCGTGGACCTCACGCATGCCCCGTTTAATACCACAGCTTGACGGCTTGGTCGGTATGCGGGGGTGGCTAGGTATATTGGCGCCTGCCGTTAAGCTCATGTTGATCCCTTGTACCAGGCTAGAGTCGCTCGATACGCAGAGACCAAGGCCTCCGGCTCTGTCGACGCCATTTTTACACCCTCCGACCTCAGGAACCTCCATTCTAAACCCCTTCCCTTGTGAATCATTTTATCGATACGCTGAGTAATTAAATTATTAGAATTGCTTGCACAATATCTTTATATCGAAGCACTTCATTTTTAGACAAAACTCTTACACGAATTGAAAATATACATGAAACAATATACAGGCAACCCTAACTGTCATATTGAGAATAAACAGATTTTTCACACTGTGGCTCTAATGTCATCTTTTCTTCCGCCATGAAAACTTCTGTTATGCAAATCTTTTCTCCAATGGCTAAATAATAGTAATAACATCAATTTTATTCCAGCCTCACGGCTAAGAAATTGGACTTGGTTTGCATAAACCTAATTAGTACAATTCTAGCCCCATTCACTCACTCGTCACTAGACTGCGGATGTTATGGATTTATGACAAAAATGGATAAACAGAATTTGAAGCAGTGGACACATTAAAAAGATTTAAGGGCACCAGCGTATTGGTTTTAGCTTAAGAAAATAATTAAAAGAAGAAAGAAATTTTTATTTCGCTCCTGTAACTTGTAATCAATGCAAATATTTTTTATTTTGCATAAAGATCCGCAGTCTACTCATCACTTTCATGTTAACTTACGGTTAAGTTAGGCTTAAAAAATGAATATAAAATTTGTTGTATCTTCTTCCTTAAACTAAGATAGTCGTTCACGTATTGGTACGTTTCTCTTCAAAATGGTAATTAAATAGTCTTGGTTGTCAGGGCACGCAGTATATAACTCGAAATGAGATTTCTAGCGTGACGATTTCACCCCTCCGATTTTATTGCCGTCTCATTAATCCCGGTACCGCCGGGCATATGTTAATGTTTTCAGACCGATAACGTGTAATCGTCGGAATATATTTCATCTCCTGAGAACAGAAAAGCTGTCCATACACCGTTATCGTTTCGCGTCGCAATCGAACTCGCGATATCGTGTCGCGGAAGTGTTAATTAAACCGTACCCCAGTGAAACACATTCACTCGTTTTATCTAGAACATAACTAAAGTTCATCGTTCTTCAGTGACCTCACGCCTGTTCCAAAATAAAGCTTATCCGCACAAAATCTTGCCTACTTATCCTCAAACAGTATAAAGTAGTGCTTCTGTATATATCTTTTTAAAATAAAGTAACTAAAATCGTTTCCCTTAATTGCAGTCCACGGTAACAAAATGGTCGTAAATTTTCCTGTAACTTTATTGAGTTGTAAAAAATGCGTGCCAAATTCTTTCTCCACTGTTTCAAATTACATCTAACTCCAAAATCCACATCTAACTCTAAGATTATGAATTATATTAGTACATAAAAATTGACTGATCTAGACTTTCAAGTCCAACTTCAGAAAAAAAAAGAAAATAGAGGAGTACATGATAAACCAGATCGGTGCGTTCCTAGGAAAATGGAGGTCACGGGGGCGGCACGGGAACCAGTATAATAAAGTCGTCGACGATGATTCCTCGGTGGCGATCAGAAGGTGCAAAGGTGGCGGAGCCGCTAAAAGCTTCGACACGCGTCGCGATCGTTACATCTCGCCGCACATAAATAATTAATGACCGTTTCGAGGCCGCCCTCGCGGTGGGAATATTTCACGGGGGATGAAATTCTGGCGGGGGATGGCGCTCGTAAAAATTCGTCTATTTTTGGTCACCATCCAGAGAGACAAACACATCGGAGTCGGAAACTCGTTTGCAATTTGTCCGAGCAGCTCCTTGCCGAAGCCTGTTGATCCGCGGGACCTAACGTCGCGACGGGTCCTTCGGTTTCTCCTATTTTTTTTCTGGGGTGCGGTCAATTTATTCCTGTTTTTTATTTTCCGAAACCTAAGGGGGACGATCTCGGACGGAATTTTCCCTCTTCGTTTCGTTACGGATTCTTGAAACAAATTCTGAGGAATTAGGGGCGGAGCTTCTCCCCCGTTTATGGCATCTTCGAGACGCAGGGCTGGCCTCGACCATTCGTCGTGTAATTAAAAGTTCTCCGTTGTTTATGTTTGTAACGTCGTCGCCGACCTCTAACTCGAAATGTAAGTTGGACGGTGAAAGTATGCAAGTAGTTATGCTAATTTTTTATTTTAGGTAAAGGCTGAATAAAACCGTGGATATTGTGTGTTTACAATAAAATATTTTTAGAGGATGTTTAGAACAATATGTGACTTGACATTTCTTAAATTACGTTTAAATATGCATTGTATTTTGTAATATCAAATTTTCCTGTACTTGGACAAGCCATATATGTTCATGTGTCTAGCTGTTTTATATCAGCTTCATTATAATTAATAAAAGATGCTGTCTAAAATGAGTGTCAATCAAGGAACTGTCCTCTGAAGTACATTTTAAATTAAAGACACTTAAAATGGTAGGTAATTGTTGGCCACAAAATTGAAAAAATTGATAATACAAAGGATTAAAAACGGTGACGTCAAGGACCAAAATTTTCATCTTCCGGAAAAAATGGCTAAATGAGTACTGTACCTTGAACTACATTTTAAATTGAAGAGACTTGAAATGTTCGGTAATTGGTGGCAGGAAAATTGTAGAAAATATTAATGACCCAAAGGGTTAAACGATGACAAGCTACACTCGAAAGACCAATGTTTCGGGGCCCGGAAAAGCGGATAAAAAGAATTCCTAAGAAGCTCTGGCGCGTAATGAAATTTCATGGAGCCGATCGCCGACGACAGGCTTAATTGAATGGAATATCGCCGGGTATATTTATGAAGTAGGGTATTTAAAGATGCACGCGACCTAGGAGTCTCCTATTCGGCCATCATTCCCCCTGGTCCGTATCCCGCTGCATAACCGAAACCGCCCTTCTGGTCGAAGGTGTACGCCGTGCGAGCCGCAGTCACGTGCGCGTCACGTGCCAGGGATTACTAATTATGCCCCGAGAACGGTCATAATATCCTGAGCCCAGTGGGCACTGCATAGATACAGTTAATATCTGGGCACGGCAAACATCGCCGCCATTCACCGTTCGCGATTTATGAATAAAGTTCCTTGCCGAAGGGCGGCGCCGATATTTGATTTTCACACATGAGGATCGGGCCCGACTTGTCCCTCGAGGACCTCTCTCGTTCGACTTTCAACTGCCGGCGACTTCGTATTTGTGACCCGTATTTGATCTGCGAACCAATACCACGCTACCTTGACCAGAAATTAAACGCGCGCGTTCTCCACCAACCTCGCAGTTCTGATATTCAACAATCTCAAATTTTTGACATCTCTGGTCTTTCTTTAACACTAAACCTACCAAGCATTAACAGTGTCCGGTAAATATTACCTTATAAAAATGCCAAGATTGTCCCTATTAAGATTGTCTGTAATTTTCAATATAACAAATGCTTGGACGAGGAAATTTATTCCACTATATTCCATAAATGAGTTTTCATAGTTTCAATAATTGTAAAATATAAAATCGGTCAGAATGAGGTGATAGGTTTAGTGTTAACACTAGGTTTACGGTACCCGTCAAAATAACGAATTCTACTATTATTTATTTACGATTATTGAGATTGTAATTATGCATCCACGAGGAATTAGTCAACATTGGGCATATATTATTAGGAGTACCCATAAGTAATCAATTATTTGCAAAGAATTTGTTTTGTCTTTAGTTCTATACCGATTGTTGAAGAGGAAACACGTATTTGTTACAGTTTTTCGGTAAAGCAGCCCGTGTTCAAAATATTCTAAAAAGTATAATTTTTGTACAATCCTGTAATAAAATGGCAGCGTCCGCACCTTCCGAGGATTATATTCGTCATTGTATACTTTTTCATTTTCATGCGGGATTTAATGCAACGGTAACAACAAAGAAAATTTGCGATGTTTATGGAGACTTATTGAAGGTCAACAAGTGTCAACGTTGGTTCAGAAGGTTTGCTGCTGGTGATTCTGATATCTCTGACAGGCCTCGGAGTGGACAACCAGTTACTATAAGAGGGGAATCGAAAACTTGCAGGAAAGATGGCAAACTTGTCTTGATAATGATGAAGATTATATAATAAATTAAGAAATAAAAATTTGAATTTACTACAAAGTTTGTTTTAGATTTCAAAATAATTGATTACTTATGGGTCCCCCAATATTTAAAAAACGCCTTAACCGAGCGTTAATTTTCTATTTGATCTTAGATACTTTCAGTGTAGCTTGGCAAAGTCAATTGAAAAATATAGAACGTTCCCTTACACTTGAAATTAACAAATGTCTATCGGTTGTTGAGAAAACGCGGTGCAGGCGGAAGACTTCGCGAGGCTAGACTTTGGAACTCCGAGAACAAAAATTGTGCAAGCCAGGAATGATTTGCTCGCGCAACCGGAAATCAATTTCTCACCGAACAGTTTTTCCGGCGCAGCGGTTTAACCGATGGCGGTCGTGCGAGAGCAACGTTACACCGTATAAAACGAAAAACAATCAGGACAAAAGCACACGGTAGCGTCGCCCGGTTGTTTGTATCGCGACCGTGATCGGCCGGATATGAATCCGCCGCTGTGCTCATGTGATTTTCCCGAAGAACAATATTTATTCATTGCCGGCCCCCGTGTTTGAGCGCCGCCTTTGAAAATCCCCATCGCCGGCGACCGTCGCGCGCCGGTTTTATTCGCATAATACGTTCCCATTGGCAAATCGGACGCGTTATTCCCCCTTTTTGCCGACTTTCCCGACAGAACAAACGGCTCTCCGTTTATCACGTCGTTCAGTAATTGCGTTACCATACATTCGAGCACTCGAGCACTTTATTTATATTTTAATCGCCGTAAAGAAAGTGCTCGAATCTATAATTTATTCACTACTTTAACACTAAACCTACCACCGCTCAAAATGACCAGTTCCGGATTTTTTATTTTACTACTACTGAAATTATAAAGATGTTTTAAATAAATATATTTAGTAGAGCATGTATTGTAATACGAACAACAAAAAATCCAAATAAATTCAATCTCGTAATTTTTACAAGACAACATCTATCAGTTACTTTCAAGGCTCGGTAGGTTTGGTGTAAATATTAACATTATCGACGCTGTTTGTAAAAATATGAAAAAACTTTATCTACCGAAGTTTTGCAGTATAAAAAGGACCACGATATGGCAGTAACAGTTTCCTTGTAGGCGAACGAGTTCCGGAGCACTCAAAGCCACTTTCACGTTTTTAGATAGAGATACAGTGACTCCCACTAATATTCGGACGCTTTAAAAAATCGCATAAGTTTGTCAATATTGGACTATACTACTTCAATTTTTTCACAAGTTAGAACAATTGGTTCGCTACATAATGTGCACACAATGTTCGATTCAAATTGCAATTTGTTGAAATTTCAGAGAAAGTACTAAAAGTTGTATTTTGCAACTTTTATATGCGAGCTTATAATAAAAATTTAAAACAATACGTTTTGTTCATCTATATCAATTATAAATATTCTGAATATTCATCTAAATCTACAAACGTTTAACGATGAAAACTTAAGTGTTAAAGTCGCATAATTTTGGCCTTGTCAGGGAATTTCGACCTTACGGGATCATTTTGAAACATCTGTAGCTCATTGCAACACTGACCGATTTTGATGAAATTCTCAGAATATGTATAATTCATACAGATCTACAAATCGTACTTTCTAAATTTTCAATATAAATCCACATAAAAAAGTTGCAAAATACTACTTTTAGTATTTTCTCTGCAATTTCGACCAATTACAACTTTTGTAAAATTTTTCACTCTATGTAGCAAACCAGTTGTGCTAACTTCTTTGAAAAAAAATCCAACTCGTAGGGTCCAATATTAACAGAGTTATACGACTTTTAAAAGCGTCCGAATATTAGTGGAAGTCACTGTATATATATTTTTTATGTATTGATCCATGCAGCTTGTCGTTCTCTATAAAAAAGTATTAGGCTATGTGTGTCGAAAAATAAATAATCTGTTCTCCAGCGACCAAGCTAAGTCGTCCAAGCGGATTTCAACGGGATTCACGAGCTCGGCCACGGATTCAATCGAGCCTCGTCACTGCAAACTGTAGATCGCCACGGATCCCGTATATTTGCCGGAAGAACGGTTCCCAGGTTCCCGGCGAGCCCCTTGTTTTCGCAGCGCGCCAGCGGTGCAGGCAATTTCGGGAAACCCGGGTCACTTTGCAAATAGTTGCTCTCGTTTGCGAACGCGCCGTCGAGATCTTCGGCCTGATCGTTCTTCCTATTCAACGATAGCCTGGGGGAGAGAGGCCGTGAATGTATTGACAGACGTCACGTGTCGCGAGGCGCATCACGTGCTCTCCTACGCCCATGGGAAACTGCACCGAGGCCGGGAACACGCCGGGAGATCCCTGTTCGAGAAAGTCAAACTCGGCCGGGAGCTTCGAACTTCAAACGGTCTCGTTCCCCGTTGATTGATCTTCGAGATATCATCTGGAACGGGACGTACGGTTGCCGAACATGGTACCGCGAACCCGTTGAATGTACTCGGGGGACAAGCGTTTCTCACACCTGAGGATCATCCGGTTCGCAGGGTTCCTGACAGGTCTGTCCACAGTTCTGGAAACTGTTTCCTGTAAAATGCAGTGTTTGTTAGATTTTCAGTAAATACTGGCAAAAATTTGTTGCACGGTTTGTACCTCGTTTTATTATAAATTCAATTATTATTGTAAAGGATTTGAATGACGTATGGAGATGAGAATTTGCATAAACATCCGCCCTCTAATGATGGAGTAAGAGGATATTAGAAAGCAGTTTATTAACAACCGCGTCTCCATGGCAGGCTATATATCACGGCGTTCCATTGGTCCATAAGCGGTCGTCTTCGCGGGTCGCAATAAAAACAAGGGGTAAATAAAAACCGAGGGACACAATCGAGTCGACGTTTCGACGTCGGGCTGGACTTACAATATAGCCACTCTGCAAACAACCAGCCCTTCACCCCTTCATCCCTGAGCAGCCCTTGTAACCGGCCCTCCGGCGGCGTTTCTCCGCTCGGAGCCGCTCCTGTCCGCTCCGTTTCGCTCGGATCCCCGCGAGAAGAGATTTTGATTCGCGCGCGATTGGAATTCAGCCCCCTTGGGGACGACTTCCGGCCGAAAAATAGATCTCTGTGTTGGCTGTCGGCGAAGGTGAGCGTTAGATCGCGATTAACAGCGAGCTCGGAAGTTCAAAGGCCGATTTTACGCGCGCTTGAGCACGCTACACGTGCCGGCGCGTGGCCCTCGCCTCGTGCGACCTTACACGATTGCACGATTGCACTATTGCTGGCTACCAGTCTCAGGAACAACTTGTCGGCATCACCGATCATGCTTTTTAGATCGGTGTCCGTCGATCGATCCCCGGAGGCTAATCGCGAACTATCGTCTCTGAACTCCTTTTGTTGTACCGCACGCTACTTGTCGCTGAAAAGATAAAGCTTAAATTTTTTAGGGTGGCAACTGCAGGATTTAGGGGATGGAGGTGTTGCCAATAAACTATGGATGTCTCTATGCGGATTAGAATTTTTTGAACTGCTGGTTCAGCGGCGGAAATTAATCGGAAACTTGTGTCTTTTGACACCGTGGAAAATTTGAAGCGGCAGGGGTAGAAACTGCAGCATTTAGGGGATGGAGGTGTTGCCAATATACTATGGACGTATCTATGGGGATCAGCATTTTTTGAACCACATCTTCACCTAAAGGAATACGAAAACGAATAATATTATTTGATATAAATCGTAAAAATCAGATAATTTCTGCGCCTAATCGTTATCTCGAAAGCATATGTGATACGTCGATACGACATGAACGTGACTCACTGTTTGTCGAAGAAATAAAATTTCTTACTGATTCGACGACGGAATTTGCTCAATTCATATTTATAATTTAAAAAGGAAAGAATCCAGCGATGTACAGACTTTGAATAAATTATCGACGTCGCAATAGAACTGTAAAATGGCGGCACCCGGAGAGGAGGATCGCTCGAAATGACCGGAGAAAAGAACGAAGAGAAAATGTAAAAGATTTCGCGTGGAGTACGATTTGACTTCCAAAGAGACGAGAATGTATTCATAAGGAATATGAATAATTAAATAGTTGCCTTTTTTTAAATTATTCAATTGACAGAATTCTTTTCCTCCCATTCAAACTGCTTATCATATTGTGCAAAAATTGTGCATGAATTTCTAATATCTGCCTTCCAGCCCCTTCGTTTTGTTCATATTGTTTCTCCTTAGCAAAAAATTAAAAAATTAGTGTTCTGGTTTCTTCGTTTTGTTCACACTCTTTATCAATAAATTGTAAAAATTGTGTTCTAGTTTCTTCGTTGCTTTAAACATGTTTTCCACACTCTTTCTTTTTCAGTTTTCTTTCAGTCCTCCATCTTCGTCGTTTAATACCTCAGTTTCGGCACGTGTTCGACCCTGTTCGTATTTTAATTTGCACGACGTTGTTTCTATCGCTGACATTCGATTTCCCGGTGGACAGCCAAAGAGGATTTTAAATACGTTCTCGCGTTTCTGCATCAGTAAAGCTGCTCCGCCACGATCCTCAAAGAATTCCCCGAGAAACACGAGACGCTGAAAGAAGAAAAAGAAAAAAAAGTATCGGGTGAATCGGAATCGTTCCTCTCGTTCCTCCCGTTTCCATGGCGTGTCCTTTATCGAACGACAAAGAGGAGCAGGATCAGAAGGCCCGGCGGGGGAGCTACCCAGGGGTGGTGTGCACCGAAAGTCACGGATACCCGCCACCCTGCCGAGAGACATTGAAAAATCCGCGAAACAAACCTCTCCCACTGAATTTCAACGTTGAACCTACCATGGCTTCCAATTTTCAATTCCACAATTATTTAAACCACAAACACACGTTCAGAAAATTAAGAAGACTTTAAGAGTATTAATATATTATCTTCACTGCATTAAAATTATCAGTGATAAATATAAATTTATATTTAGCTCCTGTGTCTTGCAATTGATTCACAAACTTTTTATGTTGCATCAAGATCTGGCGTCTAATTTTCACAAGATAAAAGGGTATTTAAACAAACACTCCTATAACATTTACGGAAGTTAATTAAAGTTCTCCTTTCTGAACCATTTTTCAAAGATGCTGGGAGTACTATGACGATACCTAACTACATTGTTTTTGGGGTGTTTGTAGGTATCACTTCGCGACAAACATTTTTCGCTGCAGGCTCGACCCAGGCTCGTTCTCTTCGATCGGATTAAAGGCATCGATGATCTAGATTCCGGTTACCCTGTAGCACAGATGTTTCCATCGCAATCGGGGCGTCCCGACGCTGTCGTTCGGCGTATGGGCGCCGCGGCGCGGCGCATTCCTGGCAAAGTAGTCATCACGCATTCCTGGAACGCAATCGTGAGCCTCCACCCTCGTTAACGAAAGATGGATTCGTACGCGGCAGCCTGAAGAGGACGCGTTATTACATTTTATCTAGGGTCGACGTCAGGAATGCCGCGAGGACCAGGGTGGGGAACAGGTCGGTCCGAGGACACGTGCCGTTAGGTGATGGGCTCCTTTGAGCAATTGGATCCCTCCAATTGACAAAAAAATCTCTCGACATTTCTCGAATTTCGAGTAGCGCGGGTGTCGTTGCTGCTTTGACATTCTTGCCGAACCTTTCGAACCACCTGGACTATATTAAATTGTACCTATCCACTTTGATTATGAATCTGAAATGTAGTTACCAATATAAAAACAATATATGTTTAAAGTTGGTCCATAACAAGTCTAAGATGTTTTGGTAATTTATTGTATTTCTACTATTGGAACAGAAGTTCGTGGCGTCTTTAAATTAAAATTTATTCAATATATAGTATTGAATTATTATTATTTTATTTATTCAATTAATTCCCATTCTGTTCGATCACTTTTTGCCATTTTTGAGGTGACTTATCTAATCTTTGAATGAACCTATGAATAATTAATATTGTTAATAATACATTATAATGAATATTATTAATATTGTTATTGTTAGTTAATTTGAAAACGGAACGGAGTTTCCTCCCAACGCAATATCAACCCCGTCAAGGGCCAATTCTGACAAAAAGGGTAAAAATGACTGCAGCCTGCCTACCGGCTACCCCAGATCAAGTTGTACGGCTCGGATCGGACAATTTATAATCAATGACGATAATTTTAAATGCGGACCACCCTTCCGTGAATCTCCATGCCGCAACCGGCTCCAAGGATCCTCTCGATGCGTATTATGATGCAGAGACACCCCTTTTACGCGTGACCAATGGGTGCGCAATGAGCCACGTGCAGACAGCTTACTATCACAAAGAGGTCCTTCTTCTGCTGAAAAAAGCACCAGTTTAACAACTATTCACCATTTTGCGACAATAATTTCTGGGAGGCCCCGACATTTTTCTAAATGTGGAGCATTCATTTTTCGTTATTGCATTACTTCTCATTAAACTAAGTAGCATTTACTTAAACCATTTTTGATTGTGCTCAGAGTTAGCAACCCCAGAAAAATACTTAGAGGTTCTGAAGAGAGAGAGTTACCGAAAAATCCAGTGCAGCAATAATTATTGTACGAACATTAGGCGTTTCTGTAACTCACTTTTTAGGATACGATGGTAATAGGATAACCCCCTGGAAATCGTCAGCATGAATTAGGATGCAGCGTCACCCCCTCGATGCGTGACCAAAGGGTGTTTAGAGGGTTGCTCGTCGTCCCCGGTCACGAAACAACGCCTGGAACCGTATCGGCATAATTACACGGATGGCGTTAGTGTCACATATTCCGGACAATGCATCGAACGGGATCGGGAGCCGGGAAATGGGGTGGATGCACCTGCAAGGAACCATATTTCATCCGGCGATCGAGCGACTTTTCTGCTTTTATGCGCCGTGAAATCGCTAGGGTCACCCGGGGTTTCCCTAATTTCTATTATGCACAGATAAGACCGTGTTAGGCGGCGACCACTCGAGAGAACAGGGGATACTCGGATTTTTCGACGAACAATGCTCTTCCCTTTCATCCGGGTGTTCTGTAACTATAGGTTGTTCTTTATTTCATTGTGTCCCAACAATTTTTCCGTACCGTGAAGTGTATTCGAACCGTGTTCGCTGAAACTGCAATACAGTGATTTGTTCTTTAAATAAATATTCTTAATTACTTCTATCAATTTAATCACTGATGTATGCACACATTGATCACCCTTTTCAACGATAAATTATATATTTTTGTATTATACAGGATGTTTCACCTAACTCGAGGTTATATTTTTTGAGATTTCAAGGTCTTCCAAGTTTTTTTTAATGGAATGATATAGTTTTATTATCACTCTATGATAGTCTAGGTCAAGACGAATCCAACGACCTGTAATGTTATGACCTTCACGTGAACTTGAGTTTGTTATCACCTACCATTCCACACCATACACGGACGCTGGTGTACAACTTGTCGAAGCCATTTCGGGTTTTCAGTGCACCAATAATGCATATTATGTGTATTCAGTTGTCCATGGTTAGAAAAAGTAGCTCTCTTCGTCTGGAAAGAGAACGCCACAAAAGAAACGTTTATTTCCTTGTATTTGCTGCAATGCCCGTGTACAAAAAACTACACGATTCTCAAAGTCGTTGCCATAAAGCTGTTGATGTAAGGAAATATGGTATGGATGAAAATGACGTTGCAATATTCGGCAGACACTTGCTTCGGAAATGCCCAAAGAACGTCCAATTTTTCGACAACTTGTAGGATCAATATTGACTGTAGCCAATAGCAGGCTTTGATCGTTTTCTGTTCAGTGATTTAATACTCCCTGTTTTACAAAACAATTGAGCTATGCGATCAAAACTGTGTCAAGAAGGATGATTTCTCTCAGGGTATCTTTCTGCGTACAGTTGAGATGCTTGTACTGAGTTACTTTTAGCCTCACTATAAACTAAAATCATTTCTATCTTTTTTGCATCACTGTACATCATTGTCTCAGAGAAGTAACGTTATCTTTCACAATCGAATAAATCCCGATGAATTTCTTAAACGTACCGATTAGAGTCACCGAATGGAGAACAATTTGTATCGGTGTTTACAATTTATTGTAAGCGTGTTTACAGTCATTAGTCAAGGTTTAATCTCAAAAAGTATAACCTTGAACAAATTTTTTTGCCTATCATAATATTTGCCCCTCTGGACCAACTAATGTTTTCCTCTGACATTTTTTTCTATCATAAAAGACAAGCGAGATTATAGATGCTCGAGTTAGGTGAAACATCCTGTATATTTTTCCTACCCATCAATCAATTTTTTAATTCCATCTTTAGAGCATATTTCAGGCTTTAAATATAAAAAATTGTTAGCTCGATTAGAGCTTTTAATCCTCCGACGTCAAATAATGTTAGGCGACCCGTTTCTCGTTTATCGGAAGGGTAACAAGTTCCGCTTCGATATTGACCATACTTTCCGTATACCTCATGGACATTTGTAATGGCGTCTTCAACTGCACTGTTCTTTTTAAATTCACACGATGCCAGAAATGAATTTCTCAGAGCAAGTAAACATTGTTCAAAAAGAGGAAATATTAAATTGAATATTATTATTTCTTTTCATTATTTTTCATTTCCAAGTGAGATTCACTAATTAAATGAGAAACGACAGTATTTATCGAGCGTGATGGATACAGTGAAAGTGAAGCGAAGATGCACGTTGGAAGCAGCACGAAACGCCAGTGGAGGATGACAAAACCATAAGTCTCCGTTTCAATTGTCGGCGCAACGTGATACGAGGCCAATCAGCCGACCGAATAGCCGGAAGACAGAAGTGGACCTCGAAAAACTGGCATATTGAGTGAGTCGATGTTTACCGAGTTCATTGTCTACGCAGGAATCATATTTGTCAAATAAAAGCCCCTTCGGTTTCTTTGTCTGTGTCCATCAATCCCGGACAATCTCTCATACCGAGCACTTCAGAATCGACGTGTCTACCGTTTGGTCTGGCATCGAATACAACAAATTGTACAGCCCAATTCTGGAAGGAGAATCTTCAAGAAAACCAATATAGCGAATACTATACAAATTTTGTCCATCTGTCATCAATATTTAAACGTTGGAGTTAAACGACAATATCTTACGGTGAATATTTCTAAATTAATTTACTTGCAAGGATCGAATAGGTGCATCTTCCTCTGGATTAAAGGAAGGAGAGCATCCTGTATTTAATACACTTTTATCGGCACTCAATGGCAGAGAATTAAAAAGATTAAAAGCACGTTAAATCAAGTTTGACAGAGCCAGCAAGGAATTCGAAGAAGCAGAATATTTGAGAAAACGAATGCAACGCGTTGTCAAGAAATAAGAGAGCTCAAGGGAGAAAGAAAGGGAGAGGTCTGCAAGGTCCGATCTAAGAGAGCGTTCTGCTCGAAGCAATATCGCGATGGCGGATGCCAAAGGAAGGAAGGCAGAGTCGTGTATTTTGTCGCGAAAGTCTCTCGGCGCATTGGAGTATTTGGCCGTTTGTCGGACCGCGTAAATACGCGACAATGCCGTCCTTTGTGCGGCTCGTCTATCAGCGATGTTTGCCAAATAAAAGCCTATATACGGGCCTCTTTGTCTCTGTTGGGCTCGTGGCGTTCGCTGAAGCCACCCTCGGGGTTGCGCGCCACCCCCGCCAACGCCAATGATACGCCTAGTTGCCTATGAAACTCCGGTATGCCCCCTCGGTGCGTGCACAAAGGGGCATCAAGTTGGCGGTGACGGTGATGCAAAGTATTTCCAGGAGGAGGGGGTTGGAACACGTGCGGACCCGAAGGGGAACCGGTCCGAGCCCCCCCGTCGGACAAGCTAAATCGGGGACGACAGCCAGCATACGTTGGGGGTGAGAGGGGGTGGCCTGTTTGTGGGCCGAATTTGTTCGAAACATTAGCCGTCACCTTGGTCTTAAGGGAATGCCCGATCTGTGGAAACTGGCCGCGATTAGGCCGTTCAGAAATGTTGATCGTTGAATCCTTCAGAAACCACGATTCTTTGCTTATTTCTTTGCAATCGACTTTGTATAGTATTTTACAAAAACATCACCGACATACGTTTTTGGTTTAATGAAAATCACAAGACTGAATATATTTAGACTTCACGCAATTTTTATAACAAGGCTCGAATGAAGAAATATATTTCTTAATTATATTTAATCATTTCCGTGTTTCTTATCCCTGACAGTTTTAGCGAAAAGAGATTGGATACTTCTTCCTTGTCTCTAATGGAAAACATTGTGATGCACTCGATATTGTATAGATATTATATCTGAATATCCATTCAATATTAATTTTGGTGTGTAACATTTGTTCTACAATTATTGTTACTATTATATAGGGACACTCTGTATGGTGGCTATGAAAATCCAGCCGATGTCCCCAGGGTATTACCACACAAATCTACTTAACTCCTAAGCTGATAAGATCTGGAAGAATATAGAAGGATGTGTGAGTTGCTAATAATTTTAGCGATAGTCAGATTGACATCGCTCAAGCTAATTGTCAGGCAATATGTGTGTCGCTATTTTTTAATTGCTTGAGTTTTAAAAATCTGCCCTGAATGTGTCTGCTAAGAAATACGATTCAACTTCCTATTTTTCCAAAGCATCCAGAAAATATTTTCCACCCCCAAAACATTTCCCATCAAACTTCCCAAAAATTCGAGCTACATCTTCCGCAAAATTATAATTTGTACCAAATCTAACAAAAATTGCACAAAAAGGTGAAACTTCCAAATCAACTCCTCATTTTTCCAAAGCATTCAGAAATCACCCCCAAAACATTTCCCATCAAACTCCTAAAAAATTCAAACTACATCTTCTATAAAATTATAATCTGTACCAAACCTAATACAAATTGCACAAAAGGGTTCAACTTTCAAATCAACTCTCTATTCTTGCAAAGATTCGAGAAACCACCCCCAAACCATTTCCCATCAAACTCCTAAAAAATGCAATCCCAATCTTGGATGAAACGCAACAATCTCGCAAGAAAAATGAAACCCTGGACCGAGCGGCTGTCTCGAAAAAACCATCCCCGATCCGTCCAGCCATCTAATATTCAGCGGCCGGGTCGGCAGGCGGTCTTGATCCCCGAAAAAATCTTCGGCAGCGAGACCCGAAAGAAATTCGCACCCTAAATCCGGCATACGTCACTGACGTCGGCTTTGATATTGATCTCCTGGCTCTGAACGCAACCGGTTGAGCACCGCGACGCCTTCGTACCCCCTCCACAGCCGACCGTTGGAAGGGCGGCTCCTGTTGCCGCCAATCCTGGTCGCGTTCTCGTCAAGGGATGAAGCCTCCGCCCCCGTTCACTCTCGTCGATCGGTCGTCTATCTCGCGACGCCTGTTCCTGGAGGGGTGGAGGTCGGCGTCGGCGTCGTCGTCGGCGAGAGGGGGTTGATTTTCACTGTCGATGCGGTGGCTCCCGTCAAAAAAGCTTCAGAGTCCGGCCGGCCGACACGCGTTCGTATCTATCACGCAGCGAGACTCGTTTTCCTGGTTCCCGTCAGAGGGAAAACCACCCCCGTGCCGCCAGCCCTCCCTCCAGAAAAGAAAACCGCCGGTTTCCACCCTCAGGATGCTAAACACCCGGCTGTCAACGGCTCGTCGAACATCGATGCCAGTTAGGATACCTGTGGACGATCGAATCTGCCCTTGAGACTGGTCACCGCGGGCGAAGAACCTGATCAGGGTTAGCTATCCTTCGTCTAGGACGGTGAAGCGAGGAATTCTCGTGTTAAGGACGCTTCCAGTGCCTCTCTCGCGAACGTGACACCTCATTTTGTAGACCAGGGTGGTTGATTTTCGTTCGGCTGTGACTACAGGGGGTGGAACAGGGTTGACAGTGATTGAAGGTGGTCGCAGACGCTTCTTCGGGATTTTTTCACTTGGCTTCGAAGGATAGTCGTCCGCTGGCTTCTCGCAGTGAGTGGAACCAGTGAGTGATAGGGATCGGAGAACCGTGGGTGCTAGGATATTTGCAACCATGTTGGAGTTCTACCCGCCGCTACCCGGTGCCCTGAACCGGCAGGCCGAGTCCGGTCCGCCGACGATGGGCTCCGCAGCGCCCCCGATGCCGTTCAGACCTGCGAATGATAACAACAATGGAGGTAAGAGGCTGGTTTAATTGTTCTCGCCTTGTAGAACTTCGTAGATACTAACCGAACTTTAGCTCGACACTGATTGAGCTTGAACTTTCCACTCAATTGGGCGGTAATGTTGGAGGGGTTGACGTTTGAGGGCGCTTCATTGTTGGAAGAGTTCGGCCTTTCAGTTGTAAAAATTTTGGACCTTGATACGTTGCGAATTTTTGGTTCTTCTTTTGTTCTCTGAGCGGTAACTCTCCTTTGCTGTAACAGTCAAATAACTAAAATTAGTTAGTAAATTGTTGGTAAATAATTATAGTTGGTAAATAGCTAGTAAATACTAAATTAGCTTGGTACAGAAATAAGCAATTTGTTCCATTTATGAAATTCGCGTGGTTTCTTAACATTAGCGTACACTTCAAAGTTGTTCTTCAACATTCTATAAAAATAAATAATGTCTGTATAATATCTATAGTTTATACTCTATTTCGTGTTCGTGAACTTATTATTCTGTGAATTTTACGTTGTTTACAATGTACTGCTCGTTCAGAATATAACGCTACAACAAAGTGTTGTGTTAGAGTACCACTAATTTATTGTAGATATATAATTTTACGAGACACGCGATACACATTTCTAGGAAGAAATAGTTATAGCAGACCGATCAAACACGAGATGACTGTCACAGAGAAACTTATCATATTCCGTCGCAGCATCGCTTTATCACTATCGGCAATCGATAAGTGACGGAATAAATTTCATGGGTCTCGCGATATTGCTTCGCTCCCAGAACGCTATCACATTTCTCAGTTCGACAGCGATATCAGTCAGAATAACTCCCCATGCATTTATTTCTCTCGCGGCGGTGCTGTATCGCGGTTTAAAAACAGCCAGCTCGATAGAAACCTGTTCGAATCGTTCTAAATCGTATGATTAGAAGACCGTTTAACGGCTGTGCTGATACAGCTGTTCGTGACCGCGATAACAAATTTTGTATTATTTATACAAATATTCTACGCAATGTCCTGGTTTTAATATTGATCTCAAAGATTTCAGACTTATAATGAATTCATCATGTTTAGATTTCTTTGAATAACTTGAATGAACTGGATCTAGTTTATATCCTGTTGCACATTGCAATGTCGCCTATTACTGGACTGCGGATTTTTATGCAAAATAAAAATTGTTTGAGCCAAACATAATTTTGTCAATCTGGGATTAATACAACGGAGCTTTTAATCTGTCCACTGCTTTCTCAGTTTTACCATAAACCAATGAAACCCTCGGTCTAGTAATTAGTCCATCTCTAACGGACCTGTAGGAAAAACAGATTTGCAGAACTTCAGCATGTTGGTCTCCAAAAAAGTTCGTCACAGTCCAACAACTAAGTACATGAAAGTCTGCAACTTCCGGTCGGCGTCTTTAACAATGACAAAGCATCGATTTCATAGCCGTTCTCCGTTTCCAGAGCCCACGGTCTCCGTGAAGACAGAGTCCGGTCTCCTGGAGACGATCTGCGCCGGTTGCGACCGCACCATAGCAGACAAATACGTGATGCAGGTCGCCGGAAGGAACTACCACGAAGAGTGTCTATCGTGCGCCGTGTGCGCCGCGCCTCTGACCAATTCTTGCTTCATCCGCGAGTTAAAGTTCTACTGCAGATCCGACTACGAGAGGATCTTCAGCGTGAAGTGCGCCAGGTGCATGGAGAAGATCAGCTGTTCGGACTTCGTCCTCAGGGCGCCAGGCCTGGTCTTCCATGTCGAGTGTTTCGCGTGTTGCGTCTGCGGGCAACCGCTTCCGCCGGGCGCGCAGTACTTGCTCAGACAGGGCCAGCCGATCTGCAAAAGGGATTACGAGAACGAGCTCTACCTGAACAGCCCCCAAGGTTCGTCTCAATCAAACGTTTTCCATCTCTGTCTTCGAATTCCCTTTCGCTTCAGTAGTTGCAAAGTTGTATCACCTTTCTCGTTGTGTTCATGATCCAGATTTTCTTTGAAGCTCGTAACGTTGGAGCTTGAATCAGCAATTCTCTTTGCTTTTATTTTGGAATTTGAGGATATTTTTATTGGATCCCCTTAATTTTCTCGATTCTGTTGAAAAAAGTGTTCAGAAAGTAGCGTATAGATTTTGGATCCAGTCTCAAAGGAATTTGTGTTCCGCATGTTTCTGTTTATCGAAAGAAGAGACCCGCAGCGTAGCGTGCATCGTAACAATTCCATCCACTCTGTTATAATTTGATTATACCCGCTCTCAGTGAATCTCAGGTCTTTCCTTTCAAAAAAATGACAATCAAAAAATAGAACAAGCCTTGTACGCCCTCTTCGTTGCTTCTCGCTCGCTTCTGAAGGCTTGAGGAATGCGTCTCAACGTCAATGGAACGAATGCTATACAACTTGCTGATCTGTGTTTTATTGAATCCTTCTACTTTTCCAAAAAATAATTTCTGATACCGTTTCAAGATGTGTGTTTGAATATATCTATTCCTGTTGTGTTGTGCTTTGTTTCCTGTCTCGTCGATTCCAGCTTATCGTTTCCTCGAACCCCGTCGTCAATTCGAAGGAAAAATTGTCGAACGCTTGGCGATCTGTTCTTTTTCGGCCCGTCTAGACCGCGATTTTGTAAATTGTTAGGCAGATAAAGCATTGATCGCAGAACCGAGAACTTTGACAGCAAACTGCTCGACTATCGTCATTCCTTTATCGATTACGTTCGCGGAATAATTAACGAAAAAGCTCGTTTTATTCCCCGCGGCGCGGCCAGGCTCCTCGTTTTTCGCTGAAGCAAAAAAGAAATTTATTAAAAAACGATCCACGTGCGAGAACGTATTGTACATACCTTGTTGCATTGTTCGCAGGTTGTACTACTACAATCTAAAGACATCCAATGTAAATACCTACAGGAATTTCATATCGAGGCTGTCTCTTTTCAAGGTAACTACATTTAAAACCAAGCGTAATTAGAAGCGGTCCGAGAATGGCCCTTTCTAACGCCAATCTGCGCAGAGAATCGCGAACAGTCGAACTTTCCATGCGTTCGTGGACTTTCCATTTTCTTTCGGAAGTTCAGTTCATCGCGGATAATAGAAGAGCAGTTTGTTAGTCAGGATTCCGTGCAGTCGATGCAGAAAAAATCATCTGAGAGTTCGCAGGTCGCCGGAACGTTCTTCCCTGAAATTTAACGACTTAACACTAAACCTACCACGGTCAAAATGGCCGGTTTTCTATTTCAAAACGTTTTCATAGGAAATTACTGAATTGACTTGTTTAGTTAAACACATGTTATAATGAAATCGTACGAAGTTTAATTACATTCAATCTTCTCCCTTCTATAACACGTTTCACTTTTATATGCTTTGTGCTTGGTAGGTTCAGTGTTAATTCCTCCATTTTGCTGGGAGCCGTCGGTTGTCTCTTTTCTGCTCGCAGTTCTTCGAACCTTTCGCTTCCGCGAGCTTAGAGTAAACCTAATTGTTCGATGGTTCTCACTCCGAAGTTGTTCTAGTGATTGTTTGCGAGGGGTTTGGTTGAATGGAAACAAAACTGATCAGAATTTTCACAGAGCGCAGTGGGGCCGAAGAAGCCTAAACGCGGCAAAAATTCCCCTTTAACAAAGTATCCTTTTAAAAAATCAATTTGATACAATGAGTTCATTCTAAATATTTAGAAAAATTGTGTGTACTGGTATGAATGGCACCTTTCAAGTCTCTCATCCCCAAAGGTTGTTTTCACCCCGTAAACACAAATATTCTGGCAAAACAAAAATGAGTGTAAATATTTTTCAATGTTTCGATCGCGTGCAAAGCTTATTTGTCACATCACAATAATTAATTTTTAAATATTACGTTAAAAACCAAGTTGTATAGATTATTCCGCGCCAACGAGACTTCGAATAAATGTTGAGCTAGCCACGAAAATTAAACAAACACGGATAAATATATCATTCGAAGCCTAAAATATTTTTCACCGCGTTCCGGCTGCGCCGACCCTACTGTGCGGCGTTTGTCGACGCTTAATTAAGTTCGAACGATGCTTGATCATGTTGTCCGATGTTTAACGATTCGTTGTTCGACAGACTATGACCTGCTGGACGAAAATCGGCCCCGCGATGGTCGTCGAGGTCCGAAACGGCCGCGGACTATCCTCACGTCCGCGCAGAGGCGTCAGTTCAAGGCCTCGTTCGAGGTCTCTCCGAAACCCTGTCGGAAGGTCCGAGAGGCTCTGGCGAAGGACACTGGCCTCAGTGTTCGTGTGGTGCAGGTCTGGTTCCAGAACCAGAGGGCTAAGATGAAGAAGCTGCAGAGGAAAGCGAAGACCGAGCCTGGATCGGACAAAGAGCCAAAGGAAGAACGCCGACCGGAAAGTCCTCACAGCGATCACAGTAAGTCGTCTCGCTTTGCCTCATTTATCCCTCAACTCCTCCCTGTTTTCTGCGTCGTCACCGCATTCCAAATATCTTTGTTTCATCTTCATTATCTTTCACCAATCCTTGATTTGCTAATTCTGCAACTACCTCCTGTTTTCTACGTCTGAGCCCAAATATCTCCAGTTCATTCATCTTCATTATCATTTAATAATTTTTTATTTGATCATTCTGCAACTACCTCCTGTTTTCTACGTCTCAGTCCAAATATTTCCAGTTCATTCATTGTGGTTTGGTAAAAATGTAATACAAGTGTCGTCATCTTCATGTTCATTTTTATGTTTTAAGATTTGAGAGTCCACTGTTTTTAGGCTTTAAACATACTTAGCACTTTCAGCAGGGTTTTTGTTCAGATGTGATGTCCAATCGAGAATGGCCGAATTAATTGACGGATTGTATTCAGTATTATATTCAGGTCAATAGTGTTCCTAGCTGACTCTTTCCATTTTTATTAAATTCTGTAGTAAATTTTCCACTATGTTAGAGAAATGAGTCAACGAATACTTCTAGATTATCAGTCGTCCATGATTTTCCTTTGTCTTCTGCGATTCCTTTAGTGACAACATTTTATCAGACCACGTCCAATCCACGCGCGATCTGGAATTAATAAAAAGAATAAGAAACTGTTTAATGTTCAATATTCGTTTGATGAATCGTTTACCTCCTCCGTTCGTTCAAGAGAAGATATAGCCAGCGAATTCTTGCTTTGATTTTCTCGCACCGCACTCACGTATCCGCACACACTATCAGCGAAGACTGGTTAATGGGGCTCTGCAAAAAGAAACACTCGGTGCAAAATGCCAATCGTTTGATCTCGTTCGCAGGTCATTATTTGAACGCCATGAACATGCGCGACGGGGAATCTTCTAGCTTCTCCTCGGCCACGCAACCGCTCAACCCCAATAACCCGTACTCGCCCGACGGTAAGTCTCTTTCTCACCGTAGAAACAATAGCGCCGCGTTCCGTCTCCGAATATTTCATTGTGATTACCCGCTCTTCGGTGGTCCCCTGGAGATCCGAGAGAAGATCCTCCTAATAACATAACATCGACGAATAAAGTAAAGGGTAGCTAGGTAGAGGGACGCATTAAGCATTTTATGGAAACGAAATTGAGAAAAATATTTTACAAGGAAGAAATCGGGAAGAAAAAAAAAAGATTACAAGAATTTAGAGGCCGGGGGTTGAATAGAAAAGTGTCGAGGATCAACGAAATCCTTCATACTGTGTAAATAAAATTTTTTTGGTGTTGACACAGTGCAAAAATGTTAATGGATCTCGATCAACTTTCAGACACATATCCCGGCCACTCGGGCGAGAGTTTCTGCAGCAGCGATCTGTCGTTGGATGGAACGGAAGCTGGTTTCGACATAGGCGAAAACGAGGGCGGAGGCGGACAAGATGGCGGCCATCAAGGCGGCGGATCCCACCCACATCACGGGCCAACATCCCACGAGGCGCCATCCTTGTCGCAGAGTTTGCACGCGGCGATTCACAACCCTATCGACAAACTGTTCCTGATGCAGAGTAGTTACTTCAGCGGTGACCACGCGTAATCCGAGACCCGTTTCCCCCATTCTTTTCTTTCATTTGGCGTCCCTATTCTCCGACCCCCATGACGTAGCTGGTCCCTGCGTCGAGCATAGAATGCCCCCGATTCATCTCAAGCAGATCCTTGGAAATCTCTCCCAGTTTCCTTTTCCATTCTCTTGGATTTCGCACTTTTTCCTGTACAAAATTTTTGTTCTACATGAAGATAATTTAGCTGTACATCGTATTCGAGGAGAATATTCATATTTATTATTTGCTTTACCGTGCCGGGCGATTGCGGGAATGTTAACGAGCGACTTTCAATAGTTTATAGGGTAACTGCGTTAATTTGTGTAATATTGTTAAGTTGACAGAGCGACGGGTGTGTCGTAGGGTAAGCTATAGTAGGATATGTACAAACAGTTTTCGAATCCATTATCTTTTCGTTTCAATAGAACCTTGAAGAGTATTTATTTTTCATATTTTTGATTCGATATTGTTATTGGACTGCGGATGTTTGTACACCGATATGCGAGAACGTGATTATTGAAATTTTCATCCAGACAGCGCGTAACGTGTGTTTGATAAAAATCGAAAATCCGCGGTCTAATTATTCAACACATTTTTCCTTCATCGACGGAGCGTTCTTCCGTTTATTCTGTGATTCGACTTTAATTGTATCGTCTCCGATTGATCGTCGCCATTATCACGCGATTCTCGTTCGTAGAGCGGTCGTTAATTTCAAGGACGGTTTCGATGTACCAAAGATGGCGAGGGCACGACACAGCGCAAAGAATATCGCGGTTCGATTTACTATTAAGCGATGTATCCTTCGGTTCACACGTATAAAAAGGAAAGACAACATATATTTAAGCACCGACGAACGTTCGTACCTTATTTCTGTCCCGAACGATGATAGTCGTCGACAGAGGCGCATTGACTGCGGAGCTCCTTCGTTAAAATCACCTTCGTCGACCCTTTCCGAACGAAGAAAGACATCTAATGTTAGATTGCTTCGAAATGTTTGTTGCATTTATCGGAAAATCACTCGAAGCCAGAAAAGGCGAATTTGCTTCGGATTAAAAAATTTTTTTCCAGGAAACACCTCGGCTGACTCGAAATAATAAATTTCCATTATTTTGATCTGAAATTAAACATACTTAATTGCTGTGAAAAATCCAATAAATCACGGCTCGTGCAGAAAATGCAACAGACCTCTCGCAACGACCGAACGACGACGGAAAGACTGCAGTCTCTACTCGATAAATGTCCCAAATATCTAGCCTATAATTGTCCTAGAACTATCCCCACCATCGCGGGGTATTCCCCGTGAGGGTCCGCGAAGCTCGAGTGGCCTTGGCCGCCGAGGAGTGTAAACATAATGCGGATCGGGTGTATCGGTGTGAGACCACTGCTAATCCAATAAAAAACTTTTTTATTTTTCATTATTTTTTGATGGGAGTTTGTAATAATGAGAACTCGAGCTTCGCTGTCCTGTTCTACGTAATGGTATCTTCTAGCCGATATGTGTCCCTGGCCAGACCCGTGTTTTGGACAATTATCGAGTAGACACTGTACTTAGTAAACGAGCCGTTCGTTTGCCTAAACGATCAACTCCGCAGAAGACACGGTGTCAAAGCCATTAATAAAATGATACGTATCTAAGATTGATAGAATTTTTGCCATTCAGTAATGTCGAGGAAATTGCGGAAGTCTTAAGAAAATTTATTGTAAATGCGAAGACTGAAGCATCGAATTTAAATGTTCTGGTAAAAAAAAATTGACAGAGTCAGAAAGGTGGGGTTAATTGCTTTGGCCCGTGAACGGCTCGGTCGCGAAGTGATCGGGAGAAAGGAATTTTACCAAAGGAACGGATGGATGAAAAATGTAAATGAAAGTCAGACATCGAGTGCACCCTCGAGCTCCACGAAGGCGGACATTCAGGAAGAGTTGACGCGTTGAATCGTAGCGTTGCGATCCGATTTACAGAGGAATAATAGCCCGGCTTTGTCCGAAGAAGCGATTATTAGAAACTACGAATTAGTGAGAATTACAATACATTATATAAAAAAGAAATCGCCGAATTTTATTCACCCCGCTCGATCTTCTCCAACTTGATTCGATTTAATTTCACTAAAACAGGATGTTTGAATGAACTGTATTAATGTTTGCGAAGAACAGGGCTGAGAAGATGAAGTTTTAGTTGATCATTGTGCAGACGGAGGCTACTGATATATCGAAAAATGATCACTCACGTGATCCAGGTGGCCGAAGTAGAAAAGTGCGGGATAAGTCAGACGGCGCAGGTAAGAATAGAGAGTTTATTATATCAGAAGTATAATGACAAAAAAAAAGACGAGCTGAAATTTAAAACATATACACAAAAATGCAGATCCCTTAAGAAACACCGTTTAGAAACGTACAAAACTGGACGACTGATCCTGAATAAGTTATCCCGATCGTCGTACATAAGTACGATCTTCGATTTTCGGCCCGGAGATTCTGGGTGGATTTCATCTGGGCATGCCAGTTACTGTACCTATATACTTATTTTTCAAGCATAAGCAATATTAAAAAAGAGATATTAAATTTTTTCCATTAAAATCAATTAATACATATGTTATTTATATATATATATATATCTTTTTTAATATTGATTATGTTTTAAAAATCAGTATAATTAATATAGGTATAGTAATTAGCATCCCCACAGTAATCGAGTCCCTTACCCTATAATATTTCCAATTTTAGTATCCCAAGTTATACAAGGAACATTTTTCGTAGAAAGGATTGCGATCCATTACTTTCACAGTTCTTATTGTGTAATTATGCGTTCCAGTTAAATGATCGTTCTGGTCGAACCTATTGTAAACTTGGAAAATAGAAATTCTCTTAGAATATTAATTTTGATCTTTTGATTTTCGTAATTCATCGGTTTATCTTTATGCGACACAGATGAAGTCGAGGAGAAATTTCTATTTTTCAATTTAAAATGCGGTCTGCTGAGAACGGCGCGGACATTCGTGCGAGTTGAATTTCTACAGCGCCGAGGCGGCGTAACGAAAATCGAAGAAAATTCGTGCGCGATTCTGTTCGAGTGTCCCGCAGAACAGAAATATTTACGGCAGAAACCACGAAGATGGTTGCGCGATCGTCGAAAACGCGAAAACAGGAAGATGGATGAGCGACCGTCGACGAGATCGCTGTTCATTATCTCTTGTACTCGGCGCACCAACAAGCAATCCGATCTACTTCATTCATCGTTCGCATTAATTACAATCTTAAACGCAAGTAAAATTAACTGTCTTGCCAGAATTGTTTGTCCAGATTTAAAAATTAATCTTTTCGTTAATACCATTTTTAGTCCATTTTTGGACTTAATTTGCTAAATTGTTTTCGTATGCCATAAAAGAGTTCTAATATGCATAAGACGTACATATAAACATAATATGTACCTAGACTGTCTTGTACGAGGTATAATATGTACCTGTACATATTTTACAAGGTATGTACATAAATAAAATAAATATGTACATAAATACACTGTATGCTAACGACGAAGACAGACACAGAAAGAAATGCTGGTCGCAAACGTGTTAAACAAATTATTCTGATTTTATGGAATTTTTCTGTTGGTTGGCAGCGAAAGTGTTAATATGACGACATTCACCGACTGAAGCCATACTTTATCGAGCAGTAAGATTGGCAACTGCTTTTAAATTAAAAATTAATTACAATGGTTTCCCTGCAGGTGCACCAAGTACATTTCCTCGTGCTCTTCGTTTCCCCTTTCCTCTTCCCGCGGTGATCCGAGCGATTTCCCGGCAGTGACGACACGAAGCACCGATAAATCTCGATTTGATCGTGTACTTCGAACTTTGTTCGGTTTACCCCGCTTTGCTTTTGCGGCAGGAAAAATCGTTGTACAAGCTTCTCGATAGAAAATAAGGCATAACGATGTACTACGTATGTATAGTATATTGCTGGCATCTGTCATAGATTTTCCTCTACTGTTCCCGCTTTCCCCTCGTCGTGGTGTACGACTCTGACGAGAGCCAGGCGTTGGAGAGCGTCTCTGGACTCTTTGATGCTCAAGAACGTCTCTTTGGAAATGTCTCGCGAGTTTGCTTGTGTTAGGATTTCTCTTTGGCTGCGATGATTGAGCAATTAGTGGCGAGTGCCGCTAGCAGCTGGTGTTATTTCTACTGTACGGTAATCTTCAACGCCAGGTTCACGGGATGTAGAATAGGATATTTTGAATTTGCGATTATCGAGATTGTAAAGAAATTGATTTCTTTAGAGACACATTCCTGTTATTTTTATAAACTAATGTAAAAGTCACTTTCAGTGCTCCGTAAACCTATTGTTAAATGAACCAACGGTTCCTCTATTCTCCACATCTTCTTCTCGTCCTCGATTTTGTGCACCCAAACATTTGAGATTGTACGAACATCCAGTCTCTTAGCTTCTATTCTTCCTAGTTGAAATAATTCTTGAATCTTGGTCATCAACAGAGCCACTCTTCGGGAATGTATACTACACCTAGATTAATTTGATTAGCCCCCACTGCCAGCTGTGGGATCGTTTCTTTTAAATCATCTACCTTAACTTTAACAATATCAATTCCTTTTCTATGTGTCCTAAGTCTACCATTTGTCAACGCCTGGACCACATCCCTGGTACATAAATCCCGAGTTCACGGTGAACCTAAGTACTCGTACCACCAAGACGAGAGGAACGCCGTTGAACAATCGCGAACATCCGATCCGAAAGTTGGAGAACAATTAACCATCCATGTAACATACGTCCGCAACTGGTTCAACAATTCAATAGAAATGCATCGTTCATTCCTGTATAAAATCTTCGATCACAGGTTTCAGGTTTGTCGATCATTTACTTTCTACATATAGACATTTGTCGTTTCCTCTTCGTTCCGTTTATCGAACAGCGCTGGACGTTGGGCGTGATTGTTATCTCATCATCTGCTAGAGATGTTTAAATCGTTGTTTTAAATCGTTCATCGCTGTTCACAAGTGGAGCTATCTCGCGGCGTTATCCCACTAATGGCTAGGGTCTGGAGTTTAAGACTCCAAATTAATTGCTCTTCCGAGAGACCTCGAGGTCCCCGAATCTCTTTGGTTTTAATTGACTATAACTTAGTGACTAAAACACGCTTCTTGTAGGCTCTTTAATCTCTATGCTCGGAACTGTTCAAGAGTCCTGTTCTCCTGTTCTTCGAAGCTCCCGCTAAATCGCAGGATCCATGAACTTGCTGGCATCGTTATTCGGTTTCTACGCGATTCACGTTCTTGCGATCAGCTTCCTACGCTCTTCAGAACTATTTGAATCAAAGCTGAGGAAAAATACATTTTTGTCTTCAGCAACTTCCTTTGTCTACGCTACGTCCAGTCGTCTTTCTCGAGCTCCACTCGTGTACAGAACAGTCCGAAACCGATTTCTTTTGCCCAGCACCGCGCGGCTCCTCGCCTCCGTCTTAAAAATCTAGAAAAAAAAAAAGAACAGAAACAAACGGCCTAAGTGTGCTAACGGCGGTAACGGGATCGAAGAGTTCGTCCCGAATGCACTCTGGCTGCTCGCGTTCCCTAAAGATCATTTTGCCACTGCGTTTATGAGGCACTGTCTACCTAAAGCGCCGCTCTTTAAGCTAAACTGGGAGAAGCTGCGGCCCGCGACCTACGCAAACCATGATGTCCTCATCAGAAGATCCTCAGCTCTCGCTCTCTCTTTCTCTTTCTCTCTCTCTCTTACTCTCTCCCTCTCTCTCACTGGTCGTCCTCCGTTCTGAACGACTTTACGATGTCGACGATGCTGACATATGTGCCGACCACCAGGCCGAGCAGACCGAACACGATCAGACAGATGTTCTTCAGCAGCATGAACATGCAAGGACCGAGGTCCTTCTCCGGCCAGATCACGCAGATCTCGATGATTGCTGGGAACGCAATTCCCAGGGCTGAGAGGCACAGCGCGCCGAACAGCGAGATGAAGAGGCCCAGTCTGGGCACCGCGATGGCCAACGTGACTGCGGGGGAGCAGATAATGATCGTTTTAATAGCTCTTTATCAAATGGGAACAAGAAAGTAATCATACTCCAAGAGGAGGATTCCCGGAGATTGAAAATGGGTCTGCACAGTTTTTATTTTACTAACACGGAAAATTGCCAACAAAAGGGAAACGAAAGTTACACGTCCACTCACAAGTCGACAAAGTGATGATCGTTCGGCAGACGTACTCCCAAAAGATTTTCCTCTTCTGCACCTTGTGGTCCAGGTAAGTGTGCCAAATTATTTCAACCGGGACGTATCCTTGGAGGGCGTGCGTTATAAAGATGGCGATAGCGAACATTATCTTGATGCTCTGAGCCATGCTGAAAGGAAAGGCTGCTTACTATACAGAACTCGTGTTTTTCAGATCGACGATCGGTTCGAGAAGATTTACATTTGATCCGATGGCAGATTGAAGGTGACGCTGCCCTCGGCCTTGTCTCCGTACTTTATGTACCCGAAGAAACCCATGAGAATGTAGAGAGCCACTATCACTGTCATTCCGATGTTGAGAACGCCGCAGTAGCCTCCGAAATACTGCGGGGTCTTCATATTATTTTCCAGCGCTATGATCTACGACAGAAAAATGGATATAAATATTTATATAAAATAAAAACTTATAAAAATAACAAGAATATCTCTAAGAATACACAAGAATATCTTCTAAAGTACAATTAATTACTTCTACATATGTTACATACTATTAAGTGGGACATCACGCAGTGTATATGGCTTATTTACAAGTGTAGACGTTTAGGAGATTCAAAGGTCAAATTTCATATTTTTTAAAAAATGGAGTGCTTTTAAAATATTTTTTACGGCAGTTCGAAAGAAAATTTCCAAGCAAAAACGTCTTAGACATTGTTTGTTCCAAAATGTCTAACAATATATAATTAATATAGCCACAATAATTGGTCCCTTACCCTGATATCTTTTTTTTTTTTGACGAAGACATTGTTTTTCATTTTTATTTGACGCTTGTCTGATCCACTTTGAGGATCACTGAGCACTGTTCAGCAGACTGAGAACAGCTGGGAAGTAATAGCAGGGATTGCACTGACGCACTGACAATCTGATCATAGCAATCTCAAAGTTGCCCGTAAGTGGTCAGTTATTTGTTTATTAACGATGCGGCGCGGCGCCGTTGATCTATTCTAGGCGCAGTCTACTCGGTCTGCCGGCATGATCGACGAGGCCAAATGATAGATCGATCGAGGGCACGAACTGTCTAAACTGTCCTACCAAAAAATTGATCTATCGGCCCAACGATTTTTAATTGAATTTTCGTCAATAATTCTGTCCTCGAAGTTGTGAGTCTAAAAATTTATAATAGTAAAAACCTCCAGTCCCTTGGCTTCTACTTCTAAAATTAATTTCTTTGATGGGAGCTTGGTCATCTTACGGGGCTAAGAGATAAGGGGGAGGGAGTCCAGTGGCGTACGAGATCCTGGACCCCCTCCGTTAGCCTAGGACTGGTTACCAGGGTGAATTTATTGGGATACCTGGAGGCCCTCGGACCTTTGGGGTGTCCGAGGGCCCGGGGGAGTCTAAGATATTTCTGTCTTGCCCCCAGTGGGTGGGGGGATCCGTAATCTGGATTACCACCTCCTCCAAACGAGGGCTAAGAGATGATACAAATTGAAAAAAGTTTCCTGGAAGAATTGACGTAAAAACTCACCACGCCCACAGCTTCCAACGCGAACAGCGTTGTACCAAAGTAAAGGGAGAAGTTTCTCAGTGTACCGAACATCTCCCTCTCGCTAGGGGATGGAAGGTCCTCGAACATGTAGACTAGGATCATGGCAAGCCCGGCGAACGTGATCGCGTTCGCCAGGGTGGAGAACGGCGCCAGCAACTTCAGGTTCCTTACGTAATTGATCAAAATCAACGGTACCAATAAAATGAGCATGTGCGTTTCAACGTCCAAGGGTTCCCAGTACTGGTCCGCCACCTGTTTATGTCAACAGAAAAGAGGGCAACGTTAGGCGGTTTCGTCAAATAATCCGTTTTGAGTTGTTTGTAATTTTTCTTTTTTTTTTCGTGGACTTTTATATTATTTTGATTTGTTCTTTTTTTTTAGAAATTGTTCACTTTTTCCTCTGCTTTGGGGTGACGAAGAGGGTTGGTATCTCTGCACCTGTTATTTACCTGCTTTATATTCGACGCTACAAATACGATATAAACGCAGCATATTCCCAATTGATACGCTATCATGAACCCGTCTACGAGTCCTCTGGAAATAATAGCAACTTTCATGTTACAATTGAAGGAGAGCCATGACGCCGCTGTGTGATTGATGATTGTGCGTGCATGTATGAGAGACAGAGATAGAAAGAGGAAGATAGATAGTCGGTTTCCCAATTATAGAACAGATTGTTCGAAATTAGCCTGTATGAACGGCGGAAGCGATTGCTGATCTGCGCAGAAAGATTTGTTCCAGCGATTTTCCAATTCTGTCAAAGATTCCTCCACCGATTTCTGTGACGTTTCGTATCATCTCGAGTTACGTCGATTATTGATTTCAAGACAAGTTTTTATCAATATTCCAGGTTTATGAAATAAAGGAGGTTACTTTGCTCCTCCTTCGTTATCAGACTGCAAACTTTGAATCGGATAGAGGCCGAAGATAGAAGCTAAAACACGCGGGACGTAAGTAGAACCGATCCATCATAACCAGTGCTCTTCTCATGAAAATTAGAACACTAAATCTACAAGCCGCTGTGTAAACTCATCTAGATCTAATATTTCAAGGAAATCGAATCTATATGGTACAACAGGTACGCTAATATCCAAATCAAATGGGCGGTGTACCTAATGGGATTAATTTTCTCTGCAAAATTTGCGTGCCTTCGATGGCCTTTTGCAAACCTTTGGAACAACACTGCTAACAATTTCTATATTGTTCCTCCCGTCTTCCAGTTGTTTACATCACAATACATCAAACATCTTCTATGTTATGTTCAAAAACTGTTCACTCAATTGAACCCTCGATTGATGTTTCAACGACCAGACTGCGGACGTTCATGCGGTAGCTTGATTTCATAATTTCGTTTGCTCAAATTATAATTCTAGTTCTACTTCATAATTTCGTTTGCTTAAATCATAATTCTAGTTCAATTTCATAATTTCATTTGCTTAAATCATAATTCTAGTTCAATTTCATAATTCGTTCGCTTAAATCATAATTTCGTTTGCTTAAATTATAATTCAAGCTCAATTCACAATTTAAGCTTAATTTTGTAATTTCAATAGCGCGAACCATAAAAGCTTGATTTCGTAATTTTCCTTGCTTGAGTCGCAAGTTGTTTGGCCTTTGCGTAATGACCGCTACAAAACCTTTTGATAAAACAGAAAAGGTCGAAGGCAAAGTCCGCAGTCGTTTGGACGATTGATTACAGTTCAAGCACACTTTTTTAAGCAACCGCAATGATGAGCAAGAAGAAGACGAATGTCAGTGTGTGTCTCTGTGGCCGGTGTGTATGGGGTTTTCTACTTACGGCGCATAAGGTGCGAACCATCGGACACACTCCGGCCCTTCCTCGAGAGCGTACTTCATGCTCATCGGATAACTCAATATAGGAACTCTTAACCGTTTACACAGTTTGTACTGGGCCTTCACCAGTATGTGAAGGCAATAAGTGCATAACACTCCGATAATCACTGTAGCTATCACACCAGTCACCAGACCACTGTTGCAGAACGCGTTTGGCATCGCCAAGATCCCCGTCCCGAGGCTCCCTTTCAACAAGTGGATCAACGTCTCCGCGTTTCTGAAATCAACCAACGATTCTCAACAACAACACCAACGAATTGTACCGCAAAAAATTTAAGAAATTAATTAATCACGCTTGCTGTCGAACCGCCAACAAAGTGTAGCGATTACTAAGTTTAGCGTTTGCGGATCTTTATGCAAAATAAAAGTCATCTTCTTCGATCAAAATTTCTATCTTTAACCATTAAAAATAACCCATGGACCTTCAGAAATCGTCTAAATGTTTTTACTGTTTTAAATGCATACAATCCGCAGTATAGTTACTACATGCTCTTTGAACTTTCTTGAATCTTGTACATCTTAAATTGACAAACAATTGACTGTGTGTACAAGTATCAGGGAAAGTTGCAAAATAATTTGGAACACTCACGAGGTTGGGTTCGGCCTATTTCGATGCTTATGGGGGTCGTAGTCTTCCACGCTTGTGGCCGGCGATATTGGGACTTCCGACGCGTTCAGACCACTTCCGGCGATTTCATTGTTAACCCTGCAATCGTATCAATTTGCAAATGTAATCGGTATTTCCGAGTTTTGTTAGTGGAATTCGGGATACCCCCCATGCGTGTGTACTTAGCGAGCCGCAATTTGTAAATATGTGATAATACCAGAATTATATATGTATATATATATTATATATATATATATATATTTCCTCAGGTATTATTAGCAGTGGTTCTGCTATTAGCAGAGGTGGGCAAAGTTTGCTGAACGAATTACAATCCCACTTAATCGTACCCAGAGATAGGTAAAAGGGCGTGTAGAATCAGACGTACTTGTACGGACTCTCCGAGCCAATCAATTGCATATTTATCGTCTCTTCCTTCGTGTTCTCCATTTTCTTCCGTTGCTCCTACACGTTCAACAAAAAGAACAGAATTTAGTAAACTGACAAATGTTCATCACTATCACGTATGTGGTTTAGAAATAATATGCTCATCTAAATGGCGCTTGACAGTGCTTCCAGCTTCCTGTTCTTATTACTGCCTTAAACAATTCTTGCCATTTGTATATTCCTCAAGTTTTATATAACGTACACAGTAGATAATCATAGTAGATATAGATACAGAGTAATTAAGTGACAACGCAACCAGTGTACAATAGGTGGCAGACGCTCTACAAGAAGATGACCGCTTATTCAATTACCCTAAGCCGGGATTACCGGAACGGTGTGCAGCCGGCTGTACGTGCATTAGCCTAAGTTCATTGAGAAATTGTTCAGAAGAATTGTATCCTCACTAACGATCTTCGGCAATAATCCTAACTTAATAAGAGAAACTAGCATTAGCTAATTTCGAAACCCGATCGGGACTAATTAAAAACCATCGGAAGAGGTTGCAGGCAATTCGCCACGTTCCTTCAATCGATTAAAGCTACGTAATCTTCGTTGATGTTTCCTCGAGCTTAATCGATTACGCCCACGAAAACGGAGTCGGATTCCGCGAGTCCAAGGCAGCGATCCCGTCGTCTTCCGGCTGGCACGATCGTTTAAGGATCGGAGAATCGACCTAGATCTGGCCAGAAAGCCACCTAATCAATTGTCGGATATGGAGCAACGGCGACGGGACGACGGTGGATAAAAATGCCAATTCATAGTGCGCGAATCTCTCTTTTTCTGTTCGGCTACACGCGCGCGGGCGCTACGCATCGTTTCGCATCGCGTTGCTCTTAATTATTGCATTGGGGTCAAATGTAGTTAACTTACTGAAGGTTACACGATCTGTATTCTCACTTCTTCGTCGCCAATTGATCCACGGTTGTTCCGCCGAACGAAAAGGTCTCTGCCGCGTTCGTTACGTCTGCATGCCATACTAATCGCTTGTACAACCATCGAGGGACTGTCCTTTGATCGAGCCAATATACTGGACGATCCTAGGCGATCGCCAGAAGAGATCGTTACGTTTGGCGGTTCTCTTGCACGCGAAAGCACGGTTTTCTACAGAGAATTATGGTTCTCTTCGAGATTGGGACACCGTCCGGGACGAAGAAAATCGTTGAAAAACGAGGAAATCATTATCTAATTAGCCGGCGAATCACGCTGAATAGAAGCCGGAGCGCGCTCGAGCGGACTCGCGACTTCAATCTGATTGAATAATGATCATCTGTGGAGACACAATCGCCGGAACGAACGCAAACGAACAGCTGTCTCCGCGCGGCAATTTGAAGAAAAATGAATCGTACACGGTGTGGCAACAGTTTCTGCGATTCCTGGGACAATAGCGGCTCGATCGATTGCTATCTATATTGATGTCAATTCTAATCGCAGCTGGACTATGGATCTTTGTGCAAAATAAATATGTTCTGTTTCAATTACAACACGAGCGAAACAGGAAACTTCCTTCCTTAATAGATTCCTTGTAGAACAATGCTTTCACTATTTTACTATTCTATGTTTCTTCTGTTTATTCTGGTTAAAAATGCATAAAATCCACAGTCTAGTAATAGTAATGAATTGTAGTTCCAGCAGTATTCGTGAATACATTAATAAAGATAACGTTCAACTTTCCAATCTATAATTTTAGTGGACGCCATTTGCACGCGACAAAGGATTCAATCCAACTTTAATTCAATCTGAAACGTTCCCATATTATTTTAAGTAAAAATTGCCCATCCACAAGCCATCTATCAAATTTTTAATATTTTAGTGTCACAGCACTTCAATTTTATACATTTCACATTTTCTTAATGATTATGCTTAATGCCGCTAAATTTAGAAAATGCATACGCTAGAAAGGAGGATGCTTTAAAGTATAGCAAACGACATTTTAACATCTCAAACTACTTAAAGTTAATATTACTTGCTTTCTTCGAACCAAAATAAAATTCTATTTTTCTCCTGGCAATGCTCATGTATTAATGAAAATATAATGTATAATAAACAGAAATTTTCTTTTTCATCCAGTAAATTAAGGAGACCGAAAAAATTATTGCTTTTTCCATTATATTAGACAAGATTTGGATATTTTTGGAAGCAGTGGCAATGACTTTCACACACAGCGAACACGGGCAAGTATGAAGAAGCATTGATGAATAAAACGACAGCACGATTTCCGGAAATATAAGCCTAACGAGCATCGTTCGGACCAGCGACGTCGCGCGCGGGATCCTTGACACAGCCTCGTCTCGCGCGACAGACTAAATTCGGCGGTCATTTGTCTATGTCAATGGTGCTTATTATCGCGTACAAAGCCCCGTTTAACTCGGTGTAGCGCGGCCACAAACGGCCAGCTTGACAATCTCGTTTGGTCATTGACATTGCGCCCGCCGATTACTAACGCGGGATCAGTCGGTACGGTTTACAAAAATTCGATTCCGTTTCTTCCGATCTTGTTCTTCTCACCTCTTAACGCTACAAGTGGACGCGTTTCTTCTTTAAATGGCGGCTTCGTTTGCTGGTTTTCTTCGGCGGTCGGTGTCTTCTCCTGCCAACAAGAAAAACCGTCAGAAGCAATAGATAAATTATTTGCAGTTCCATTTGTAAATGTTTCTTAAATTTTTCATGCATTCTGTTCGGCTTCAGAGGCGCCATTAGTGACTCGAAATTTTGTTTAACGTCAAATTGCTGGTGGAAGTTGGATGGTTCTGTTTAACTTGAGATCGATACTTTGCTAGATCTTTAGAAAATTGTGACAGCTATATTTTATAAGTAGATTGTACGTTTTTACGGAAAATAAAAATGTGCGAAGTCAATTCTGAGCATTAGATAAATTAAAGTCGTTCTTTTAATAATTTCAGTAAATCTCTAACGGTGTATAACAATATTCTTCAATTCTTCTCATGTTCTTCACCATTATTAAGAAAATGATAAAAAGAGAAATAGAATAGATAGAAATAGAAAATAAAAATTTTCTTAATGATATGAAGAAAATAATATTACACTAAGTTCGACTTACTAAAATTATTACAAGAGAAAATACATTTTTGATTCCTGTTCCTGGCGACTAATTTGGAAGATTTTTATTTTGCAGGTCCGGTAATTATATAAATGACACTACGAACAATCTAGTACAGTTTAAGAATTTTTCGTGTTTTTCTTTCAATCGGAGAAAACATTTTTGATTCTACTAAAATATGAAGTAAACATTTGTTTGCTTTGTTTGGTTGTTTGGGACCTTGAACGATGATCGAGCACATCACGCAAAGTTCTTCAACTACAGTTCAAACGAAGTCCTAAATGTAAATCATTTTCGATGGGAGAAGGGTAGCCTTAAGTATAGCAATCGATCTCCTAATTCTTACTTCCTCAGAGCGAACCGGGGGGACACATCAAATAGCTCGTCACCGCGCAGCCCCGAAACAATGTCACAGAGAATATATATTTAAGCGTCTGCTAATATTAGACGGTGAAAGAATTCCGCCCACCTGGCTTAGGAAAACACGTGAAAGCGGAATGGGCTCTGTGGATCGCCCGATTTCAAAGATCTCTACAATTTTAACTAAAAAAAAAAAAATAGCGATCATTTTACAAAATCTAAACTAACTGGACCGTCCATCTCCAAAAAACATAAAATTCTGTCAACTAAAAAATTATATACGAACTGTTTACAAAACCAGAGCTTTGGATTATTTACCTTAAACTACATAGGGTGACGTTATTACTGGATTGTGAACTATATGAATTAATGGCAACAATGAGTAGGTGCCATTTCAAGCAGTATACCAATTAAAGAATTTAAAAATATCAGTGTATTAATTTCAGCTGATTGAACTTATTCTGGAAAGAATAAACTTCTTAGTTTTTAAGTTTCTTATTTATTTTCATATCCATTTTCAAATGCTACAATTTTTCTACTATATTTTCATTTGCATGTGTTACTTTTCAATAGTAAAAGACAAGAATGGCTAGATGCCATTTAAACCAAGAAAAAGAAGCTAGTCATTTTCAAAAAATAATTAGCAAAATTATGACTGAATAAATATAGTAATAAATGGTATTCCTGGGTGAAACGTCAGAAAGAATTCTAATTGAAAATTTTTCATAGCTCCCCGCTATTGATCGGGAACCATTTTGGAGCACGTACTTTTCCAGGGTTGCGTAACGAATAAAATATCTCGATTTTTAATGAACCGTCCCCTATTTTTCTTGGGAGTCGTACCGAACGCTATTAAGATCGATGAGGGGACTGTTATGCAATAGCTGAACCGCTTGTCCATTCCAATTGGCGTGACATCGTATCGGCGACCTGTTACCAATCTTTGAATAATCGTGCCTTATGGTTTCATGCCTTCCATCTCGCCCGTGCCCCCGGCTTCGCATTTGTCCCGCGTATCGTTCGCAATAGCCGTGAATGAATTGGCCGGGAGTTGCCATTTTTAGATTCGATGGCGTCTCTATCGTCCAGCAGAACAGCCGTCTACCAGCATGCAGACAATTAAAACCGTTCATCAATCGGAAAACGAAATGTCCGATCTGATATTTCAACCGAACGGTATAAACAACTATTACTCGATGATCTAGAATCTAGACAAACAAAACGATACTGAAGTCACGACATAAATACAATTCAGCGTGCTCTTCGTTAAAGCAACACACGCTGCAACAACCTGTTAGATCCACGCTCTTCGCTTCATCATCAGGCTACGAAACACGTAGACGAAGATTTATGTCATTGATGGAACAGAAGCTTCAGTAAATAAAGAAGCAACCAGAGGAAACAAATTCCCCCGAATGTTTAAGACAATTTACTCTAGCAATAAGGCGACTTGTTGGACCATTCTTCAACTCATAATCTTCACCATAGCTCACAAATCTATCTCTCAATAAGCGCAAAAGACAAAGTAGATAGCAGTGAAAGGTCTCAAGACTTTCTTTTGCAGAGAGAACATATTGTAAAACAATAACTGTATAGAACATCCCTGTGGACTTTTCGGACGGCCTGCTCTGAGACAACTTGTTAGGTCATCCTTCATTTCGTAATCTTCACTATAGCTCGTAAATCAATCTCTAAATAAGCGCAAAAGACAGAATAGATAGCAGTCCAAGATCTAGATACTTTTTCCCCTAATATAACAATATTCTAGACATACAATAATATTCCAAAGACGTCCTGCACTCAAGCAACTTGTTAGACCATTCTTCGGTCGCTAATCTTCACTACAGTCCACAATTTAATCACTCAACAAGCGCAACAGATGCAAAAGCGATCAATCAGCAAACTGAGAGCATTCTTTACAATCCTAACCGGAGTTCAGAGACTTCCCATGAAAAATAATTAAACGATCATTACAGAACCATCCCATAATCATCCTGGAAGACAGTATACACTAAAGTGTTTATATTTCTCTAGAATATATTTTTACGAGCCTCTGTTGAATAGACGCGATCACAGCCAAGAAGAGCAGGGTGTTAACGTTCAGAGAAGCATGTCGTGGATCGCGGAAGGATGTGAAAATGCGGCTAGGTGTTTGCGGTGTCTAGACTTACCAGATTAAACACATCCGCAGCGGGGGACACCGAAAATTCGCTCGAACGGCCAGACAGACGTAACACGATCTTTAAGAGGAAACTTCCTAACGCTAATGCGGCCGCGACAGAGGATGTCTAGCGACTGGGCAGCGCTAAACCGCTGAACATTTCAATTTCCAACGAGACACCAGCTCACGTGGTACATGCAAGTTAGGAGACTACGCCTCCGGTGCAGCCATCAGCGGAGCTGCACGAGATTTAGAGCTGCCGCAGCTGCAGTGAGTCGGAGGCTATGGTTGGGGGCGAACAGCACATGTTGAAGACGATGAACTAACCAGGTAGGCTTCAATATTTTTCCTTCTACTATGTAACAATAATATCTGTAATGTCGTTCATTAAGGGAGAAGGGGAAGTGAGATTTTTCAACTTGGAATAATTCTAGCCCTGGGTCAATGGAGAACCTTGAAGAACTAGGGTTACCTGGGTGCAATATTTTTCCTTGAGCTATGTACTAAAAATATATAACGTCGTTGATAACATCCAAAGTTAAAGGAGAAATGAGATCTTTCATCTGGGAATAATTCTAGCCCTAGGTCAATGGAGAACCTTGAAGAACTCGTTACATCCATTTCTTGATGGAACTCGTGGCAGAAAAGTATTTGATTAGAGGAACCAAACAGCTGTGGAAGATAACTGCGAAGGCAAGTAGACGTTAATATTAATATAAAATTCGTCACATATGAAGAAAATGTTCCTTCAATTAATTATCCTTAATGAGTTGTCATCATCATTTGTAGTGATTTAATACACTGCTGCCTAATCATTGCTAATCTGCTGCTGATCATTGTTAATTTTATTAGTGAGAATAAATTATTTGTAGCAAGTTAGTAAAACCACTCTTCTATAACGATAGAAATTGTCTAATTGGCGACCAAACGACCTTCCAACTATGTTTGTCCGAATTCTTGGCTCCTCCAAATGATAATTTGACTTGTTTATTCCCTCCAGAAATTCCCGAGGATAACCATAAAACAAGACCGAGTATACCCATTTGGCAATGCAAGTCATATAACCATCTATTAGCGTCAAGTTTGGTAAGGAAGGTATCGATTGACCCACAAAGGGAATGGCAACCAAACGAAGGATCAAGTTGCAAGTAGAGAATGTCAGCTTTCGCTAAGAGGTAAGCAGTGAAAAATACTTGTACACGAAAAGATTTTTAAAAAACTGTGAAATGCGATTCTCTTCTATTTAAATTATTTTTACATCACCTGTTTCTATGCTGCTATATCATAATCTATTTTTCAGGCTAGCGTGAAGATCCACTGACCAACAAACAGTACTATTTATCGTGAGAACTACCCCTATGTAGCATACAACTCCACTGAAAGTATAACTGGACGACAATAGAACTAACAAGGGAACATATTCAGATGCAAAAATCCGATTTTGATGAAACTTATGGGAGCTTATAGTTCTTTGAAAAATATTTGACACGTTTTTTTTATCGGCAGTCATCCACTTTGAAGGGGTGAAAACAGCCCTCAAAGTTGAGGATCAAAACCATATTTTTGAGATATCTCGGAAAGCAGAATTCGAAAAAATTTGAATTTTTTAAAATTGTTTTTTTTTCAATGGGAAATGTAATCGCGCAAGAAAATTTTAAGAAAAGTTTTTTGTTTAAACAATATACTAAAAATTTGATTTTTTTGCAGTTTCTCTTATTTATTGTTAGTTCATTTTAATGTAAATTTGGGTGTGTGATCTTTGATCCAAAATAGGAAATACATGTTTCAGGATTTTCTTTTTTCTTGCTATTTAACAATAATTATGGATAATGGAATATCGTCTTGCACCTGGCGTGCGTAGGAAGGAATTCTGGCTTGTGTTATCGAAATATAAGCATTTAGTGTAAACGTGTATAGTACTTTAAACAATACCACTGGGTTATGTGTCGTTTATTGTTTTATTAGTAGCTAAAGAAGGTGGCGCAGATTACCGCGGCGTACAGTGGGCAATTTCGACGAAATCGGAAGTTTCATCAAAGTCGGATTTTCGCATCTGAATGTGTGTGCGTTGGCAAGTGCAACAAATTTCTTTCTACATAGCAAGATAGGACAAAAGTTTGATCGATACTTCTCTCAATCTCTCTACTATTAACTGGACTAAATTTTCTATTTTCCTACTATATTTAGTATAACATATTACTACAGTTCATTATGCAGTAAACAGATTTCTTCCTTACCTCGAGCTCTACTAATTCTTTTAAAAATATTCGGAATTGCTCGTTTAAGTTGAGGTTGTGAAGATGAAACCGTGAGGAATTATTCGACAAACTTATTTCTCTGGGTATATATTATTCCAAAAAATAGACAAGTGCTTGTTATTTTCATAAAATAATGTAAAATAGCTGCTAGTAGTGCCCCGTGAACCCAGTGTTAAGGAACCTATTTTCACACATTTCCTCAAAAGAAAATGACTGAGTAATACATTTCATGTTCAATGAGCAGATTAAAAGAAGTTTCTCACACGCATTACAATTTTTCTGAATGAACCGTTCCGAATGAAAGGTATACGATTCGCATCACGCGTTCCTCGATGAAGCGATCAACGTGTTTGCCGATGATCACCGAGCGAACGTGAGATCGTCATCACGATGTTGTTGTGCATACAGGTGAAAGGAATCGAGCACACCCTCGTACGCGGATCGGCGGACAGCTTTAAAAGGGTATATATCGATCGTGACGTGCAGGGGATAATACGGTCACCCGGGGGCGGAACGATTTTCCGCAGAACGCTAATCGTTCTTCCAAAGCCATTTGTAACTCTATGAAACTCTTATTAGACCATTCACATCCCTACGACTTGCACAATGAATTTTCCGTCAACATTTAAAATTCTGGTGGCTATGGTTATTGCAATTATTCGTGACACTTGGACCTAAGGACCTTTATACTAACTTTCGGTTTCCTGGTTACTCAGAAATATTACTTATTTTTCTGTTATTCATCTTTGGCATTACAAAATTAATTTTACGGACAGTACGCTTTCATTATAAACAGGTGACATTTAAATCTTCAATGTGCGATGCGTGTTTCTCAGAAGATGAAGTTGCATATTGATTTATTTGTAAAGGGCAAGCGAGCAACGGATCTATAAGGTGGACAATTTAAAGTGCGAATGAAAATAAACTTCAGAATAATGTAATATTTTTATAAGAATATTTTTATAAGATGTATATAAGAAGAAAATTTAGTAAAGATAACTAGAATAAAATTCCTAGAGGAATCACTTCTCCGCAATCGAGACCCGTTCAATAGCACTCTGCGTTACATAATCCACCCGTCATCGTATCAACAGAAAAACAAGTATGCCAAAGACGAAAATCTATCATCTGACTACTCCCCTCATTAACAAACATTAAATCCTATCATAAAATTAAAAAAAAAACAATTGTCTCAGCAAGTTATTTACTAACAATTTCAACCTCGCCACCCTGACACCAATGCACCTGAGTAACGTTAAGAACCTGAGGGACATGTCCTACCCTACAAAACAATCGAAAAAGGAAGACCAAAGTGTACCAGCTACTTTTCCCTACCGCGAAGGACAAAAACAATAATATGCACTTGACACTAAATAGTACAATCACTAATCATTTCATCCTCGACGTCCTGAAAGGGTTTCAACCACCCCTGAGGCATTATGTGTTGATAGCGAGGGGTCGACGGGGCTCCAGCCTCGGATCTATTGCGATGGAGCATCGTCCCTATCTGTTTGGTGCGGCGGTCGGTACGCAACTTACGTTCACTGGCGAGCAAACTGGACGGACGCGAAAGGGAGAGGCTCACACAGGGTGCGCTAAGCCGAAGAGGAACACGAGGACGCGTGTGCGAGGCGCACACACACGGACGGAGCTCCGGTCGACATGGGGTCGCTTGCACACGTGCGACTGAAGCTGCGTAAACCCAAGCTCGAGACCGTCTGCTTGGGGAGGGTGCGCAGGGGTTCGCTCCGAGGTATGCGGGGGCAGCTACCCCGGCCGCGATCCATAAGCCCGTAAGAACCGGCGACATCTCATGGCGTTCAAGCGAAAAACTCTACCTCTGAACTTTGACCCGCACGCGGTTGATCAGAGAGTCCAGCCGGTTACCCTCGACCGAATCTTCTGTAAAAGTTTACAGAAATGTACCTCTTGGGTACGAGCTCTTCGTCTGGTATATATCATTAATTAATTAACGCATTCGCTACCAACGCTCGTTCGAAAGAAAATGAATTAGGTCTTTCATAAAGTTCCTGATAGTGAATCCGAATGCTGACGATGATATTAATTTCTCTTCTGCTATCGTAAAGAAACGAAATAATTATTAAATGTGCTAGAAGGCCAGAAGAATAGCTGAAGAATACTTACCGTTAAAGCTAAGGTGAAGTTAGGATTTAAGAATGGAGTAGTTTGGAAAAGTAGATGGACGTTTTGTTGAGGAGAAAACAGAATCCTCGTCAAGGATCGATAGGACGGGTACCCGTCAGGATTCCAGACAATCAGGACTCTGGTGCAGTCACACTCGAGGTATCTATATAAAACACTGAACAGATCGTTTTATTAAAATTAACATACTGAGTGATTGGTAATAGCTATCATCTTAAGTCGAAACGGTCTGCGAATATTCATCCTTTGCCCACGGCAAGAAATCATTCAATAAAATAATACAAGTTAGAACGGATTGCCACAGACAAACGAAAGCCTCGTGCGAGGAACAAAACGGGTGTTAGAATGTTACGATAATCATAAATAAACTGGAACGCGTTCGGAAAGCACTCTTCCACGATCAAACTACGGACATAACACGTCTCCAGTGCTGCCAAGCTGTGTGTTATTCCGTCGACTATATTTTCTCAACAATTTCACAAGCGCGCGCGCGCGCGCGCGTACCTCTCATTCGTTAGTTCTTTCGTCCGCGATTTAAAAAAAAACGGCGGTAACAAAACAAATAAAAACAGTTGGTCAACAATCTACAATCCCATTCGAGAAAAACATGTTGTTAGCGTCCACCAATCGCGACACGCTGGGCGGGTCGTCTTTTCCGGTCTTTCCACATCTAGATGAGATCATTCGGTCTCGCATCCCATCAACGTATTTACAAAATACGTCTCAAAGAAGGAGGGACATCCTCGTCCAGGCTCGATCGTTTGGTATTCATTTAGGCGTCGAAACCTCGAGTTCCCACGTTCGTCCATTACGGCAGATAACGCGGCGCCCTCCTCCTGCCTCCTCTTCTCCGCTGCCATTCGTTTATGGTCCCTCGTCACCGAAGAACACGCTTCAAGAGAAGCTGTGGATGATGTCACGAAGACTCGTGTACGTTCCTACCAGGAAACCCAGGAGCCCGAACAGGACCAAGGACATGTTCTTGGTTACCATCAGTAGCCTCCCAATCCTGCCGTACACGTTCCAGAGCGTGCAAGTCTGTATGATGGCGGGGAAACCCAGCCCAAGACCGGAAAGACACAGAGCTCCGAACAGGGAGATGAACAGGTCCAGCTGGGGGATGGCTACGGCCAGCAGGACTGAAAGTAGCGAGCAATACAATTAGTATATTGACTTCGGTAAGCAAATTTGTTAATTGATGCTCCAATTATATTCCAGGTGTTTCGAAACTCTATAAACAAATATATAACTCGTGGAATTTTGATTATTTTTCCTTGATACAAAATCACACGTGTACTTCGAATACCAGTAAATACGTGTGCAAGGGCCCAATGCAGAAGGTTCAATAGTTTTTCTTTGAAAAATTCCTAAATCAGTTTCGAAAACCAGAATACCCGCTTCAGAAGCTACAGGACTAGTGGATAGTTAGAATTAATTTTTATGAAGTTCCAGTAGTCCTGTACTCCGTTAATACAATCAAACATTTCTCTTACAAGTAAGAAGAACGAGCGCAGTCCTCACGACGTACTCCCACAGCAGCTTATGCGAGTTCTTCTCCATTCTGGGAGCGATATACTCGTTCCAAGCTATATCAATAGCCACGTAGCACTGGATGGGGTGCGTGAAGAAGATGGCGATAGCTAGGAGGATCTGCACAGTCTTGGCTAAGAGTGCTGGATCGGTTAAACTGATCGTAATGCTGCCTCCAACTGCAGCACCGTACCGAATGTAGCCGAAGAATCCCAGGGCTGTGTAGAGGACAACTATGCTACCCATTCCGATATTCAGCACTCCGAAGGTCTTGATGAAAGTCTTCGGCTTCTTCATCTCGTTCTCCAAGGGCATGACCTGAAATTAGATGATTATAAGATTTTCTTAATCATTTGGATACCGAAGACTGTAGTCGGAAGGTATTGTATAAGGTGCAGCTTTGTACCTTAAAATGATAAATTAATAAATCTTCAGGGTATAATAGTATTTCTTGATGAAAATGCTCAGTAATTTCATAGGCAACAATACAATTTAGAACTACAGTACAACTCGAACATGAATTGAAGGGTTATTTAGAATTTAGAGTACTCACCACGCCAATGGCTTCCAGAGCAAAGAGGACAGTGCCGAAGAAAAGCGGGAAATCCCCAACTTTGCCTATTGGTTCGCGGTTCTCGAAGGTCAGCGGTTCCCTAAAGATGTAGTACAATATTATACCAAAACTGGCGAACGTGATGCCGTTGGCGATGGTCGAACAGGGAGCCAGGAACTTCAGGTTCCTGATCCAGTTGACGAGGATCAGGGGAAGCAGAACGATCAGCATGTACACCCTCACATCCGCGTTCGGGAAGTAACCCGACAAAGCCTGGAACGAAAATAACGTGAAAATAATTTTTATGCATTTATTTGTAAAAAGAAGTAGATCAAATACAAACTTGTAAAAGCATTAATAGAAATGGTTGTAAAAACAGACGCTTGTTAAAATTATTAAAGAAGAAAATGCATTTTCATTCTACTCCAGTTTCTTTTAACTGACTCAATTCTCATTTTCCATGGAAACCGCAGTCTAGTCATAAGCGATGGATGAAACCTGGGGTAGTTAAACAAAGGGGAAGTATTTATCATAGCTAGGGACTCATATATGAATGATTAATGACCGTGCAGTGTCAATAGCTTCATCCAACATTGCAATCGCGGATTTTTAAATCGCGGACAAGCGGATCCTGCGTGCAGCGCGAGCCCTTCTGGCGCGCGATCGCGACCATAATCTCAACTTTCTATCGTCTATCGCAGTGCAAACGTCGTAAATCTGCCGTTATCGTTCCGATGCGAAACGCCGACATCGCGCGGACAATAGCGAAACGATTGCAAACGCGGTTGTAGATCGTCGATATCGGCTGATTCAAGGACAACCGGAAGCGAGGGCTAGACACTGCTCGACGCGTACTATTTCACGATCCTGCTGCACTCAGCCTTCGTTTTTACGTAATCACGGTGACGTAATCGTGAACACATACATTTTTTTCGCGGCCGATTCCCATTCGCACGAATCGAATTTCTCTCTGTTTGGCGGAAGAAAGAACTTTTTCGCGGTTCAGACGGGTTGCGCAAGCGGCCGCGGCACAAAGACGCGCTTTATATAATAATTAGCAAAACGGAAACGCGAGTCGCTTTCCTACAGCCGATGGACCCGCTTCGAAAACTATCTAAACGCCCGCACGTCGTCGTGTGCAACGCTGCTGCATACCGCAACACCATTTCGTTAATTGCGTGCAACACACGGATCATGTAATGCGTTTCAATCGATGCAATTCCGTCGGCATTATGCTGATTAAGCGGTTCGAGCCTAGGATCGTCGGACAGCGTGTCTTGCGGAACGATGGGAATTTACGTAACTGTGTTTCTAGTAGTATCCTTGCGACGAACAATGACGTCGCTCAATGCATCTGCGTGTGAGATAACGGTGAGAATGATTAACGGATGAATCTGTCCATCGCGGAATCGTTAATGCAGGAGAACGTCGATTGGCTAGCAGGTTGGCACACATTGGGCGTAATAATACGTCCAAGGTGCTAATTGTTTGGTAAATGCTGCAGCGGCTACCGGGACACACCGTCCGTCGTAATATTACGTCAGGCGCAACATTTTGTGGAACGACAAATTAGGTCGGACGTAATAATATGTCGAACGTAATACTACGTCAAACGTAATACTACATCAAACGTAATACTACGTCAAACGTAACACTACGTCAAACGTAATACTACGTCAAACGTAATACTACGTCAGATGTTGAACGACGAATTCAGCCGGACGTAATTATACGTTAGGTGTAACGACGAATTAAAGCGGACGTAATAATACGTCGGGTGTAATACACCATTGGACATTGATTTAAAACTTCGAATGCCCAACTAGAAACCCCAAAGATTCCATAAAATCAAAGTAAGTTATTTAATGAAATGGAAATTGCAAAAGATTAAATGTATAATACTAAGTAATCCTCCAACTTTCTTGCATGTTACATATCCTAATCAAGTTTAGTACAATGAATATATCAACGTAAAAATTCATTTAAAAACCTGTAAAAATAATTCCGTCACCCAAATATGGGTGACGCGGCGCCGAACGTGTTAAGTCGTAATATTTTCTTATGAAAAATTGCTACTAACAAAGTTCTGATCAACGAGCTTGTGAAAGAATCGTTGAGCATGGGGCTTCAATAAAATTGCCAGTCGCTCAATCATCGCGGTGACTAACGAAGCGAGTTTCATTGGATTACAGGAATCGAATACCGCCAACTACGTACATAATAGTCGCCGACTAGTCTCGCATAAGGTGCCAACACGTCTGCAAAGGTTCGCGTCGTCGTTAAACACGACCAGAAAAAGAAACTTGCGCTTCGGCGATTGCGGACCGCCTTGAGGCGTTCCATTTTCACTCGATCAGGCGTTTTCATTCTAGTTTCACGACCCCGGCTCGTCCTCTCGATTCTAATTCACGGGTCGACGCAGGATATGCGATTAAGAGGGCGGAACACCTTAATTAGATCGCAAGGGCAATTGACGGAAGAAACGTGACCGTGTTTCTCTAAACGGACACAACTGAACACGTTATGATATATTCGTCTCGAAAAATTCTTCGTTGTTACTTTTCGTCGTGTCGACGTCATCGAGGTCATTAGCGACGTGTGGTAAATGTTGCCTTATAAATGGCGCCACTAAATTTGTTGAGATAGTCCATAATTTTCAGTATAATGGATACTGAAATGAATACGTAAATGAATCTTTGTAACTTCAATAATTGTAAAATATAGAACCGGTCGTTTGACCGTGGTAGATGTAGTATTAAAACGTTCGTTTGAAATGACCGAGAAGTTTTGTTTTATTGTGGAAATAAAATTGTTCAATGTAACTGGAAGGTATTAGAGGATAAGCGAGTAAATTGGCTGCGGCGCGTTCGTGGTTGCATAAAATAATCGCGCAAGAATGTGATAATTAGTATCCAGACACAACGGTCGGTTCGCGGTAATGGCGCAAGGTATTCAATTCGTCCGGGTTCCTAGGTTCCCCGGTCGATTAATTGTCGATTAGCCTCGGCCCTGTGTAATTTTCGATGGTGAAAAAAGGTTCGGACGGATCTCGCGAGCGGAATGTATAAGCGGTTGATATCCCTCGGATCGTTGCATAATGCGGTGCACGCCGATTCGAATCGGTTCGATCCGGCTGGGACAGGAACTAAGGTGCAATTTTCCGTCGGACGCAAAAAGTTTCGAATGCTCGACTAATTTTTCTGACGACCGTGCATGTCCGCTCGCTCGAGACCCGACCGGTTTCGCGTTCCAATATATCTGAAGATCATATCTGAACTCGATTGTTTCGCTATGCTTTTCGCGGAAAAAGGAACAGTTATTGAAACGCGCAGAGCCACCGCAATGCAACCAGTGACAGAATGGCTCTTTTCTTATCAGTCTCCCGATGAGTATATCTTTCAACTTCGATGCGTGCCGCTTGCCTAATTAATTATCCACCGACTCTCCTGCCGGGTTACATAACCCATCCACGTCGTAAAATGTTTCGCCTCACGATTCAAAATCGTTTTGACCCGCGTTTGACCAAAAGGTCACCGTCGGCAACTTGCGTACCATTTTTCGCGCCACTTGACGGAGTTCGCGGGATAACTGCCGGGTTGAATGGAACAGGTGTTCGTCCGCTGTCAAACGAGTCGATTAATCAGACAACATTGTCTGCGGGTCACCGGTGTCTGTTCCTTGTTGGAGTCGCGAGACTCGATAATCGAATATGCTCTTTCTAACGCGGCCAACCGCGGCAAGGCTCGAGTTTTCGCCATCGGTGCCCGTTGCATCCACATTCTATCCACTCGGTGTAATAACGTGTCGCAACCGCGCCAGCTAACTATCCATTACATTGCGTATAGCGAAACGACGTGCTCCACACACCCTGGCTAAACCGACACAGTCAACTTTTTCTTTCGACATCGCGAGATTGAACATTAAGTCTCCACTCATTATATTATAATTCGCGGACATAGCCACGGAAGATAAAAACACGTTCTGGCCTGTATGTACAATCTTCTCTCGACTCCTTCTTTCGTCTCCCCCGTTTCGATACTTTCATTTTTAGTGTTGCGTCAAGTGCACGATTCTCAATGACTGCGTTGCGTCGAGCAAGAACTTAAAAATCTCCTAAAAAAATAATTCCAAAAGATTAGGTTGCTGATTGAACAATTGACACTGCCGATGAACAATCTTCTAATCGCATCTAGAACCTATTACATAGCCGCTGGTAAATTATACGCACTTTATGCATTTATGGTAAAAATGAGTGAAAATTAAAATAGTTAAGAGATTAGAAGAGTAAAATTTTGTCATCGTCCTCGAAATCTGTTCTCACAGTTAGCTGCGTCGAGAACGAGCTTACCTGATCGCGCTCGTGTAAAATGTAGAGCTCAAGATCGTAACAAGGTGAACACAAAGAGAGACTGCTCCAATTAAATTGATACTGTTAGCTTGGACAACTCGAACGCACAATCGCGAATGATTAATCGGATCGGGTTTTAGGAACACTATATAGCATGTAACACGGTCAGCTGTTCTGCTGCCAGATTCCTTAGTGTTTGAAGAAGCTAACGAACCGATAGGGAATTAACAAACGGTACGACTGAAAACGTCGTCTAGAGGACGTGAGCGGAATCGACTCGGCAGCTGCCCCGGCGTCATAGTGGAACGGAATCAAACCGGGCGACCTCTTGCACGCGATTTATGATAGTTCAGGTTGCTGGTCTCTTCCGATCCTCGTGCCACCGGATCATTTCTACGATTGTAGAGCGACGTGCTGAATCCTTAAGCGCAACGGGAAGTACCGGCACAACCCACGGAATTTTTAAAAAGACAATCATCAAAAGAAGCATGACTAATCCCTGTCTTGGACCTGTTAACCTTAGGGGACGGGTTCACTGTTCGGTTGCAGAATTCCTCCGGCTGTATGGCGTTTAATGACTTCTCGAATTGTATTGTATCTGGCCAAACGTTCCGATCTATTAAATTTACTTTCACTGAGTTATGTACCGACCACTTTATTCCACGACTTTCTATCTTGTTTCTATTCGTCTTTAACTTAGCCGCGAGTCTTGTCCGTGTCTACCTACAGTTTATCATTTTTCTTCAATTCTCCATTCATATACTCGTCGTTACTATGCGAGAATCATTCATCCGACGTTTATAGTAAAAGCAGAACAATTTTTGAAGTTGCAATCTCGATATTCTTTCTGGAAATTTAAGGACATCGATGTATTAGTTTCAGCTTAATAAGATAATTGGAAGAAATTTCTATTTAGCGTCTGTGTCAATGCAAACATTTTGCATAAAGATCCGCAATCCAGTAGCGAAGAAAAATGTCAAAAATCAACGCCTAAAAATTCTAAACAATCATTCAATGAGAAACGCATTGAATTCTATAGCGACGTTGCTTCATCCTCGACTCTCTGCATCTCTGCAAGGATCCGTGCAAGGACCTCTTCACGGACGATCCCTTAAACAGTTCAGAGGCTGATCGGACACGTTCACTTTCCATTCAGCGGGTGTCAACGAGGAACGGAGTCTCGCGGAAGTAGCGTGAAACAACAGCTCACGGTCGGCGTTAGCATTCACCGGCACTTCGCCTCGAGGAGCTTCCTGATCGCGGCAGCGGCGACGACGACCGAAACGGCTGTTGTCCTCGTAAATAAACGTTTAAACGGCAGCCACATCCTCCCCGCCGCGAAATGTCAACGAACCTGTCCGTGCACGCGCATTATCACCTTGACTCCGCGCCGCTCATTACTCGCCCGACACCGTCTAATCGTTTATTCCTCGCGCCGTGTTTCCCTGACCTACATGCTCCTTTTTCTCGCTTCCCACACGACCGTCTCTCTTTCCGAGCTAGAGAGAAGGAGAGAAAGAGATACTAGCTCTCCGGTACACACTCTTTACGGTAAAAGCTGGATCGACGTGTCCGCTCGCCGCTCCGCGAACACAGATGCTTCTGTATTTACTCTTTCTAATACCGGATAGTTGCAGATCTCGCGTTCACGTCACTTCTCTAAGTCCAATTCATCTGCAATGTATTGTATTACTTGCCGACTGCTGTTCAGTGCGTTTTAACACCTAACCTACCGGCGATTATTTAATAAATTTTAGAAGCCCACAGTCCATTGCTAAAAAATTTTTAGCAAACAATTTCAATTGTGGACCAACAAGTTACTTCCAGCAACGACATCCAAGAATTTCGTTTCAGACGTATGGCTCTAGTCACATTTTCTTCCACAGATTCTCAATGCATTCTTTCGGAAAATGAGCAGCCGTCAATGTCTTGAAAAGGCAACTTTCAAAGCCCTATTCACGGTGAATTAATTACTTTTCAAAGAACTTCGTTGCGCTAATACAAAGAAGCATGTGCCTTGAACTGCTTCGCGCGAAAGTTTCGTTACAAAATATGCTACGTTTCGTTTTCTCCGTCGTCGAGTGATTAATGGAAAGAATTCTACTAACCGCTTGCAAATTCGTGCCGATGAACACAGTGTACACGCAGCAACTTCCCAGCTGATAGATCATGAGGAATATATTTATAACGTGCCTGTAAACATAAAAATACATTACGTTAATAAATCGTGTACGGTGCTAATTGTACCAATGATTACGAAAATGGGTATACAATAAATATAAATTTCTTTTTTTTTTCTAATGAATTATTTCGTAACTGTCTGTAATAAGGCATGACTTACATCACTTTCATAATCACCTCCCCAATTATAGATTCGGTTAGACCAGAGCTGCTCAACACGCTTATAAGTGGGGAAAGACACCCGCCGATGCCCGTGGGCACAACTACGGGTAAAGCTACGGGAAAATGACTTAGCGGAGTGGGGAAAGGCCGTAGCTGGCCACGTAGCTGTGGCAATGCGTGTGACAAACACATGCAGCATTGCCCCGGTTGGGCGTGGCTTCGTACCCGCAGGGGCGTGGCTTCGTGCCCGTCGTTCTGTGTATGCCCGGGACAAGAAACTCGCTGCCCGTACGGGTAGAGGCCGAACAGCTTTCGGTTAGACGAGGAATTTATACTCACACTGAGCATTTCGAAAACCGCCTTAATGGCGCAGGACCCTCTGAAAGCGCAGCCTCTGCTGTCGCAGGGTACGTTAACGATGGCACCTTCTTCCGCTTGCAGAGCTCGTACTGCGAGGTGACGAGGATTCGTATACAGTAGGTACAAAGTAGACCGATGATGATCGTCGCTACTAGACCAATAGCATACCCAGCATGGTGAAAGGCCTTCGGCATCGCGAGGATTCCGGTTCCCAAGCTTCCCTTCAGCAGGTGGAGCAGAGTCTCCCAGCTCCTGAAACGATCGTTCAGCTGTTGACATTTTTCTTCCAATAGTTTCGCGACAGTTTTGAATATTTTACACGCCATTTTGCTACACGTCGACAATTAACTCCAGCTGTTCTATAGATGTATAAAGATACGCAGTCGAATAGCTTCTACGAATTCTTGGGTCGAGATTGGACATGATCGCTCGCACGACGGAGGATCATCTATGGAAACGAGAGCACAATTTTCGAAAATGTGACCGCCATTAACGCGTGCCGTCGCCGTTAAACGGCAGAACAAGGCTAGCAGCGTTTCTGTGTTCCTCGAAGCAGTTTCGCAGAGGACAATCTTATTCTTCCGCTTCGTGACTAATCGCCGCAACAAATTACCGGGTAATTTGTATCTAGAGAAACGCGGTCGGAATAAACGATGCGGCTACGCGTGTGCGCAGCGTCCGGTATTATGCAAATGCTTGCTTGATCTCATTCGGTAAACTACTCTATCGATTCGCGAACCATTCCTACTCTTCGTGTTATGCGTATCATGTAGGTATCCGGTCTTGTTTCTATAAAATGGCGTGACGAATACTATATTGGCACCAGCCAGTTAGCAATCCCACGAACGGGATTATAATTGATAAACTAGGTGAAAGGGAAATCGCAACTAACGTTGTTGGATGCTGAACCACTCTGTGCTCGTACGGATTATAGTCTTCCTCGCACTCCTGCACGCTTTTCTTCTTGTCCTCGAGCTCCAGAACGTAGACACCGCTTTTGTTATGTCCTTGGTCGTAACTGAAACGCATAATTAATGTTATCAAAACCCTTATTGTTGAAGATATTTTCTGAACATTCTTAGATCTTATTAGATGCTGCTTACCCATTTTGATTGTTCTGCGAGGTCCACTTTTTGGCGTCCAGCCCATCCTGGAAAAATAGAAGACTTCCATTAATTATGTTTTCCAAGAGTACCACTAATTTTATCCCACTGATAATACAGAACTAAGGGTGTAAACCTTGGTAAAATATAATACCCCAAACACAAGTTATCAACAGCTATCAATCATTAAAAGAGACATCATAGAATTAGCGTCGTCCAATGTTTTGCGAATACGCAAATAATAATCTAAGGTGTAAATAGGAGTAATAATCAGAATATACAGGATCGTAGACAGGTGTAATAATCGGCGATGCATTAATCAATTTAAATTCAGCCCGTCCGCTTATCAATCACACTTGTCTCTCGAATTCATTAATAAATCACTCGCCGCCGGATCATTCACCATTATTTCGCGTCATCGCGCGTCACCGTGCAAATTGCAAAACGGTTTGTCTAATAAATCGACGATTGATTTTACAATCGGTTAGCCAAGTTCCGGATCTATCGGGAATCCATTAGAATGCTAAGAGGATCTCGAAGACCGTCAGTAGTCATCCGCGATCATCCTTCGAGAGCCCATCCGAGTATTATTCGTCCGAGAATCCCGCGTTTCGCTTCGATCGTGCCATCGACTTGGCATTCAACCGACCGCGCTCGCCGATCCAAACACAATCGAACATGTTGAATTAATGCGCGTCAAATTCGCCGCGTCGATCATTACGCGTTTCGCGCGCGCCGATAAAGATCATTCGACGACCAGTTCCCGGTATTAGATTTGCGATGTAAATTCGAGCCGTACCGATTGGGAAACTCTTTGTCGGCCGTAATTCACGGTTGAGGATGAATAGTGGGTCGGGACGGATAACGGAAGTCCAAACAAAACGAAAATTAGAGATAACAGCGGTTCCTGTTGCGCGACACATACGAGTCGCGCAGTGAATACGCGCTGCCACCATCGCGTCGGCGAAGATTAGGGTTGTTTAATGAACCTTAGGGCTGTTTCACGATCGTTCAATGAATTTGAACATTTCATTCGCTCTTCTATAATTAATGGGTTAATTTTACTCCCGTAGTCTCGGTTCTTCAGAATTTTGAAACACAAATGGACCTTTCCAACAAGCTGAATTTCGAGAATTTTTTCCGCTTCGATTAGGATAGCTGCGGGAATGATTTCGACGTAGGACAATTTCGCAGGCTTTTCCGAATACCACAATATTTTTTTGTAAGATTAAAGACGCCTGAACGAGAGTAAATAAATTTTAATATGAAATAGTTTTCAACTAATAAAATCGATGTTAGAAACAATGAAATTTCCAATGTTAGAAATAATTTTCCAATGGATTTGACTCAACTGATTGCACATCCAACTATCTTTTATTATCCTTTCAAACCATCGTAAAAATTAAGACTAGTCTCTATGTTGAAGTACTGGTAGACATTTTTTACACAACTATCGGTATTGCCTTTTCTCTTGACAGCACGAGGAGTAAATCGATGATCGATCGATGATTTAGTCGGAAGCGGTTTTACATGGATTATCCCGTATCAGTTGCATTTATCGGAACGGCTTCAGTCGAATCTGATCCTATACAATTTCGATTAGTTAAATCTGGATTTAGATATCGTTCTTGGAATTGCGAAAGCTAGATTAGTATGTTTGCCACTCAGCGAATAAAAATCCGAAAGAATGGAGGAGCGGACGCACGTGCGGGATTGCTCCTGCCGTATCAAAGTGATTCAGGATGACTAATTTCCGCAAATGCTTTCTGTTCGTCAATTGAATACAGTGAATTCTCGATATATGTCAAGAACGCAGGTCTTAGAAGCGTCGTTTATCAATCAGGAGACATACCCGAGTCGTGTTATGTTTATACTCCTCGGCGTCTGAGGACACTCGAGTTTCGTAGCCCCTCTCGGGGTACACCCCGCGATAGTGGGGATAATTCCGCGACGTTTATCATCCAGGCCTTCGCGGTATATATAGAGAAATCACTGTATATCGGTGAATTATCTGGAATCGTCCGCTACAACAGTAGAACCTTTCTTTTATACGCACCTCTGTGATCGGAACAAATAAGAACCGAAAATATGTACAATTAGTGAGGACTTTATTATCCGAACGACCTTGTATCCCGACGTGTTCGCATAGACGAGGCTGTACTGTGTATCAAACTCAGTGTAAGCTGATGCATGGAAATACCGGCTGCCTAAGGTCAACGCTTCAGGTTTATGAATTACAATACACGGATCCGAGGGGAAACAAATATGAAATAATCGTATGCGAACTATCGCGAGCAGTTTGTGCACGGTTTATACGTCGAGTCACGTATCGAGTGGCCGTCGACGAGGGAACCACACGATGTTCTCAATGTTAATGTTGATCCGTGCAGATCCGGCCGTCAGCTTATCGGAAGCCGAACCTGCTTCCTTTGAATTCGAGTTTCCCGTCGGAAATGCGGTTTTCATGCGCAGAAAATAGACTCTGTACCTACCGCGCGCTTTGCTATTTCGATTCAGTAATCGCTGTTCCGAGATATTTATTTTTTTCACTGAAAAGATGCATGCATTGCACGACAATGCACTGAAACCTTGATGAGAATGCCGAAGTACAACAATTTCCAAAGTGCACTTTAAAAATACAACTCTACGAAGAGGACTCTATTAATTAAATATTAACTTCTTGACGATCGTCCTGGCTAATGACTCTAATTATTGTGGAACAATTCAAGGTTTTAACAAAGTCAACATTTGAACGAAGATTCAACACTAGGTTTACGGAGCACTAAAAGAGACTATTTTGCATTACTTTATGAAAATAACAAGAACGTGTTACCCATATTCTTAGCAATATTTTTAAACTAATATATAGCCAAAGAAATAGATTTGCTAAATAATTTCTCTTGCATGCATCCTTAGAATCTTAATAATTTCAAATTAAAATTGGAACCTGTAATCCTAGTGTTAACGCCTATGTAATTTAAATGTTTAATCGTTTAACAAAATCGGAACTGGTTTTTGCTTCGTTCAGGATTTAATAGAGGATTTAATTGTATTTCTGATTTCCGATTTCGGGGTCCGCGGACGAAACTTCTGTTTGCGCAATCGCACGGAACCCGTGGACTGGTAATTAGTGTGATCAGAGGATCGTTGAGCTTCTGAATCTGCGTTAGACATTCCGATTGGCCGGTGCGCGTTCGACTTCTGTCGGATGCTGCGTCGATCGGCCGATCGATGGGCGCTGCCAATTACTATACTGCGACTACGGCCGCTGGTGTTACGTCACCGCGAAAGTATTACGAAAGAGCCGGGTCGTTTAATGAGCTCATACACGCAAATATTTCTATCCGGGCGCACAGCTGGCCTATTCGAGGAACCGGCGAGATCTCAAACGGGATTTTCCGTTTACGAGGAACCGATCGGCAAGCGATCGTAAACCGTTATCGTCATCGCGATATAACCGGCACGGTTATCGTGCAGACATCGTTAAATCGGATCACCGAAATGGAAACGGTGACGCGCGCGAATTGGTAACGTCTATCTTGTTACGTCAGCACGTTCTCGAAAACGTCAAATGATCAATTGGATGATCGATCGTTTTCGACTCTGCTGAAACGCTGACTCGTTGAGGACGATTTTAATATTGTCCGATATGACTGATACGGTTGATACGATTACAAGATTGCATTGTTGAGTCGAGGGAGATGCTATCGACATGCGCATTGAAGATAAGTGAAAAATAAGTTGGAGAAGAAAATCGAGTTTGAAAATCCGTCGCACGGGCTGGTATGAATATTTGAAAGTAAATAAATTGTAAAATTGTCTGGGGAACGGATTCCTCTTCTGCAAAAATTGCTTGAGCAGAATTATATATATATGAATTATTGAGCAGATTTGAATGCACATTATTATCGAAGAAGAGGAGAAGTAAATTGAAGTGTGAAATTTCTTCGCTCGAAACCTCGTTTTAGGGGAAATCGAGTTTGGAAACTCGTCGCGAGGCACAAATTAATATTTGCAAGAAGCAGAACGAGACAGACGTGCGGAACGAGTTTCCAAACTCGATTTCCGCGGAAACGGATTCTATGCTGACGGGTAACCTTATCTAACAGTGCAATGAAAAATTGAATAAAATGCAACGAGGTTTTATTTTTGACACTCCGAACTCGAGGAAATAAACTTCCGTTCGACTGCAGTTCCCGTTAATTTTATATACTTCCCCCTGCAATTATGGTTACGTGTGCTAATACTTGCTACAATGTGTAACGATCGAATTGTAACTCTTTCATCTCTTGACTGGGGAACCTGTTGATTACGAACACCTGCGGAAACGTAATGCAAGGCAATTTTAGTAACAACAATTTTATAAGAATTAATTTAAATTTTCCGATTTTATTTTATTTATACACACCACATACGAGATGGATTATTATGTTGCTTATACGCATCGATAGGAAACGGACAATTGCGTAAAAGGTGGAAAATTGGAACCGTTATAATTATAAGAAGACTTTAAGCATTTGACAAAATTAGAAGCAAAAAATACTGAGAAGACCACAGAAAAAATTAAGGACAGTGAAATATTATTTTTGAATTTGTATGATTCAAAGAAAAAGTATATTTTGATTTAACTTCGGTTCCTTAAAATTGATTTGGACTAATTAGAACTGATTACGCGTGAACGATTGGAAAAAGCGACAGCTTTTGCGCACAGTTAATAGAATATGGTTTATATGAATGCCATGAAGTGAAAGATTTGTGGAATTCCGAAGAAAATGGAAAGTTTCCGAAAGTCGATAACTCGAGTGATGAATTATCTCGTTAAGTTAAAGAACCAGTAAGAATTCGCAGAATTCGCGTTACGTGTAAGATGACGTTTATTATACAAGGATAACTCCATTGCCCATAAAGCATCGAGGAAAATCATTAAGTCGGATCAAAGACGTCAATGCCAGATAGATGATACAGTTGCATCACTGAAGATGCAGAAGATAGCAACATGTGTGTCTGACCAACGACGCCTGCATCTACTACTGATCCGACGAGCCAACTGCATCACTCGATTCTGCAGCGCACGATCCAAAATACATAATACTGCACAATAATACAAAAACCGTATTTTTTATCTATGTAACGAATAATATTTCAGTGCTGATAAAATTATATTCGCGATGAAACTTTGCTAAAGAATAAAAATTTAGAAAAAATAACGTGATATTAACAAATGACTGTTTCGATATACAATTGTTGAGCTATGTAAGTGGCTCTAAAAATTCTAGTTGACCAAAAAATACCAAGCAATATACACAAAAGACAGAAGTCTACAAAAATCTTCTCAGATATCGTATCTAATCATTTCTAATATCAAAGTACACTCAATTCTGAATGTCTGTAAAGTTACGTAACAAATGTACAGTGATAAACTTTACAACTGTAAACTGTACTCTTTTAGTTTCGAAGTACCTCAAACTTAAGCAAGGTTAGATATTCGGGTCGGGTCGGGTCGGGTCGGGGACACGAAGTTTTCGACATTCTCGAAATAATCGAAAATCCTGAAAGTGTCGGGATTCTCGAAAGTGTCAGGATTCCCAAAAGAGTTCGGATTCCCGAAAATTCCGAAAACCTGATTCCTTCGTGAATCTCAAAATTTTCGGGAACCCAACCCGACCCGACCCGGCCCGACCCGACCCGATTCGTCCCGACCGTAGGATAAAGATGAACAGGAATTAAAATTATTTGATTAGTTAGTCAATGCATACATGCGTTACATTCGATGAAATAAAAGATACGTTGATAGCAATTGAATTACGTTGATAGTGTTAATTATCAGCAATGGAAATCCAGACGATAAAATTCGAGATACTGTTTCGATTCGAGAGTCAAGATTAAAATTAGAGAATTTAAAGTCTTAGGAAGAATAAGCGTGTAAGACTGCTGAACAACACATCGTCATTCGTCATTCTTAATTTAATTTGTAAGGATGATCATGTCTAACGCGACAACGTTAATCTCTGTAATTCCTGGAATCGATCATTTCGCGGACAAGAATTTCAAAGACGCTGGATCCATTATTCATTTGCGAAAAATTAATCGCTGTCGGTGCAAGAATCCTAAGCAGACTGACTCTCGAATGAGGACAGAATAAATCATCGGATTCCGAGAAGATCGGCATCCCAATATGACAACTGTATCGAAACGTAGGAACACGTTGCCATAGGTATTCTGGACGCGGGTGTAATTTAATTCGCGTTGCGCGTCACTAATTAACGATTCCCAATGACAAGTCATTGAGACCTGTTAATCGCCGACGCACGAATTGAATTACAACAATTATCGTCCCACTAAACCGGCGGAAAGCAACTGGCAAAAAAGAAATAAATCTGGTCCTGTCGCACAGAGCGGCTGTGGACGAAAATCGAACTTATTGTTGTAAACATTAATATTCAAAGAAATCGAAAGACGATTAGTTAAAATTACATCAAATCTTATTACCGGAAATGGAAAAGAAAATTAATGCTTACTGTTTGTAAATAAAGGGAAGATTGTTCCCGAAATCGATATTATTTATTTAAACGTCATCGCGTGTTTTTGAAGATTGAAATAAATATTGAGGACATTGTAAGTAACTCTATTTTTTTATTTTTGGCTGTATTTCTTACTTTTTATTTCGAAATAAGAACATCGCAATCACCTCTTCTTCTTCATCCGAAATACGAAGTGAAACATCGGTGTGGGTCGGAAATGACTCCGACACAGACCTAAAACTTGCAGGAGTCCGAGAGTTAAATGTCGCGGTCCGCGACGAGTCGATAATTGTACAAATCGATCGATTTACTATAGCTCGAGAGCCAGACGGAAGAAGAAATTCCAAAAAATACTAATTTTTCTCGTCTTCTTCGTCGTTAATTATCGTCGTCGTAGAAAAGAGAGAGAGAGAGAGAGAGAGAGAGAGAGAGAGAGAGAGAAAGAGAGAGAGAAAATAATCAATTATGAGGCGAGCGCTAACACGCGCGATCCAGCTGATAAATACGTCTATAGAGCCCAGGACTGTTTGCAAACTGTTAAATCGTGCCCGATACTACCGATTACAAACATCCGTGCTCTAATTCGCTACCGACGGATACTGTCATCGATGTGATTTATAGCGATTATGTTTGCTGAAAAGAAATTCCACGGACAGTATCGACGATCGTTCCGATACTCGGCGATTAAGCTGGATCAATCCATTTAATTTAGACAAGCATCTTAAATCTTGTTCAAACAATTCTGTTCGCCGCAGTATACGTGTTCAGAGAATTACAGTCCGAGAAACGCTGTTGTTATACAGGGTGATCGATAACTGGTGGTACAACCGAAAAGGAGGCGGGGAGTGGGGGATTTTATATGAAAAAAATAAGTCGAAAATGTGGAATAAAAATTGTTCACATGAGGCTTTGTTTTTCAGAAGATCGTCGTGATCGACCGAATCTACTTCTGACCGATTTTTGAAATCGATTTTCTCGAAAACGAAACCTAGTGTGAAAAATTGTTCGTGAACATTTTTGACTCGTTATTTAAGCAGAATCACTCCTTTTTCGGTTGTACCGATCAGCCTGTGTAAATCGCATGATTTCTGTAATAGCTGATGCGACATAAAACCATAAAAAACGGCAGTAAAGATAATACAGATTTTAGAGATACGTTGAGGATAAAAGGGATTAACCCACTTCTTGAATAATCAATTTAAAAAGTGATTGACGCTTCCAAATTATTCCCATTTGCAAATGAGATACATATACATATACGTAAAGATATATAAAGTAAATTGAGTACTGTTTTTTTCAATTTGAAGCATTTTAAGTTATGGCGAATGGACTTCGGCTCTTTCAACTTTTATAACGAATCTGGTCATTAACTTTGAAGGTGGCTTAACTCTATTTTTGGTAAAAAAGACACATATTATTCACTTAATAATCGCTATTATTTTAATAGGAGCTGTAAATTTAAATCTTTTAGATACACTTAAGCAGTATGACACATTGGTATCCTATATGTATATTTTTAATTTTATTGAAACACAAACCCTTAAATATCTCAATTTAAGTATAAGTGGACTTAAGCCACTTTCAAAATAAACGGCTCATGTTCTCTTCAATAACTTAAAATCGCTTCAGAAGAATGATCGGCAATATTTCTTAAAGTTTGAATTTAATTAAAATCAATCATCAATCTTTCCCTCTTATTTAGCGGAATAATGACCACTCGAATATTTAATAAGCTCTTAATTCCTGTTTTTCTTTTTACAACTTTCGAGTCATCGAATTCAACGACGATAACATCGTTTATCGGCTCGCTCGATCATCGCACAGTGGCTGTGCCCGAGCGTCTATCGCACGCGATCGAGGGATGAGTGAAATTCAAAGTAATCCACTCTAATCAATGGCTAAAGAACTTTGAACTAATCTTACATATTTTTCTATTGATATGTTCACAACAAGAAGAAATTGTTTTCGACGCTGTGTGGAAAGTTTTTGCGCAAACATTAACGACAGCAATGATCTAAGAAATTTGCGTTCCGATAACGAAATCGATTCATTCATTTATGTTCCACTCTCCGAGTCCAAAATCTCGCTTTCACCGGCGCGATGGCTTATCTAAAGAGATTTGTTTATTTTGATCTACAGTTTTTTCAACTCTGAGAGGAAGAAGCTTTGGGTTACGACATGGCATACAAAGGATGATAAAAGTATAATCTTCAAGGATTTTTATTTTTGGAAATGGCGAAAAGTAATTCCTGAGATTCAGAAAAAAGTTTCAATGAACTCCGCCAGCAGCTTCTTGGAAAAATCGTCCAGTACAATCTTATTTTCTAAAAAATATGAGAACTATAATCTCGTAGGATTTTTATTTTTGGAAACGGGAAAAACAATTCCTGAAATTCAGGCAAAAGTTTCAGTGAAGCCCAGCAGCATTTAGCTTTTCAGAAAAATTGTACAGCTGTTTCTAAGAGGCAGTCAGGGAAACCAAGGCTGCAATCAACAAAAAATCAGGGGAATCTTTCAATAAGGGTTTCCTCTCTCTGTCTTCGAGAATGACATCAGCTCGGCGAGCTGCCCATTAACACTCCTCTCGAAAATATCATACTAGAAGTGACGTGTTTCGGGTTTAACAAGATTAGCCAGAAACACGAGAGGAGAACACCGGTAATTCAGCATCAAGTAATCGCTGACTATGATACCAACTAGCCGGAAATTTCGCGGAACGAACCAGGGCCCCTTAGAAGAATATTAACAGTGCCAGAACGACCGAGTTTCGAGACGAAAAAATATTCTACGTACGTCACTATCTTAGAAAGAATGTGGCAAAAACACTTAACGTTTCAAGAACGCCCGGACGATAAGCATTTCGTGTGTGTACACGTAACTTTTGTCGACACAAATGGATTTTCAATGTGAATCCATCGACAACTGTGAGTGATCCCTCTCGTTCCGGTAAATTGGAAATTTCCGCTAAATAATTAGCCAAGTTCTGTCAAGACTATTTTCCGTTCGTGAATCTTGTTTTCCCCAGCGAATTCGTCATGCGAAATAAATATATACCAGGAAATTCCAATTATGAACATCGCTTTCCTGCGAACGTGTCATTGAAAATATTATTCCATCGCAAAACAATAAAATTAACGAAGCAGCGACTAGTTAAAGATAACAAGGCCTCATCGGAACGCAGTCAAACTCGACAAAATGGCATCTCCCCATTTGGTCTCTTCTGTAACAACAAAAATGTTCGACGCGTTAATATATTTTCAACGAAAATCTGCAGTTCGTGATTGCACGGATGCAAACGAACAATCAAAATCCTAGTTAACGTCCGTTCGAAGATATTCGCGTCCTCGAGGAAGACTAACGTCAGTCGTATTTTAAAAATCAAATTATACATTCGAAAAGATAACGAAGAGACCGATGTAGTGAGAACTTAAAAGAAAATACGTCGTTGTCGAAGCTGAAAATAAGTTCAACGTACACCGTTCCTCGCTTGCAATTAATTGCGCAGGAGCGTGTTCCGTCGGAATGTAGAATAATTGAACTTCGAAGCCAATTTGGGAAAGCACGTAACAGGGAGATGTGGCCAAGGATAAAGAAAAAAATAATCTGACCTTATCATTGGTAGATTAAGCCGTCTGCGAGCGAAATGTTTGCGGTACGTGGCCCGTGTCTTTTTTTTTAACCTTTCGACAGAACTTTCTAGGCGCGTAGACGGAGAACTTGGGCCAAGAAAAAGGGCGGTCTGTCCGCGTTTCTTGCGAATAAAGGATCGGAAAGGCTGCCGCGAACTTAGTGGCCAACCGAGTAGAAAGTTATTCCACGGTTTCCGATCAGCGAATCGCATAGGCTGCCTCGCAGCAATATCTGATAACGCGGCGGAGTTCCCCGCCGACTCTTTTTCGCTTTTCCTTAGACCAATAACGCTTTGAAAACATTCTATGATTTGCAGCAGACACGCGTTTCGTGCTAAACAATTATTAAAATCCTCGGCATCCATTGTAAGAGACCGGAGCCGAACAGACATTTTCAGAAGCCAATATTGTTCAATCATAGTAATTTTTCTTGATTCAAAAATTCCAGACTCGATGCATTTATATATATAGTCCTAACTGACGCACAACAGTACAAAAACGCCGATCAAGATTCCAGGTTTTATTTCTTTACGTAATGAAACCATTATCGATGCAAAGCATTGTTTTCTTAATTCCTCATTCTGTATTTTAGCGTTTTGTTAAAGGATCTAGCATTACTTTCTTCGAAAAAATTTGAAAATTAATGCAGAACTGTATTATGTACGCGGAACTATCGGTGCCATAAATTCTGTCCTTATTATGCAGCAGATAATAGTGTCGTGCTCACCTCCTTCTCATTAACATCGGAATAATCAGACTGTATAGTCCACATCCGAATCCTGCCGACGTTGTTAAAAGTCCAGAGGACAAACTCCTTGTTTGTTGTAGATCATTGGCGATTAAAAGGTAATTTGATCGCTCGAACAACAATGTGACAATAAAGAATGTGCCGACCGATAATCGTTCACGGCGAACCAGGCGAAGTGCAAACGATTCCAAGTAGAACGAGCCAATATTATCGCCCTCGTTCGATACTTAATCTGACTCGTTGAACCACTATTCACAAGATCAAGCGATGACTATCCTTATTATTCAAAGATAATCGAATTCTGCAGAGTAACGTTGTGAAGCTGTAAAAAATGATTCTCTTGCGAGCGTTAAACGAGATGATGAATTTTCAAATGATTTTTTTTTTCGTTCGTTAAAATATAACGCAATCGACATGTTCTACCTTTCACAGCGACCATCTTCAAAGTGAATCAATAAGCCTCGTTAACGTTGTCGAGATTCATCGTGTTTGAACGCTAGAACGCCCCGGGCGTTTATTGCCACATGCAATTTCACGTCGCAAGGTGATCCCATAATCGCTATGGGATCCACGCTCGACCAGTGGCGGATTTATGGGGAGAGGTTACACAACAACAGGTGTAGAGGTAGCCGCCCCTAGGCGGCAGAAGTGTGAATCCGCCATTGAATCATGGTACGAAGCCGTCAATGCTCGCCGGCGATTTTTCATAGGCCAATTCCGTATCCGCGGAACCGTCGACCTTGCGATAAAAAGCGAGAACACACACTTCCCCCAGTATAGCCAACGGAATCAACGTAAATATTGACTATCTCGGCAGAAGAATTGCTACCTGTAGATTTCCAGTCGACAGATTCGCCCGAACAGATTCAGCTCGAGTAGCCCACTTTATGTCACCGATTAGGCATCTAGTTTGGATAGATCGCTGCCGTATCGTAATCGACATGAACGGAATTTTCCGACGACTATAGATCGACTCTAGTAGTTTATTTCCACAATCTGATTAGTAACGAGTCATTATCGTAACTTGTACAGCACCTGTTCAAAATTATTATACTTTCAACTTATTGTTAGAGTTGAAAAAATATGGTTTTGTCCAGATTCTATCTTCCGGAAGAACGTGTATCCGTGCGAGGAATGATTGCAGGTGTTCCTTGGGCGATAAAGTCATTGATTTCACAGACAAAAATCAATCAGGCAAACGAAATTGCATCAACACGTCGCATCGGTGACGTCGCGTATCCGGTGTCTTAATAAACACCAACGCAACGGTATCGTCGCGGGAATTCGAGCGGATTATCTGTTTCCCCACTAACACCGATATCCTGATCCGAAGAGTATGTAGCACGCGGATCGATTGGATTCTCTTCTGTTGGAAAACTTATAGGTACCCATGTGTGGCTTTTCTCTCTCTCTCTCTCTCTCTCTCTCTCTCTCTCTCTTTGTTATCAGAGATTTCCCAAAAAAAAAAGTTCCACAACCGAGCCGATCTCGGCGGTGACATTATCAGGGAGCACGATCTTCGAAAACAAGAGAACGACGGGGCTGGTTTAATCGGCACAACAAACATATGATATCGTTGGCTAGCGCTCTGTTGTTCGGACCGATCCATTTTTTCTGAGATTACGCGAGATGTTTTCTAGAAAACAAATGCCGTTTTCCCATCGCTTTCGTTCAAGGCGGTACATACTCGCCGAAGAAAAATACAACACAGAACCGAGAGCGACGAGTGTTTGTTTTCTTGTTTTATCGAAGGTGCTCCTGCTATGCCTATCGGACTTATCGGTTTGAGGGCGAACGCGTGACAGAGACGAGACATCGGACGCGCACGTTCCATTCTAATAGAACGCGATACATCACGATTCTCCGAGATCCTTCGTCTCCGGTGATCAAAACCTTATCTGCTCGGAGACACACGCCATTTTGCGAAAGACTCAATTTTTACGCTGTACAGGATTCCGTCGTCCCATGCTCTCAGTACTCAATTTTTGAGCCAATTTTTACCCAATTCTTCGATACTCGATTCTGTAAAATTTCATATTTTTCAGTTAATAACTATAGGAATCGGCTACCGGTCATCAACACGCAAAATTGTGGTTGTTGTAATGGAAGATTTAAATGCTTGCGCTTTTCTATCACGCAACTTCCGGTGTACCAACCTTCCGGTAACCTCCAACGCCATCTTTGCAATCGGCATTCAACCCTATCGAATTTGGTTTCAGAAAACCGCCTATCGTACGCAGCGTTATAATTAGACTACGGATTCTTTGCATTTATGTCACAAATCACTACGTGAATTATTAAACTGGAAATACGTTAGAAGAATTTAAGAATATTGCAACATTCACTTATTTCATATGATTTTTATTTCATATGTTTTCATATGATTTCTGTTTTCTACAATTGACCTAGAAAGTTTTAAATTTGCATAAAATTATTATTATTACTAGTATTATTTCCATAGTTATCATTGTTTCTAAAGATAAGTTACCGTTACGATTTACTTTCCTCCTAAGGGTTCACGATTTCAAAGGATCGATTAATGATACTTCAGTGCAAAACGTGCGAGAACCTAATGACATCTGGTTTGTGTTATTCGATCTGTTTACCGAGCTACTGAATTTCTGTCTATCGGTACATATACCGAAAGATCGACGGTTGCATCCTATTACTACCGAGAATAATGGCCGGAAACCTGTTGCAACCGGAATGTAAAAGTCACTCTGGTTAATTAAATATTTATACAACAAACAATAATAGGAACGAGGCCAGACAAATTAGATTGGAGAGAATTTTGATCAATTCGTTCCTTCGCGAAATTCGAACTTAACGAGCCATCGACAAAAACTGAAACTGGCCAGAAAAAAATGAGGAAACGAATTGTATAGCAGAACCGTGGTACAGTCAGGATTCGAAGGACACGTAGTTTCACTAACAGTTCCGCAAAAAGCGGTTCACTTTTTTTTCTATCGAATTTCACGACCTGACGCAGAATTTTAACGGAGAGAGAAAAAGAACAGTCGGCTACTTTAACCTTCTTTGTTGCATCGGATAGAAAAGGACTCGTTTCGTTCCGATTCGAAGTCGAGATCTCCTATAATGGCGTCACACAGCGCGCAGTTCCAGCCGTTATTGTCCTTCGACGAGAATTTTTCGTTCCACACCTGTGACTTTCCTTTTCCTCCGGAGTTCGCGAGCGATCACCTCGCAGCGAATTCGAGGTAATCGAACCATTTCATTTCGAATGCAACGAGTCGATGGACGGATCGATCGTTATCTCGACTAACAAAGTCCTGATCGTTCAACAGATTCCAATATGGAGATCCATCATCGTTTCAAGACGAGCTCGACCGAGCGTTTACCAGACGACAAGAAATTCGATAATAAGAACAATCAATATTTCTATAAAGATACAGCATCTTTAACACTAGGTTTACGCAGCACTAAAGGTGAATATTTTACATTACTTTAGGCAAATAAGAATGTGTCTATTCAAATTTTTAGCCATTTTTGGATAATATATACCTAAAGAAATAAATTTGTTGAGTAATTATACGGACACAGATCTTCATAATCTGAATAATCGTAAATTAAAAATATTATAATCCGCCATTTTGACGGATTCTATTCTTCTTTCGAGTTATTTATATAGAACGTCGTCCCGAGGCGTTTCAATTCGCGACGAAGTATGCTCCCGTGTAGATATAATTAATGGAAATTATCGAGCAGAACGCGGAAACTGGTTGTTAATTCATTCAAATCGTACTTGTACGTAAGAACACCTATCATATTTTTTCCCGTACCCAATTTAATCATGCTGTCACGCACAACGAACTCTAAACAAACACAGGTTGTATTGCTGCCGGAGCAGACTCGATAATGTTCGACCCGAAATTTCGATTCTCGAAACACCATAATACACAATCGATGTCCTTCCGTGTACGAGATCAACCGACAGTACAGTTTATTTCAAATGTTTTTCTTGGAAACTCAGGACAAACCAGATAAGAGAATTTAAATAAACATTCGTTTTAAATAATCATACTTGCAATACGTTCGGCAAATTAGCTCGGAAGTTCATATCGATTGTACCGTATTGAATAGTAATAAGGGTTATTTATCATAATAATCGAACACAGTAGGCTCAAACCGCAAGAACCTTCCACGAAACTTAAATCTTAAACTTAAATCTTTTTGAAAATTTCGAAAATTTGTAACGTTTGCCGGAAAACACAGATTGTTCTCCGATCGATGTTCTCCGCGGCTTTGTTAAGGAATTATTAATGAAAAACACGGACCAATCAGAACTTGGCTACAGTGGTCCGGATTCCGGCGCGACGAGAGGTCTCGCTGAGCGTGAAGTTAACATTGGCCGAGCCGAAACTCGTCCGCTGTATCTGCGTTCCGATTGGTCCGTGTTTTTCGTTAACAAGCCCACAACAAAGCCGCGGAAAATATTTTCGCAAAGGTACAAGTTACTTCAAATGTAAGTACGAAAACTACTTTGGGTAAGTTTGTTCCAGCATTCTGGCGATTGAAATCGCCGGCCCTCAAAAGGTTAAACAATGTTTCTTTCTTTTTATAAGTATTCTACTGTATTTCGAACGATTTGAACGTCCAAATGGTAAAGCGATTTCGAACTTCGATCGAAAAATCGGTTACGAACGACGCACGTGCGATGGCGGCCGCGTGTAAACAAAAGACGGCGATGAAAGCAAAGTGTCAAAACAGTGCGGGCAACGAGACGGCTCAAAGAAAACAAGAGGGTAAGAACACAATGTCACTCACCGTACTCGAGGTAAATCCGAAATTGTCGTGCGACATGGCTTCGGGGTCGGTCACGTCTGTGCACAGGGAAGATGCGGTATATTCACGTGCGGAATCGAACGTGCGGAACGCGAACGGTCAAACAAAACAAGTTTAAGTCAAATGAGAGCGCGTTGCGGCGAAAGATGCGGAAAAAGGACAACCGGTTCTCTCCGTTCAGTTTGTTATGGTGCGATGCATTATATTGTGTCGCGACAGGTACGGCCGCCGCAACTCGACTGATCACGGATCGCAGCAAGTATTGTTTATATACCATCGTGGCACACACGGCACACCGCACTCTTGCCATTTCGTTTGCTGGTCACTCGCGGACCGTGATTCGGACCCGACGATGCGGCTCGACTACCTTACGAGGCCTAACTCGAGATCGAAATCTAACACAGAAGAGTGGTTGTTCGTCATGGAAACACTTTGCCTTTCGTAATTCCCCGCTAGACGGGACGAACGAAAGGCAGAGAGAACGCACCCCGATTGCCGCCGATTTTCCTATCGAATCGAGAGATCGATTTTCTCGACCCACCGCGCGACGTCACAGTGGTCGATGGAAGAGAATTGATTCCAATAGATTCCAAAGAAGTTCTATACAAATATTCAATTTACGGGCTATATTACGAATTGCATATGTTGCCTAAATTAGAGCCATATTTTTAGTTTTTAAAGCAATTCGAAACATATTCAATTCGACAGAAGAGATATATGATTGCTAAAATTTAAGTAACTCTCACTTATTTGAATTTTCTTAGTTATAAATGAAATTCGATCGAGGAGACCTTATCAGACACGCGTATTAGATATTAATGAATCAAATTATACAACAGTTTTTTTATTCTTGTCCCAGTTTTCGTACTTATCGACCACTGTGTGACGTCACCGATCTCTGCACGCGAGAAATCCGTGAAGATCCAACTTCAATCCTAATAAAACTTGAAATTTCGAATTTTCTTTTGCTCCGACATTTATCAGATTTTATAATAAAATTTAAATAATTAGTTGTAGATAATATATTTGTAAACAGATTTTGTCACTGTTTGCTGCAAACTGCGCACATATTGTTTACAGGGTTGAGTTAAGAAATCTGAAAAAACAGATTGTTTTTCTGTCTCGCTTAATATTTTTAAGAATCGCCCCTCAATATTTTTAAGAATTATGTGATAAGACGCCGGATGATCCTAGGTCGTATTAGCAAACTTAATTTACATGGTGATCGTATGGAAAAGACAAGTCACTTGACAAGTTTCGAGAAATGAAATTATTGGTATAACCACAAGTATCTCGCAAGCGGTGTTTAATTACTCCCCACCGTTTCTTATCTTCAAATATAGAGCACCAGGGACGGAGTCGCTTCCCACAGTACATTTTCGTTTTTAATTTGTACAAATGCTCTCTTTTTCGGGTTCGTTCATCCATGCCTCGCCAAAATATGAAAAGTAGTACAAGTCAAGCTTTTCAGTTCCAGTCTGTTAACCTGTACAATTTTTAGAAATTCTGAGAAAAACAGGAGATCTGAAGTTTGTTTATTTATACCGAGCTAGAAGATTGAGTAACGGAGAGATGCGAGTTGATATTTTCGATAACGGCAGATGATAACCGGCTGAATGAAAGAAAAGGAAAGGTAACCTGAGATCGAAGAAATTTCGAATGTGATCTTTCTAAAAAAAAAAGAGAGAAACTAGCAGCAAGAGAATTTATTTTGACCAAGTATTATACCTTATATTAAATTATACTTACTATACTAATAATTATACCTTTCCACGTATAAAATTGTAGGCTAATAATAGCATAATTTAGGATTCAAATTTTGCTATCACGTGTATCTTCCCCTCCTTACTATTCCTTATTACTTTAATTCTTCCCCTTCTAATCTTCATCCCTTTTCCCGATCATCTACATCCCCCCCCCCCCTTATACTAGCTCTCCTCACCATAGCCTCCAGATCAAGACTTGTTCCCCCACTCTAATTCCCCTTCTACCGCGCTATTGCCCACGCTTTCGCCACGGGCTGGACACGCGACGCGTTTTATCTCTGTCGTGCATACTCCGGTATTGGCAAAGAGAGGGTAACTTCTTCCCCTTTATTCGTGCTCCCTCCCCTCATCAGCCGACACTGCTCTTCACCATGTGACTTACGAATCAGTGGAAACAATTTACTGTATCTGTATCTTGATTGTTTTCTTGTCCTTTATTATTCGAATAGATGTCTCAATAACAGTACGGGTATTTCCATTCAATGGTTAGAGTTACACCGACACGCAATGAAATTCCTATTTCTTAAACCCCTTGAAATAATGTAACCGTGCCCGAAACAATTTTTCCATGAAATCGAAGACAATGAAAAAATTGACACGTCCAGTAATTTTCCATACCCTTTCCATCGTGCAACACGATTATTTAGATAATGTCACAGGAATTTTCCGGACTCTTGCACTTTCTGACGACGGCATTCTACAACTAGATTCCGATCTTGGAAATATGCGGCTTTAGGTTTTACGTCACGGATTATCGGCTGCGAAAACACGTCAGATAAAAGACATAGAATTTACCATGACAGTTGTTGAACTTCGTCTATGTGTTAGTATCGGTACCGCGATAATATTATGATCGTTAGGTATCTTGTATTGTTCCGGTAAACGTGTACCGTAGGAATTATGGGTACCATGCTTTTCTTATGTAACGATTATAATGTTATAGAATGTACAGGGGACTCCAAAACCAAGGGACACTATAATTTGCTTGTACATATTATATACTTACTACAAACAAAAAACCATTTGAATAATAATGATATGGAAATTTTCTTTTCACCTTGCTTTTGCCGCAACATTCTACAGGTTCATCTTAGATGCCAATCTCGATGAGTTATACGACATACATGATAGCATTGCTAAGATTTTCAACATTTTCTTTTTGTAGCAATAGAGATAAGCGTTCAACAATAAATATCTAATAAAACGGAAGATTAAAATCTATGTTTTTGCAGAACGATTTTATCTGCTACGAATTTAAGGTATATCGTTTCCGTTTCTATAGAAAATCAATGACTAATGGTTAACACAAAAACAGAAGGAGGATGTGTGACAAATCAGTTGAAATTTAATTTCTTAATTTTGCATTCGCCTTATAACTATTCAATTGTTGCACTATTACAATAATTACAAAGCCTGTATTAAAAGTTCGTAATATATTTTGAGATACTTGTTTCCATTGTCGTTAACATCTGATTGTAAATTCATACAGTTTGTTTAACCTTGCGAGTCTCCTAAGCCAGCATTCTTTTCGCATGACAGAATTATTGTAGAGACGCGTTACAAGAGAATAAATTAACTCCGATAATCGGCACAATGTCATCAGTAGTTTTGTACAATGATTAAGTAATCTCTGAAGGAATGTTTGTGTACATTAATACCAAATAAATATATATGTGTATATATTTCATTGGATTATTCACATTATGCGACTACTCGTGACAAAAACTTGTTTTCCTGATCCTCGAATTTTCATTTTTTTTTCTTTTTTCTTGTATACATCGTGCAATTCTCAATATTTGCCTAAACACACACTATATAAATACTTGAATGTATACACAAAACACAAAAAAGTTACAATTAAAATTCTATCTAAATGTATACGAATATAAATACAAGAACGGTTTAAAACGTGATGTACAAAATAATATAATCGTATAGTAATAATATAGTATAGTAGTACTCGATTGAAATTGTGTACATGTGTTCGAGAACAATTTCATATGCGCTCTCCGTAAGAAACACGCGGGATTAATTTACAAATCGATGTTCCTTGTGCAATTGCAACAGTATTGTATAAAAAACTTCAAGAGCACACTTATAAAAATGACATCTCAGCTAGTACAAAATATGGTAAAGTATAAGAGTTCTTTTAAAATTCTATGTCACTCCCCCCTTCGTTGTTTATCGTCCCGTTACCGGTTTTTGTATTCTTTGTTGGAGACAGCGACAGAGATCTGTTGTGTTCTAGACCTAATGTCATTTTAAGTAGCTTCAGTACACTCTTTTTATCCTGGTTCTCATTTTCTGCAAGAAATTATTTATTATTATTATTATTAATTAATTATTATTTTTTTATCTCAAGTGAAATAAATCAATGTTACCAACCTTCGTTACGGGTGATCTGTTCTTCAAGATGTAATTTGTCCTGCGCTATCTCGTACATGCCTTCCTCTATAGTGCCTTCGCTTAATAATCTAATTATGTTAACTGGTCTAAAAATATGTATGTCATTATTAGAATTAATAGTATACTTTTATCAATGCATTTTATAATGCAATTTTATTCTGATGCATTGTTTTCTAACAGCATACCTTGTTTGGCCCACTCTATGACAACGATCTTCCGCTTGTTTATCGTTATACGGATTGAAGTCAATATCGTGTATTATGACAGTATCTGCGGCTGTTAAATTGATCCCTAAGCCTCCAGCTTTCGTGGATAGTAAAAATATAAATATTGTTTCATCTTCGGTATACTGATTTATTAAAAATTGTCTATCTGTTACCGGAGTACTCCCATCTAATCTAGAATTCGAAAATCGAAACAATGTAAACCTAACTTATTAACAGATCAGGAATCAAAATCGACTAATAAAATATGACAGAAACCTTAAATATGTTTTCCCTCTAATCGTTAAATACTCTTCTATGATGTCTAGTACCATTGTAAATTGACTGAAAATTAACACTCTATGACCGTCTTCTTTTAGTTTTGGCAGTAGGTCGTCCAGCACCTTCAATTTGCCAGCACTGGGAATGAGTTCTTGCGATAAGCTTAATCCAGCTAAGCTCTTATATGTTCTTGTCAACTGATTTATTTGATAATCGGACATCCATTGTAAATCTTCAAATACGTAGTCTGGATTCTTCTGTTTGTATCCGTGTTCCTTTGCCAGTCTGCTTGCAATTATCTAAAGAAAATTGATAGATAATTAATATTTTCCAAAAGAAAATTTCTTCGTTAAACGAATATTTAAAATTTACTCTCAGTCTGGATTCGTTGAAATAGTCTCGCACTAGCAACGGATGATTAGCCAACTTTCGCAGCTGCATCATCATTCCTATTCCATTCACTTCCGAGCTTTGATCTGCCTCCGCTGAAAATTCGGCAATCAAATTTCTGTACATTTTTTTCTGTTTTTCCGTCATCGGAACTCTTATTAACCGTTCACTTTTTTCGGGCAAATCTCGAAGAACTTCGGATTTCAATCGACGAAGCACAAAAGGTTTCATAATTTGTTTCGCATTTTTGACTTGCTCTTGTTCGAACAGCGGTTTTTCACCAGGGTTTCTTACTGACGGTAATTTCTGCAATGTGATACATTGATTTACACAGTTTACATCCCCGGTGATTACGGATATTCTTGTACGGAATACCTACTGGATTTTTTGAAAATAAACTCTTTAAGTCGGCTTGTTTACCAGCAAACAACGCCGGCATTACGAATATTAAAAGAGACATCAATTCCAATAAATTGTTTTGCAAAGGTGTACCAGTCAATAAAATTCGATGTTTCGCCTGCAAAACATGTTATCATATAGTTTCGTCTATCGAAACACACAAATTAATACACTATTAATTTAGATAGGTACACTAATTCGAACAAGATTCTCATATCTTATAGTGCTCATATTTTTTAGCATGTGCGCTTCGTCAAAGACAACGTAATCAATCGGCATAACTCGGAATAATCTCCGTTCCTCTGGAGTACTGCTAATTAAGTTATATGTCGTTAACAAAACATCAACGTCATCTAGATCGCCATTTCGCCAACCAAGTCTCATCTCTTTCCTCTCCTCCTGAGAACCATAGTACTGTACAACCTTTAAACCTGGTGACCACCTATCCAACTCATTGTTCCAGTTTTCTACAAATTATAAGGACGTGATAAACTGGAAGAAAAAAATTAAAAAATACGTCCATTACTTGTATTTACCCATTGTTGAGCTAGGAACAACTATTAGATGGGGTCCATTTTTCTCATCTCTGAGACCAGCTTCTTTTAAGTAAGTGAGAAAGGATATTACTTGCACTGTTTTACCCAAGCCCATTTCATCTGCTAGTATACCGTTCACATTCTGTGCGTGCATCACAGCCAACCAGTTTAAACCAACCATTTGATATGGAGCCAGTGTTAGATTCGGTGATAGTTCCTTTGGCTGCTTTGTAATAGCTGAAACGCCTGCAGCTACAGCCTTTTCTATGTTTGTAGACAAACGAAGGCATTTTTTCATCAGAGTTCCCACTGTATTCCTTGTGGCCAGTAATTCCTATTTTATTTGAACAACATTAAGAAATTTAATATCAAATACAGATATTTGACACATTATCTACTGGAAGCCTATTAGTAGGCTTTCCTTCATTCACACAATAATCCCCGAATGAAATTATTAGATTACGTTAATAAGGATGAGTTATTGATTTATGGTTGAAGTTTCTGTTGCTGTTGAAGGATCTATTAAACCAGTATCCTAAGCCATGGGTCATAGACTTCCAAAAATTATGGAATAATTACTGGTAGATAATGTGTTAGTTAAGGTGTGCAACTCAGTTCTTACTTGAGCTGAATTCAATAATTCTGTATCCAAATATCTATTATTTTGGAACTTTTGAACTAAATCTCTCCAGTCCTCGAAAGGCCTTGCTTCTATTATTGCATTTGCTTTCTTTTGAGAGCACTGTGACATTAAAAGTAGTTCCGATGAATGAGAAGTCTGCATAAATGTAAGAACTGCCTTTTTATCTCCAGTGAGATCATTAGATATTTCCATATCAGAATCTTCATCACTGCAAATAGCAGAAAGAGAAAAGTAAAACTAATGGCACTTGTTCACTTATTAGTAGACTGCGGATCTTTAGCCAAAATAAAAATCGTTTGCATTAATTGCAAGACATATGAACCAAATAGGAATTCATTTCTCTCTTTAGTGGTTTTATTAAGCTGTAAGGAATGTATTGATACTCCTAAATTCTTATCATTTTTTTGCTGTTTAAAATTACATCCACCCATTTTTGCCATAAATACATAAAATCTGCAATCTACTTATTAGACACATACCTATCGAATACTTTTTCCTTGCTAAAACTTCCTTCGTCGGAATCGACATCTACTTCTTCTTCCCTATTAACTTTTCTTCTCTTTTTCTTCATGCCTCTAGGAGAGCCTTTGAAATTTCTTTTTCTCTTATTCTTGACTACATCTTCCCCATCATCGCTATTCCAATTTGTGTTACTATGTACTTCCTATTCAAATAAATACTTCTATATCTATCCATTGATAAATGAGTTAACGCATACTCAAATAAGTCTACCTTATCGTTGCGATCCGTAGAATCTGTATTTTTAGAAGCACTGCCTACATCGCTATCACTATCCTCAATTACATTCACTGCTTTGCGTCGAAACTGTATGTCAGACCCAACATGATTACTGTCATCATCCGCTAAACAAAAGCAATACCTTTGTTTATAACCATACCATTTTAAGAATTATTTATGCAATGTTATTAACAACAATAATTTCTGACTAGGAAAAATGCACAATTCATTATTAATTTTATATTTCAATCAAAATAATACAATGCGTACACAACATGCAAAACTTCTCGCGTCAGCGAAAAAAAATAATCATCGCGCAAGCTACTTCGATAAAACAACAACAAAAGATGGATACTGATTATGATAACTCGGAAATTGAAAGTCGAGAATAAACGGATTCTTACACATGTTTAATGGTTTCAGTTGTTTCTTTTGGAATCGAAATTGACGCAAATTTCCTGAGAGGCTTGGGTTGCTCGCATCTGTTTTCGGCGAATTCGAATCCGACATCTCGTCAAACAAATGAGAGACGCTGCCGGAAACACATTTTTCTAGATAAAGGTAGCTTTTAAAACACGTTTGACAGGTGCATTCGGAAAAGCTCCGAACTAGGGAGAAAGACAGACGTCCAACAGGTTAATATAGTTACCTATTTACCAATTACTTGGAATATCTGGACTCCGAATTCTTAGTGATTTTACAGTCGTCCAACGCGATCTCTTTATTTCACGAAACTTTATTAAATGAAAAAGGAAGAAGTAGTAGGTTATCTGTCTTTCCCGCAATGTTGATTTTTATATTTTTCTAATTATTTGCCGATACAGTGATATTCAATGTAACTAACAATTAATTTGAAGTATTTCACCATCAATTGGATTATTGATTAAATTGGTCATTTTATCGTAAGTCGGATTAGTGATTAACTATTCAAATTCCGTTCAACAAAACATAAATATTTGTGTACACAATTATTAGATATAAATTATAACATTGTTATTAATAAACACATTTCTATATTTTATTGTGTGAAAATATATTTTTATTGTTTTGTTATTATTATTATTATTATTATTATTAGTAGTAGTAGTAGTAGTAGTAGTAGTAGTATTCAAATTTTACATTGTATCAATCGCTGATTGATTCGTCTAAGTTTTTCATATTTCATTTCGCGTATAATAAAATAAAGTAAAAAGGTATAAAAAGGAGGAGTTTATAAAGTGTTTTCATGTATGCGCGGCAAAAATTTGAATTGAAAATGAGAATAATTCGTGCGATTCCACCCATAGGATCTCGCATTTGTTGATATGTATCCAGCGCACATTGGAGTAGGCGTCAAACTAAATTTAGTCGCGATTATGTAGTCTGACGCTTTTGTAAAATTTCCTTGTATTTAAGAACAATTAATATTTCATTAATGAAGAACAACTTATTATAACACGTCGCGCCAATAAAAAATAATCGAATGCAAAATGTTGCTATACACACTGATAGGAGGTTATGTGCTAACATCAATAGTACTCTTTAAATACCCTACGTTGCTACACAAAAAGAAAGAGTTAAAATTTAATTGTCAGCACATAAGCCACAGAGGAGGTTTGTTCCTTCATTATTTTTTTCCTTTTCTTCTTCTGTTTTGATGATTTAACAACTATCACGTTTTTGAAAATGTAAAATATAATTCTACAATGTTTTTTCATTCAGGAGCTGGAGAAGGATATGAAAATACCATGTATGCATTTAAACGGTGAGTTAAAATGCTAAATCATTGTTTCAAAGTTATATAAGGCAATAATGAAAACTTCTTTAATTTTTTGCTGTACACTTTTAATTAGATCAGTATTTATTTCAGGGCCATAGCAATTGGAACTCAAATGTTAGAATTAGATTGTCATCTCACAAAGGATGGGGAAGTGGTTGTATGTCATGATCAGAATCTTCTGCGTAGCGCAGGCACAAATAAGAATATATCAGAATTAAATTACAAAGAATTACCACTCTTAAAGCAACGTCTTCCAATTGATTTTGAACCAGGTAGTTCTAAGTATTTATTATAAAGACATATCATTGGGTTCTTCTATTTCAATGGGAACAGCATACCATGCTTTAACATTTATCGTACGTGAACAAACTATTAAGATATTTATAAAAATAGAAAAGAAGTACAGGTAAAATATATTTTTTTTTTTGTATCTTTATCACAAACAGAATCATTTACAATCATAAAAACATAAAATATTTCAGAGCATTTTCATAATTTTATTAGAAAGATAAAGAATTAAAACTATAATTTAACAGATACAGAATACATTGGCCCGGAAAGTGAAGAAAACAGACAAATTCCCTTGTTAAAAGAGGTGTTCGAAGCATTCCCCAATATGCCGGTGAATATTGATATTAAAATTAATGATGACCGGCTTATAGAGAAAGTATCTGATTTAATAAAAGATTACAAACGAGAGGAGTATACTGTATGGGGAAACTTCAATGATGAAATAACACAGAAATGCTATAGAACGGTAATTAACATGTATTGAAAATAGTTTAACAGTAAATAATATTAACTTCTTTGCAGAATCCAAATGTTAATTTATTATTTTCTATGCGACGTGTGGCCCTGTTAATACTTTTAACATATACAGGATTGTTACCGTTTGTACCTTTGAGGGAAACACATCTGGAAGTATTTTTACCTTCTATCTATTTACGGTATGTTGTATGCTTCATTGAATACTAAATTAAGCTATTAACTTTAGTGTTATTAATTTGTGTTTGTAATCATAGACGCACAAGAAGCCCAAAACCTACATTTTTGACTGTAGAAAAATTAATTGTACGTGCTACCAATGTTCTGTTAATGAGGCCATGCTTATTTAATCATTTAAAAGCCCGTGGAATACATGTAAGTTTTAAAATCGTGTAAACATGAATTACAAATTAATTACTGCATATTATTATTGTTATCTGTACAGGTATACATTTGGGTATTGAACACAGAGCAAGATTTTGAAAAAGCCTTTAGTCTTGGAGCCACTGGAGTAATAACAGATTATCCAACAAGACTAAAACTATTTCTAAAAAATTATACATTTGAATAGAGAACTGCGAATAGTGAATTTTTCACGGATAGCATTAATTAACGTTAGATGCTAACTATTTTATTACTCCAAAGTTGGTTGTATGGACTGTTATATACAAGCACACGTACATCTACTATTAAGCAATCTGTTCTTATTTACAAAGAATAAGAATAAATCACCTGCAAAAATGTATGCACAGAGTATTGCAATATAATTGATTGTTAACTAGCAAGATACTTACAAGTTCAAGTAGACAATGCTTTAATTATTTAATCTAGCCTGGACAAGAATTCATTTTAGAGTCCATGATAAAATGTTTCTTGAGGAAAATTATATGCATTAGACATCTGGCTAAATTTATGTATCACGTACTTTAGATGATATTCTGATTGCATTCTAAATTAATGTGAAGCTAAATTATTTATGAACAGCATTGTTTATGTGAAATGGCATTTATTATGTTGCACTTTTGGCATTGAACGAGTGACACATATTACTGATATCAGTTGTAGTTCACTGATAACTATAATATTATTGTCTGACATTGGTTGCAACATATCTTCAAATATAAAAAGGTACTACTAAATAGATGAGTCAGTAATAAATTATTTCTTTATTTTATTTTTATATTTATATTAATTATTCCGCTACAGTATTTTCTTCACAAAATATGTATAAACTTTTATGAAGTGCAATAGTGTACACAATTGGCACGAATTAACAAAAACAATTATAATGCAAAACTGCATCAGAAAAATAACAAATAAATAATATTATTCTGTTACTCCAATAAAAGTAATCATTTACAGTCTTAAAAAAATGTTTCTTTTTTATTATGTAATTTCATACAAAAATTCTCTATTGAAACACAATACATACGTACATTAAGGAGAATCTATAATTAATATTAAATTATGTATTTTATGAATCCGTCTTGGATACAATATCAAAGACAATACAAACACTTTTTATACAAATTATGAGATAATGCTTACATTATATACAAAATATATGTACCTTTGTATTTGGAATAAATTTTGACATGCTACTTACAATTGTGTTTTTGAATTTCATGACAATATTACTATCAGTTTCGTTAAAACGTATTGATCATTCTTGCTGTTACAGTTTTCGGGTGTAAGCCTTGTCCTGGAGGAATTATGTTTTCAACGTTTCGCAAGGATTACTGCTAGCTCTATCAGGGGATTGAAAACATACAAAACATTGGGAAAATTATTCTTGAAATAATTAAAAAATAATTTACACCCGAAAGCCTTGACAGTGAGAACTGTATAATGTCATGCCATGAAAGCATCAAATCTCATATTTATTATTATTCATATTGCGCCTTTTAATATAAAAACATTGTATAAGAAATATCTTTTGTTCATAAATATATAAGATCATTCTTCCGTGTTATTTCTATACTAGAAAAAATGTTTATCTAACTGTTGTTGCACTTATGATAAACAATCCTTTTCGATTCTTCATCGGTGCCATCAATAGGTATTTGAGTATAAGCGAATACTTTTCCTCTGCAGTAATAGCACGTTTCCTTAGAAGGGTGAGAGCTATTGAAATGCTTCTTGATCTCCGAATGGTTCCCAACAAAATCCAAATTGCAAATTTCACAATGTACTTGAATCTGTCGAAACCTTACATGTACAGAATCGGTGACAACTCTGCCAACATTGCTGTTATTACTGCTATTGTTAGATATATCTTCCGATGACATTTTATTTCTGTAACAAATAAATTGTTATTAAAATGTATACTATAACATTAAATCTTAATATACAATATCAAACTTTAAAACAATTACATTATAAAAAAAGCTGCATATAAACAATTTTTTAATATAGAATAAGATGAATTGTTTACGTAACTTAAAATATTACGTTTGTGCATTATACTTTAATATAGAATATAAATTATACTTAAGTAATGGAAGATTAAACCGAGACGCTCAAATTGTTTGAAACCTTGACATAGGGGGTTAGAAAATTATAACCTACGATTACTTACATATATAGAATTCCTTGCTATAATGGCAGGGTCTGTACTTTCACCATACAGCCTTTCTCCAATATCAGGTGAAATAAAGCATTCCTGTTTTCTGCGTTCATTTTATACTAGTTATCACTAATTTTTCTAAAAAGAATATAAAGCATTGTATATGTAGAAATCTATTTGTATCACTATGATTAAATAAAGCACCCAATAGAATTAAAGTTTGTTTAATTTTCTGTTCATATCAGTTTTATCATTCCTTGGTGAATAATATCTATTACTACAATTACAGATAAAATAATTATAGACGGAGTTTTTTTAAAAATTATCATTTATTTCCTTAATGTCAAGTAGTTACATTATAATTATTTAAATCTGTTTTAGCATGTAAACATAATTATAAATGTTTATATAGGCTTTATTTTGAAGTGTAAACCTATAAGGGACAGTACTAAGCACTTTAAATCCTGTACCAAATAATAAAAGCAACGTAGTCCTTCTGGATCGCGTGACTGATTAACATCTAATAGAGAACCAGTCTTCGAAGTGGTAAATGATATGTGTTCATCTCCAATTACAATCTCTAATTCTTGGCGACCAATTCGATCAGGTTGTGGCCATAGAGAATCATCTTCTTGCATGATTTCAGAGTCCTGAATGATCCTTTTCAGTTCTTCCATTACGCATTGGTGCACATAAGCTTCTTTACGGATCATAGTGTCATTCTTGTAATTCGAATTGTTAGCATATCGTAGCTTACCGTCCGGTCTGAATTCAAACTCTAGAAACTCATGACCGAATTTGCCTTTGTGACCAATATAATAACGTATATAGAAATCTGTCGACATTGTGCGGTTTTAACCGAACCTTGAACTTAATTCAAAGGTTCCTCGATGATTAATGTGCCAACTGAAACGGAATAAGCATTTCTGAAACCGAATCATCGAAGCCGCATCAAGTAGGGAGAGGTTATCCACGTACCTTTCTCTGACTACGATTAGTCCCACCTCCTTACTTGTTTTGATAGAGACTGATTACTGATATATTATAAACTTTACTTATACCAATTTCTCATAAATGCACTAATTTTATATGTTTATCATACGCATCGATTTATGTTTGCATTGATATACGATTCCGGTATTGTCAACGACATTATAGAGTTTCCTCTCTATGGTGATATTTGAACATTAAGGCGGTACACAAGTAATTACTTTAGTCCGTTTATCAATGCAGCTGAGACCAAATCAACTAATCATGTTATTCACTATAATAATTATGAATGAAAATCTCTAGTAACTCTTATGCTCAATAAGCAAATGTTCAATAAATTCATTTGACAAAATGAAGAACGATATCCATCGGTTAACGCTTGAGAAGATTTACGTAGATGGCGTCATAAGATTTTTCGACTATTTATATACCTTTTACAATTAAAACAATTTTCTCCAACTAATATAATAAACAATCCGACACGATTAGAAAAATATTAAATCATAATTGCCACAGATTTCTTTATATTTTCTAATCTGTATCATTCAATATCTAGGCCTAGAAAGGAACTCTCATATCGATTAATAATTCTTAAGCTATAGAATGCGAATGAGAAATGATTTTACTCTTTTAAATATCGTCCAAACGAGAAGTTGTAGTACATTTTTATTTCTCTCTTTTAACTTTATATATTGAATGGTTTAATTGTGAATCATTTTACTTGTCTTCTATATCTAAATTTTTAAAAGACATGCATGGTATATATTAATAGAGCGATAATTGGAAATAACACGTTTGCAAACATTTCGATTGGACAATGGATATTGGATGAAATAAATTTCAACTTAAAGAACAATGAAAATTTCTGTTTTATTAACATTTAAGAAATAACTTTTTAAATTAACATCATATTGGATCATGAAGCACCTTGCATCTTAATTTCGAACAAACTCTGTCGCACTTGTCGCGAATCGGCCTTCGTAAGAGGACGTTGTCCAGTGGTCATCCGTTGACATCTGAATTGTCAAGTTCTGTGCCACGCAGTTTTTTCGGAACGAAATCATTTTGATTGCAGCGAACAATCAAAATCTCTAGCCGTATTTCCAGACAACTGGTCACAATGAAAATTGTCCACGGCGGATTCAACGGCGGGTGACACGCGCGAATGTCGAAAGATCCACACGTAAATCAGTGAAATGTTTACAGTGTTAACGTTGATGTATGTACCAAGGTAATAAGCTGAAGGATGAGATTATCCTCCTCGACGAGTTCACGTAACTTAAGCTCGTCATAGCGATCGCTCAGCCCAGGATTACTGATCGAACATGAACAAAGCTCACATGGACAAAAGACTGAATCAATTGCCAGCTTGGCTATGGACTAACTCCACTACTTTGCCACCGATCTATAAGAGAGTATGGGAAGCAGTGCGAGAAGAGAAGGTCAGGTCCAATGGAATGCAAACTGAGCTACTTGTCGATACCAACAAAGTATTTCCTCTGTTGCTTACTAGTCAGCTACCCACGGAAGTTCTTGGACACATATGGAACTTGGCGAATCAAAAATATGCTGGCCAGCTTACTGAGCAGGAGCTGTATATTGTTCTTGCTCTGGTCGCAGCAGCACAGGCTTCTTATACTTTTAATAATCTAGATATATTGCATCTACTTCCGTTTCCACCTACTCCGTATTTGAATATAGAATGTTTTGTGAATCTACAGCCTGTAACGCAATTGAACTCTGCAGCTAAATTTCAAAGCCTCAACGATAGCACAGAGGTCAGCTTCATCGGCCCAGATGGGAGATATACATCAGAAGTTAAAGGAAAGACAAAATTTCATCAACACGGTGTCATATCTTCCAATTTAAATACACAAGCAATGAACAATGTACCTGGGAAAGTATCTTCTTTTGATAATAAATCTCACATGTCTTCTACCGCAGTTTGGGATACAAATAATACATTTAAAGAAACAAAGCAAGCAACGAACCGCTTTCAGTTAGATTCTAAGCATTCGTCCACCGCAGATCCATGCGATGATTTCTCCGAGTTTCAAAGCGCTCCGGTTCCTAACATTCCGAGTGTATCCATTTGGGACACGAAACAAGGTTCCGCAATTGGTAGCAGGCTGGCAAATCATAATTTAGGTGTTAAGAAACCTGTAGAAAAGTCCAAGAAGAATAATATAAACGCTAAGTCTATACATAATACTGTCCATACAAAAATTCCAACTGCACCTTTAAATCTAACACCTCAGAATAAAGATCAGCCTACTCTGGAATGTTTATCGGAACTATTTCCTAAGTGTACAATAAAGAATCAATCTAAGACAGTAATTCTTAAGGATACAGTGATAAGGAATAATGATCCGCCCAAGGACCATAGTGAAAATGTTAAAGATCATGTAAGCACAGAAGTTGTAAATTTCAATAGCGACAAAGATGTCTCAACCAAGATCGAATGGTCAGAGAAGGTAAAGGATTCTTTGAATATTATTTCATGTACACTTATATTGTTTACTTCATTAATATAAAAAAATTGGCAGGTTCCATCGGGGAAATCGGAGATTAATCCACAGGACCTAATGAGTCTCCAGCTTAACAATGATAAGTACAGTGCCTTGCGTGCATTGGTTCAGGAAACAAATGTGCCAGCAGAACCAGATTTGAACGCAAGCCATAGCAATCAATCGATAGATGAATTTGGAGATTTTGTATCTGCAGAACAACCCGTTAACAATGCTTCTGTTTCAAATACTGTAGACACCGAGAATTATACCGACATCTTTACAGATTTTGAGTTGAAAACTAACAGTAATACAAATGCAACAGATTTCAATATCATTCCGGAGAGCTCTGAATCATTTGACAATCTTAAATTCGAGGATGCTGTAGAAGAACGTTCATTAGAAATGGGTATATAATAATTGTCTTATTTGTATCTTTAGTTGTTCCCGATTATACACAGAAAGATAATCATAATAATAATAATTGATTTGAAGGAAAAGCTCTTCAAAAGGAAGATGCCATATCAATTAATAGTATAGAATTCATAAATGGTGCACCAAACGTGCTAACTCGATCAGGATCTGTGCCTAGTTTAGATCTTAAGTCTTTCTTATCTTCGAACGCAGAAGACGAACAAGTAGTCGAAACTACACATCAGGTGATTACATTTTTCGTCGTAATATAAAATTTTATGGATAATAGTAAAAACTGAACAATTTCTGAACGTATGTACTTCTGCAGTCAGAATACTGGGAATGGAAGCAATACATGGAAAGTTGTGTACTGTTGTTACAAGTAGCTGCGAATATATTTACAAATGTTAGCTCGGAACTCGTTTTACACGAAGTATTAAATTCAGCACAGGGATATAATTTCCTCTGCAGTAAGCATCTTATTAAAAGTACAAATATTTGTATAATATTGAATTTGTGTAATATTTTTTGTTCTTTCACGACAGACTTGGCCGAAGTTGCAGCAGTTTGTAGACGTGTTAATTTTTCTTATAAAGAAATGGATATTAATATAATAGGATTTGATGAGTTGCTAATGGATATTGATCGGATTTGGGCAGAGATGGAACCATTTTATGCAAACATACCGGTTAGTAAGAATACCATTAAACGTATCCGTAACCGTGAAACGTATATTTTATTCATTATATCATTTTTTTTACAAACATCATCGACGAGCAATCTTTTCATACTTGCGCATAAAATATTCCAGATTGTTACTGAACTACCAGCTTGGCCTTTACATCAAGGAGAAGCCATTTGTTGTTCTCTTTGCTTAACAGTTATTACTAGTGGGAGGGTAGTGTATAATGAAAATAATTATCATGTAACTTGCGCAAACTTATGGCTTAATTGCGTTAACAGCCATTTGCCGGTGATGCGGCATCCGTCTTTCTATACGCACTCGAACATGTGTCCAGGTAACAATCACATTTGATACTGATCTGCGTAAAAACAAGAACTCATATTCAGAGATTTTTAAATGTACACTCAGCAAGTTATTACACGAGAGATTTGTAGAAAATAACAGACTAACATTAGGGAAAAGAATGGATTCCGTATGAACTGTATATATTCTTAAAATCTGAACATTTTCAAGATCTTACAGGCTAGTCTATTAAAGATATTATTGTACAGACATTGAAAAGACTAGAACGATATATTAATATACACATATATGATAGTCCTTTCAAATAGGTGAAAAATCTCGAAAAACGTTTTACAACGTTATAAGCGTAGTCTCAAAAAAAGGTTGATCTCTGAAACCTGAACAAAAGTTCATATCAATCAAATCGAGTTAATATTTTCGAGAAGATCTTATTGAATTCATAGTGAATTTCGAAGGAATGAGATTAAAATTAAAATATTCTATTATATAATATTACAATAAAGATATAGTAGTGGTCTTACATTTACAAGTTCAAAATTATCGTTGACTCGTATCGCGTGGTCTATATACTATTCCTCTGCTTTTCATCTCTCTAATAACACCTGCTGGCAAACGTCCTGACACCGATATTGCATATACTCCTTTGCAAAATCTATCTGCAAACAAACAAAGAATCTTAGTTGCAAGAACAAGCTTTTGTAATCGGTAAGGGTTATCTATCGATCAAGTCATTTTAGTTTAATTATAAAACAAAACGGAAACAACCAGTAGAAGAAATGAATGAGATTGCAAAATATACATTAATACACATTAAAAATAGAATCAGGTGTACGCACATGGGCATGTTCCTTAATAACTATACATATTGTCATACATATTAGTAAAAATTCTGTATAAATGTACCATAGTATTTAACATTAAGAATCTCAAAAGCAAAGGAACTCATTCAATTATTAATATGCGTATTGCATTGTTTTGTATTAGCTACATTGTTTGTATCAAAAATATTGGCTTTGAAACTTGTACAAAATGCTGCCTTCAAATACATACACAGACTTAATGAAAATATGATTTACTATTGTTGTCATTTTTCACTGCCAATGCAGACAATTTGTGAACAAGAGAAATTGAACCATTTAAGGGCTTAAACATTATGAAATTACGAATGTCAAAATAATGTAGAACAAAAGAGATAACAGTTGATATTGATTTACTATAAGACAATGTAACTGTCATAATTTTGTAAAGGTGTACAAAAATAAAGAGTAACAATATTTCTCTTGCTTAAAAGTAACTTAATATGTACGAATATTTATTTGTTGCTTACTTATTCTTTGCCACTTGCAAACCCAGCTGTCTTCTGGACTCATTGCGGCGATCATGCTGAAAGCAACGATAAATTAGAAGAACGATCAATTTTTAAAAGTGATACAAATGATAAAATATTTGTTGTAATTTTTATTTGATAACTTACCCATCGAAATTGGAACTTGTACAGTCAAAAACATTGTCTTTATTATTTTTCATTCGTAAAAATTCATCACAATTATCGCAACCGTCGAATTCGAATTGATCGAACGTCTACAATGAGATCATAATATTCATATCTATGTTTAACGTATAAAACATAGAAAATGAAAACTCTACAAAATTATAAACGTACCTTAACCAAAGAGCAAACCAAACATGCTCTCAATCCTCGTAAGTCTTTAGGAACGGTCTCCATTGATACATAAAATATTCCAATGACGTATTTTTAAATAATATATTTCAAAATAAACGTTTCACAGTCGAATTACGTCTTACAATCTGGTGGTAACACAAACTCCAGGACGTTGAATTCAGCTGACACAACACGGAAACATGTTTACATCTGCTTAAAGTCTCGTTTTCAACATCAGTGAATTATTACATGAGGCAGAGTTCCCATTAAAGGGGTTCTCAACTCTATTCTTACAGTATTTTAATGCAAAGTGTGTTCAAATAAAAAATCACATTAATTACAAAATATGAGGTGAAAAATATGTTTTCTTTTATTTAGGACTTGATTTCAGTCGTTGACATGTGTGAATTCTAAATATTAAATTAACATATGTAACTATACCGGAGTCTAGGTCACATAGAAACTTCCTATGAAGTTTAGTGCTTTATTGTTGTCACTATCGCTTTTTAAGAATCCAGATGGTAACCGCGGACGCGTTAACCGCGGGAAACGTTGCATTCTGGATACGGGCATTCGTCGTTTTTGGAAGGAGTAATCCATTAGTTACTTGCTCCATCAACCGATTACCGTTACCGGATTTTCTTTCTATTATCCAATTGACTTGCGTCTCTAACGGCCACACCATGAAGCCTGGAGGTGGTACGAAAGTTACTGGCGCCAAAACAGTTGCCACTGAGGTTAGTAAAACATTAAACTTATATTTATTATATTTCTTTTAATTCTATTCCTACGGAAACATAAAATCATTATTTGTAACCAACTCTCACCAAGACTTCCACATTCTAAGTAATCGTTTATTGACATCCGTAACGTACATTATGTTAATGCAAAAAATAATTTTCAAATTTTTCCGTTTAATCGAGGATCATTCTCGAGCGTAATAATTGATTTCCGAGGCTTTTATCTAATACCTAATTTCATATAGCGTAATTTTAATATTATGCTCATTCGTTCGTTCGTGTTTCATCATGTTCATGGTCTATTCATTCTATTCAAATAATTGCATGCGTCAGCTTTACATTGCATCATATAGATTTGTTTTCTTAATGAAACAGGATAAGGTCAGACCGTCTTTACACGTTTTGCAGCCAACAGCCACCGACAAAGAAAATTTAGTTGGTGGTGGGAGAATGCTTAGATCTGCCTTGGCCACGAAAGAGGGTCTTAAACCGTAAGTAAAATTGATTTTGTTATTGCCGAGTTTATCTTTATTTCATGAAAATTTATTCGAATCTCGTAAATCGTTTGGAGCAGTATAATCAGTATCTCATATCTTGTGATTGTATTATGAAAAAGAACCTTTGCATTTCAGTGAAATAACAGAAAAACCAAAACATGATACTACAAAACGTAAAAAAGTTACACTTAAAGATAAAGCTGTTCAAACTGCAAGAGGAGATAAGATTCTGATAGAAGTCGAAGATTTAACATCTGAAGGTACCATCAGAGATATTAATGCCTGCACAAATGTAAAGATACAGACAATTGTTTATCTCAAATTTGTTATTTGTTTATTCATAACAGCTGGACCTAGTGAAAACTATTGGGAAGTGTTAGCTGAAAGACGACGAATAGCTCTGGAGGATGCTTTAGAAGAGAATAAGGAGTTATCTGATCGTACAGAGAAGTTGGAAGAAGAGAATCGTGTATATAAAGAAATGTTGGACGAGTCCAGAGCACTTATCGAAGTTTTACAAGTATGTTCAGTGGCTGCCTATTATTTCCTTGGAGAATTAAAATAATCCTAAATCCAATATTTGTTTCAGGATATGCTTGGAGAAGACGGAAACGGTATAAATAATTCTCTAGACGATAGTGCTCTGTAATTTAACGTTTATATAACAAGTGCCGAATTTGGTGCCTTAATGATTCGAAATATAAGTGTCTCCATATTGGAGACAAATCTAATGCTCTCGTCTCTGACACGACGTACGGCATAATAAAAAGTCTGAGTAAATGTTCATTGAATGAAAAATGAAAGAGCTATATATTATTCTAGTTACATTTAGTCATCTAAGTTCATTTGTAATCATGAACAGAAAAAAAATTCATTTATAACTTCCTACTTACTTAAAGACTATGGCCGTGACCATAAACACGTTTACCTCATCGAGTATACTACTTATAGCACTACGTACACATTTACATATACATATATATCGAAAATTTTAATTACAATTAATAAACAGATTTTCTAAAATTGTTTTTTTTTTTCTTCATATTAATATCCTCCGTTTGCTTCGTTAAATTCATGTCCTACTTGTATAACTCTCTCATCAACCACCTGGGACAATTCTTTAACTACATACTCGACCAAAGAAAAACATTATTCAGAGCCCATTCCAGGTAATAATAGTGTCAACGAAGAGACTGCTAGTATCACGTATTTATTTCACAAATCTTTGGCATAAAACACCGTAAGTTCCATTGAAAAGATATCAACGCTAATGTCAGTTTTGGCAGCAATCGACCAGTGTTACTCGTCGACGGGTTTTGGGTCGCCGAGCCACTGCACCATGATCGGAAAACATTGCCTACTGCACCATGATCGGAAAACATGTTTTCGTGAAAAAGTAATCAAGTTCGAAAGGCTGTCCGGAAGTTGTGCGTAAAGTATTATCTCGGGCACGCTACTGAATGCGGAATACGCAACAAGCGAACTTTCTATATTTCACTGTTCTCAGCACGGAGGGCTTCGCTTCGAGTGTATATGTACTTTATCGGATTGTTCCCCTTCTCGCGTCGGGGTATGCGACCGTTTTTCTTTTTTTCTTTTATGACCAATTCAGCGGATGATAGAACCGTCTCGCGAGAGTCGGTGAACGTCGGGTTTGCACTGCGGAACGCTATCGAAAAGCGTGGACGTTAGGCCTTCTAATCCTCGTCCTTGAAACGGCGATAGATGGACTGCACGTAGGTGAAGACACACTTCCAGTCCGGTTTTCGCATCATCACCATGTCCTCCACATCAAGCAACGGTACGATGCCGGCGAGCTCGCTGCAACACATTTTTGAACATCAGAAACTTTCTTGTAATTAGACCGCGGATCTTTATGCAGAAGACAAGAACAAAATAAAAAGTCCTGTCTCTCTTTGACCATTTTAAAAACTAGTAAATGGTAAATTGATGCTTCTACGTTCTCCTAATTTTTATCATGAATGGAAATAAAATCCATGGTCTAGTCATAATACTTAGGCATCTAATTCTTTCATGTTCTATTCAACAGGCATCTTGGAGTAAACGTCTAATTTCAAGGATGATCCGTTAAGATTGAAATTCGGGAAGAGACAAGAGTGCGTACTCGGCTTTACTAAACGCCAAATCGAAGTTCATCTTGCGGTTCTCCGGCCGTAGAGAGTTGTAGTCGAACGCTTCCGGTCTGAAGTGGTGAAGCAGAGCGCAGAATGCCAATCCGTTGTTCCAGCTTGTGGAGAAGTTGTCCAGCTGCACGTTCTGCAAACGGAAGAATAGATAGGGGTGGCACGTGGCTGGCGTTTTGAGGAACGGTGTCGCAACTACATACGGTAGCAGCTGCCGGATCAATTTTACTCGGTGACACGCAATTAACCAGCCCGTTTCTGTAAATAACCGTTTTACAACGCGGATTTACCTCGTACTCTTTGGTCTTGGAACGGCACCACGCCAGTAGCCTCTCTTTTATTTGGGCCGCGTTGTCCCTCACCGCTGGCTCGGTAAACTTGAATCGAAACTCTGTTGCCGGTGACTTTACGGGACTAAATATAGAAAGAAAAGGCACTCGTTAAACTCCTAAAAAGAACCAGCCCCCTTAGCCACTGCGAATTTGTAACTGGCTGCGCATATAGCAAATGCTACGCCGTTTTTGTGTATTCGATTACAACAGGAGATGCTCCTTGGACTGGGATTTTCGTGCACTCACCAGGTCATCCCGTGAGATTCACCGATTTATTTCTATATTTTTGGCAGATGAAATACTTTTGTATTTCAACATTAAAAAATACAGGAAATTTTCATTACTTATGGGGTGGCCTGGTAAATGGAATTCGTCAGGCATGCCAATACTTTCGTTTTTTAACGGTAAATGAAACAAAAAGCTCTAGAAACGATTATTCAAAATCTCGTGCTAATTTCTTAAAGATTTTTAACGACTCTGGCGGAGATATGCAAATTTTTGCAACCTTATGGCATACGTTGGCACTTAACGTGATTAAAGAGGACATAGAAAATGATTTACGATATCGAGAACTGTGCGTTATAAATAAACAATGGTCGTAAACTGTTTTTAATTACCTCGGTGACGAAGCGGCGCTATTTTGCCTGTCGAGTTCACGAAACTTGGCAAACGGCGATAGCGGCTTCTTGCGGGCTGAAAAAACGAAGAGGATGGTTTGAGCGAGGGGAAAAACCAATCGCGGTCGGATCGTCAGCGCAAACGTTAGGGTTTTGTCATTGATCACGCAATCCGTCATCGGACCAACAAAAAAGAAAAAAGATTGTTAATCATCGCTACGCCTATGTTTCGTAAGAAAGAAAACCAACGTTTGTCAATAAATCGCTTCGCATGTGAGAATTATTAGAAGGATCTGGCGAAAAAGAAAAAAGAAAATAATACATCTTTCGTTTCTCAACCTCGTCGCGATTCTTTGATCATGCGAATTTCTGTGTTTGCAAGTGATTTTTGCACAATTTTTCTGTTTGTCGGGTCGAGTCGCGAATAACATTCTCGACGTTGCGGACAAAGATAAATCGTGGTAATTTAAAAAAAAAAGAAGGAAACAAAACAAAAACGAAGAGGATGTTGTTTACGACTCGATCCAGCACAAGTTCATCTTTCGTTCTCATTTCTGTTTCGTGAGCTGCAACGAGGCGATCACGAAATCGCTCTGTGAGCAAGAAAAAAAGAAAAAGAAAAACATACTGAGAGAAGATGAAAGAAAACACGCGGAACTTCGTTCAGCTGGAAGAAGAAGAAAAGAACAAAACCCAAAAAAATAAGTAAAAGAAAGAGTAAGAGAGAGAGAGAAAGAGAGAGTTAAAAAGGCTGGTGTGCTCGTATAGGTGGTATAATTGTTTAAACAGTCCTCCTCCGCCGCCCCGGGTGCAGCGGGTACGCGTGCGTGCGATCGCACACCCACACACAGAGAAGACGCACCGGTACCCGCCGCGCCGTGGACACCAAAATGGCGGCGCAGTTTTCTCGGGCCTCGCTGGATTTACAATCGCAATAACCGAAACACGTCAGGAGAGAGATTCCACGCCGTGGGTTCCGCGAATAAAGCGTTCGAAACTTGGCTGGCCCGTGTCCCGAATGTTTACAATCTCCAAATAAATGCACGTGCGCCGGGACCGGCGCTATTTTTGCATCGATAGAGGACGAATTATATTCTCGCCGATCGAACGGTAATTTGCGATCGCCCCGGGACTCTTCGATGGAGACGGAAGAAACAAAAACCGAGACGGAAAGAACGTCGAAAATCGCTCCCTCCGACGACAGACCCAATTACTGTAGGGGTACCAATCACTGTCCCCATATGAATTATTTTTAAAGCATAGCGAATATTAAAAAAGAGATATTCAATTTTTCTCATTACAATCCGTTAATATGCACATTAAATATTTCTTTTTTAATATTCATTGTGCTCTAAAAATGAGTATAATTAATATATTGGCACCCCCACAGTAATTAGGTCACAGACCCTACGGTTATTGAAAGAGAACTGTTAATATGATTAATTTCGAGAACCGGTGGAATATTCTGAATAGCTGACGAGAATTTTTGTTAATTGTCACTTTCCGCTGTACTTTGTTCCTTTAAATTTAATGGATGATACCACAGAGTCTTTGTTTATTGAAATTGGTCGGACCAATGATCTTCGTGGATGAAGTCGAAACATTAATAGAACAATAGCGGCTTCAGAGTGAAAAGCTATTATTGTGTGCTGACTCAATGTTTGTACACAAGTTCAAGTTTACAACGATTAATACGTACAGTGCGACGTATAAAAATTGACCGTGAATTTTCTTTTAGCTGGAGTATTAACCAGTTGCACTGTAGAGTCTGGCTCGTGATGAAGATTCTGAACAGAGTCCAGTGAATATGTAGGGTTTTATTTTTTATGTTCGGATTTTATACATTTATGACACAAATGCGAAACAATAAAAACATTTAAAGAATTTAACTGCTGTATTGTTTCCAACCCGATACCAATATTAACCCTTTGCACTCGATGCCATTTTAACTCTAAAATGAAACATTTCTTCCGACCTAGAATATTTCCTTTACATATATATTTTTTCATGCTACAAATACGAAAATGGTGCAATTTACTCGTACAGTACTGAAATGTTTAGTAACTTATTAAATGCAAACAAATTAAAAAAAATATTTTGAATAATGGTACAGGATTTTTTAGTGGCGCCTTACAGTAGCCATTCGAGTGCTAAGGGTTAAAATTTTCTTCTTTTTTCAATGTGCAGTGATTGAAGAATACATAGCCATACATTAGACATAAATTTTCGCCCAGAAAAATCTGAACTGCAAAGAAATTCTAATCACTGAACTCGTAGAATCGATTGTAGTGCAAGGGGTTAAAACAATTTGAAAGTATCGATATCTATCAACATTATAAAGGAATAAATTTCGATTCGGTTCCGGTAGTCTGCAGAAATTGCAAAAGGAAGTCAACGCGACCGTTCGTATCGCAGAAGTGTTGACTCTTCGTCCTTTTCGTAGTTCTACTTGGAACGCAACGTTGGTTCACGGATGTGAATCACGATCGACACACTCTAATCAGATCGTCTCGGGTACACCGATTTCGGATCACCCTGTACAATATTCCGTCTCCGCGAATAGAGCCGCGGGGGAAGAAGGGAGTTTGGTTGGTGTGTGCGTGAGTGAGCGTGTAAGTGTCGCGTGTCGCCTCTAATAAGGTTTTCTACTTGCGCCTGTGAAGGTGCTACGTTTGTTAAACTCGTGCAGAGTCCGGATGGTGCAAGCTAACACGCTACTGCGCGGCAAAAAAGGATCAACAAAGATGAAGGGCTGTGACTCACTGCTTTATTCGGGGTTTGGCACGACCTTCTAGCACGACTCTCAACGTCCGTCCGCAAAACGTGTTCGCAGCGCGCGACTCGAGGCTTATTAAAAAAGAAGAGAAAAAAGAAAGAGAGAGAGAGAGAGAGAGAGAGAGAGAAACAAAGAAAGAGAAAAAGAAAGAAATATGAAAGGAAAAGAAAGTGAATAAAAAGGGCAATAATGACGATCAAGAAAAAGGACAAGAAAGATTAAGAAGCACACGCGCCCTCCTTCGTGCTCGATCGAGAACGCGAATCGATGCATTCAGTCCCGTTTCCTCGACGATCATTCAGCGACCCCTTCGATCACGGCACGAAAGATCGCTGATCCTCGTTGCCGATGCTCCTGCTAGAGATGTCCCGATGCACGCTCCCCCTCCGAGCTTCTCTCGGCCACCGCGTCGTTAAACACAGAATTCCTCGTGCCTCTCGAACGCTCTTAGCCGAGAGAATGTCACTCCCCTAATTCTAGCTTCTCCGTTCTCGGAATAGTCACGTGTCTATGGCACTTGGTTCTCGCGATGGACGTATACAACGCGACAGAGGAACTAAGCGACTAGAAACAGGCGACAAGAAGAGGATGCTCGCTACAGTCCCGTCGAAGCGTTTCTCCGCCGCTTTCTTCACCTTCCTTCTCCTCTTCTTCTTCTAGGAGCAACCGGCTGGACCAAACGGCGGAACGATCCCAGCCAAGGTGAGTGATCCTCGCCAAGTTGAGGACGAAACGACGACGACGGCGACGACGACGACGACGACGACGACGACGACGACGGTGTCAGCAACGATGACGAACGTCGGACCTGGTCGCCTCCTCGAACAGATCGTCGAACACTTTGTCGACGTCCGCCGTGTTGACGTTCAACAGCGGCGCTTGCTGGTCGGTCTTGATCACCAGCCTGAGCCTCTCGTCGGCTATCCCCGGCATCGTTCTGCTACGGGACAGCCCGACCATGGTTTTCTGCAGGCTTCTCGGCGACCGTCTGCTCCTCGAGTGATCCCTGGCCTCGACCGGATCCGCGGGACTGTCGAAGTACTGCCTGATCTTGTCCTCCATCTTCTTCACGCTGTCGGCCATCGAGGACGCCTCGAACTGCTTCGATCTCAGCTTCTGGGACGACGGGGACCTCGGCTTCGGCGGTTTAGGATGTGGCGACGGTTTCGAGGCCGCGGCTGCCGCCGGCGCGTTCACGCGGGGAGCACGCGGGTAGCCGGAGGACACGGCCAGCTGGTGCCAGGACTCCGACTTTGACAGAACGATGGACCTCGAAGGCTTGGTCGCGCAGGAGACCAAGTACTCGTCGCTGGAGTCGATCGCCGCTCCGTTCGGGATCGGCGAGCGTTCCTTTTGAATCGGCTTCGTATGGCTGCTCGGCGGCAGCTCGTAGGCTTCCCTGAGCGCGCCTACTCGGTTCGCCGAGACCGGGCTGGGCGAGTGGCTCCTCTGCGGCTCCGGTTTCGGTTTCATCTGGGGAACCGGCGTCAGGTACTTGCCGTACTTGGACGGCTGAGAACCCGCCGGTTGGTCGAAGTTCGAGGGCTGGTTGTAGGCGTGCGGTTGACCCTGAGGAGCCGAGGGTCGGCTCGGAGTGGACAGTTGCCCGAGACCTTGCCGATGGACTTCGAACAAGCTTCCCGGTTGATTGAAGCTTTGAGGGTAGCTTCCCGGTTGATTGAAGCTTTGAGGGTAGCTCCCCGGCTGATTCGAGCCGGAGGGCTGGTTGGAGGTGCGTTGGTAGCTCTGACCTTGGAGTTGACCATCGTAGCTCTCCGATTGGCTCGAGGATTGAATCTTCAGCTGATTCACGACCATCGGTTGGGTCAGACCCGGTGGATATTGAAGTGGCTCGTCGTTCAAGGTCGTGATCTCGTTCTGCAGACGCCGGACCAGGCTCTGCTGCAACAGATTGTGCCTGCGAATCTCGTCTTCTGGAGTGGCGGTCTCGCTGGTGGCCGGCCTCGACCTGGAGGACCACTGCGACGGGGATGGCGAAGAGGAAGCTCGAGAATCGATCAACAGCTCCTCGGAACGAGGCTCGGGACTGTCGACGGAGGATGCGACCGTGGCGATCGCGCAGGTGTATCGCGTCACCACTCCCACGTCGGAACTGATGTCCTGGTTCTGGATGTTCTGGTCGTCCAGGAAGGAAGAATCGTCCACCGGCCACTCGGTCGTCTTCTCCGGTGCCTCCTCGGGTGGATTGTAATCCGACAAGCTCGGAGGAACGAAGGAGTACGCGGGATCCTCTCTGTCGTCCTTCTGGTAACCCTCCAGGTCGAACCTCGGATCCTTCTTGGCGGGATCGACGGGATTTCCAGTTTGTTTCTGAAGACTCTGGGTGGGCTCGTGGTGCACACTGTAGGTCTGTTCGCTGAAAGGTTGACGGGGATTCGTCACCGGAGGGTCACCAGAAACTGTACGGTAGTTCTGGTTGTGGTCCAGGACGAACCTTTGAGGATCTGGGCGATGAACTGGGCTGGGTTCTCGATCAGCGGGTTTCCACTGCTTCCCGGTGTCCGCGTCGCTCGTCAGCGGTACGCTCGGCTTCTCTGGATCACTGGTTTGGACGGCGGCGTTGCTGCAAACCGTGGATTCTTTCGCGATCCTCGGTGCTACTCTAAAGGACCGGCCTTCGTCCTGGTGGTCCTCGTTGATCCCCGTTTGCACGGCGACCGAGGAACTACCTCTCAAGGTAGCATCGGTGAAATTAGGCTTCGGCGGCTGCCTCTCGGGATAGCTAGTCGGCTTGATCGTCTCGAACGTATTCTTCGGGGCGAACTTGTCCTTGGCTTCTCGACGATCCGCCGGGTGCTGATGGATCCTCGGCGGGTTCTGCCTGTCGGGTATCTTGAAGGAGATTTTCCCGTCCACCACGCCGGGGATCCTCTGGTTCTCGAACTTCCTCGTGTCGACGGTGCTCTTGCCGACGAACGGCGCGAACTGCTTGCAGAAGGATTTGTAATCGATCCTGCCGTTCTCCGTGACCGTCGGCCCGTTCTTGTTCTGGCTTCTGTCCTGATCGAGCCATGGCGGACGCGGTAAGGAAGGCTTCTCGTGGTGCTCGACATCCGGTTTGCTTCTCGCCGGGGCGGCGTCGAACATCATTCTCGCCTTCTCTCTCAAGGTGCTCGTCGGCACCGGCGCGCTCTTAGGCCAGTGATACGACGGAGGGACTTTCGACGGTGACAGAGGCGACTTCTCGATCTTCCGGAACGGCGAGGACGGCGCGTGCCTGAATCCGCTGCCGGTGTCCTTGATCATCGGCGCGATGTAGCTCGACCTTGGTTCCGCCTCGGAGGCGTACGCCTGATGCTGCGCCGCTCCCGGGAACATCTTGTTGGCTCGGTCCTTCAAGGAGGGTCTGTTCTCCCTCTCCTCCTGGCCGGTCGGCTTGTCGAAGGCTGTTTTGATGTTCGAGAACCGGCTGTTCCAGTTCTTGTTCGCCAGCGACGACATGTCCGTCGTTTTCGTGAAACCGAACGGCTTGTAGGGGACCGCCGCGTTCGCCGGAGCCTCGTTGTTCTTGTTGATCAACGCCAAGAACTTCCGGTCGTTCTCAGTCCTCGGCTGCAACGCCGGCACGATGCTGCCACCGTTCGAGCTGGCCTTGTCTCCCACGTTGATCGGTCGCCTGAGAGAGACGCAACCGGTGCTCTCGCGGCCGAGACTCTCCGCCTGCAGCTTCAGGTAGCTGGGTATGTCTATAGTGTTCGCCCGTTTGATCTTCGACTTCTTCGCGGTGAATTTATTAGCAGGTGGATACCTACTGGACGCTAATTCCGCTCGTTGTCTGAGAGCAGCCGCCAATCTGCTGACGCGACTCCTCTCGTCGCTCTCCTCGTTGCTCTGTACAATATTCTCACTGTTCGCCGGATAGCTGTTATACTGAAGCATGCTCTCGCTCGGCTTCGGCTCCACCTCCGGCTGCGTCGCTTTGTAGGTCTCCCTGATCTCCTTGTTCTTATCCTCGAGCACCTGGCGCTGGTTGATGGCGTCTTTGATACACTTGTCCCGCACCTCTTCAGGCTTCTTCTCGAGGCCAACGGTAGCCTCTCCGCTGGTTTCCTTCTCCTTCACCGGCGCCACTTCCTCCAGCTGCAAACAATTGTTCCTCTCCTCCTCCAACCACTTCCTGGCCTTAGCTAGCTCCTCGGCGGAGACGCCGATGGTGTGTCTGGTCCCTCTGCGCCTCCTGCTCAACGACGTGGACGGTAGCAAAGCGGGCGTCGGCAGTTTCTCCGGTGGCTTCTCTTTCTCCTCGGGCACCTGTAGCCGGGACAACAGACTAGACACAAGGCCCAACAGGTGCAGTTTACTGGTCGGGTCGGAAGCGGCGCCGTTCTTCGCCAGGGCCGCGACGTCGATCCTCTCTAGGGTCTCGCGGAGCCGCGAGAGCGCAGTCTCGATGTCGGACAAGAGCAGGTCCTCGAGGAACTTCAGGTCCTTCCTTAGCTCGGGTTCCTTGCAGTCGTCAAGCACACGTTCCATCGAGCTCCGCAGCCGGAAGTCCTCCTCGGAGTCGACGCCAGAGTCCTCGGGCACCGGTTGGGCGGGCTCTTCGGGGTCGGCGTCGACCTCGCCGTCGCGACGCTCACCTAGCGAGTGCTCGAGCGCCGTACGGAGACGCTCTACCAGCACCGGCAACGAATTCCACTCACCGACTGCCGCGGTCTCCGTCGGTTGTCCATCTGCGCTATCCGCCGCCCCTAATTTGGCGACCGGCTCCTTTTCGACCGCGTCTTTCGCGTCGAACACCGTCGCGGATGGCGGTGCGGTTGTTTCCGGCGTCGAACGCGCTGAAAAAGAAACGACACGAGACGGGGGTTGAACCCTGCCGACCTGGCCACCTGAGCGGCTGCCTCGGGGGACGCGGGGATACCAACCCTAACCGAAAGTGCTCGATCCCCTTCGTAGGGCGCGGGATCCTTCAAGGAATTTTTGGCTTGCCGCCCGCTCGTCGGAAATTAAATTCCAATGTAAGTCTAACCCGGAAGCCACAGGCTTTATAGAAGGATCTACGTTGATCGCGAAGAAGTAGAAGCAAGGATAAATTGACCCGTAGAAGTCGGAAATTAATGTGCATGGATTTGAACGGGATTCGGTTTGCAAATTTCATTCTGAAACTATACATATCTTGACTTCCCGAACTGCGTCCAAGGGTTGAAACGCGACCTTGAACGTGGAGCCTACGTAGTTTGTTGAAGTTTCCGAAGAATTTGGGAAGAGAAAATGAACTATTGTCCTAGGATCTTGTTCGAAACTATTTCCGAGGGACAACCGAGAGACAACAGACCAAGTGCTTCCAACATTTCAGCAAATGTGAAATTGTGGTTACCGTCATGTGGGGATGATGAAAGGCTATTTAAGTGGCATGACAAGCTATTGGAACACTTTCAATACTATGCGCGAAGAAGACGAGGATAACTGTCTACATTTTTGCTTGGAAAGTTTATTTCGCGACAACGTGGACAATTGAAATCCACGAAATTCTGGTTTTGTACTATTTTCAGATACACAAGTGTATTTTTGCATCGATGCCTCATTTTTGCGATTGCTTTGGCTTTCGTTGTTTGGTATTAACACTGAATCTACCACCGCCGGTCATTTCATTTTACAATTATTGAAATTATGAAGACGTTTCCGTGGGAAATGATTAAATAAAATCCAAATAAATTCGATCACGTGATTTTTATAAGACAACATGTATCAGTTACTTTTAAGGCTCGGTAGGTCCAGTGTTAATAAGTCTGTCGACTAAGAATAATTGTTTCACGACAAATGCTTTGTTTGCTCGATCGAACACTTTCTACTAGGGGTGGTATTTACACGAACACACTGTTCATCGAGGGCGACTCGTTCGTCGTTTTCGTCCATTCTATATTGTGTGGCTTTTGAACCTCATTAATATAATTATTGCGACTACTCACTAGTTCTAGTGTTAAAGTGTATGCACTACTTCTTGTCATCTGAACCGTCCGACGCGCAAGCATTGCGCATTATTAAAGAGGGTTCTCTTGTCAAGTTCTTACAATAGATTTTCACTGTGCGAAACAGTTTTACAGAACTGCGCCGCTTGCGGATCAAGCGAACCAAATTAACTCTGCATTGCTCATGGGGGACATGTGACCCCCAATCAATTCAAGATAATTCTCAGTTGCTCAACAATTAATTATTTAGTCTAGCACGTGGCACACAAAAATGTGATTCGAGAAATTTTATTAAACATTCCTCGCCTGAGCAATGCAGGACGAAGGGGTCTCGTTGCACTTAGAAATTTATTCGTTTTTAAAAACTGATTTTTCGTCAGAAAATCATTATATACATCTTAAACTTTAATCTACAACCTCTATAAGTTTCCAATACATACAGTGCAATAAAATTAACCCTCGAACGGTTGTTTAGACTGCGGATGTTTATGCAAAATAAAAATTGTAAATTGCAAGGAACCGGAAATTTCTCGCCATCGTTAATAACTCCACAAAACGGAAAACATGGATACTCGTTTTTGCCATAAATGCATAAAATCCGCTGTCTACTTAAAAAAAAATGGCGGGACCCAATAATATCTTGGGGCCACTCGTTGCTCTATTTACCAATGATTTAGAATATATTTTCGATTTTTATAGACGTCTTTTTATTGTCCCTAATGATTTTGATACTCCGGGTCAAAATAGACTCGGCCGCCGGAGGGTTGGACTAGTTTCTCGAGAAAATTCGAATCGTGTTTCTAAGTGTGCGAGTCCCCTCGGAATTACAGATCGACTGGTATCTCGATTTTGTCGTTCGTCGCGAGCTCTTGGGAAGGTTATAGACGCGTCCGAAGACGACGCAACGTCTCGGGTTAATTAGAAAACGGAAGCGCAGAATGTCCGACGGGTTTTCGCGAGACCGAAAGGGAGAGGCCGGCTGAGTTTGACCGGCTATCGCGCGCCTCGCTCTTTATTTAAAACCCACCGGATTCTCCGCGGGATTTATTTTCGGTCGCTCGTTCAACGCCTCGCAGCTGCCTGCAAGCGAGCGTGACGGACTGAGAAGACAAGGAACCGATTCTCGTTTGCGAGGTAATTCGAGGATGGATGGTCCACCGGGTTCTCTTTTCGTTCGTGATTGATCGTTGCACGCTCCCCGCGACCTGTGCCCTCTGACTCGGACACCCCCGAGGAAAAAAGCTTGTCGCATGCGAGAGAATGTATTTTTAAAATTTGTACAATAAATTACAACAGTAAATCCCACCACCAAACTTTTGTCTCCTGGACACGACCAGGCCTCGAATTAAAACAATATCCTCAATAAAAAAAAAGGAAAGATCGAAAAGAATATTCCCAATCACGAGGAATTTTCTAAAAAGTCTAGATGGTGTTCCGAACATTGGCATGATCGACTCTAATTCAAGCAATTTAACCGAACCATTTCTGTTCTTCCGCACGGAAACAAATTTCTTTGTCTCCGAGAGGTCCTCGACGTTTTAAAGAACGGTACCGATACTCGTCGAACACTTCAGACCGGAAGTTCACTGTTGCCGCGTTCGAGGTGATCCATCTATCCGCGAATTACCATACGTCACGAACCTGGTTGCGCGATCTCCTTCTTCTCGACCTCGAACGGCTTCTTCACCGTCTCCACGAACACCTTGTCCCGCTTGAATCGATCCCCGTTGCTCTCCTCGGTCAAGCTCTTCGGTTCCTTCGACGCGTCCTCGTAAGTGTCTAAATAATCAACGGAACTTGACCGGCCGCTCCCTGCCTCGATGATGCTGTGGAAATCATTGCTCTCCACCGCGCCTCGAATATCTGGAAATCATCGTCGGTTGGCAAAAATATCGGACGAGTTGGAAAACTGTTTTAAACCGCGGAAGCCAATCGATGGAACTGTTTCGCGTTCTGTGACGGTCACGCGTGCCTTCAGACGCGAGTTTCACGATTGTTTTTTTTTTTTTAGTAGAAAAAGAGTATCGCAGCGGAACACAGCGACGCTAAGCTGCCGATCCACCGGAACGATTCTCATCGTCGACGGAGGATACGCCGTACAACGATAAACAACGAGATAGTCTTCTTAGGGAACTATTTTATTCTGCAACGAATGGAGACAATTTTTCTTTCGCGTAAAAATCTGTACTGACGAATAATTTGCGGAGAAGTTTCGCTGAATTCGTTTCGGTGGAGACGCAGCTTAACGCGAGCAGACAGTGCGCGTCCAGCAATCACGTGCACCAATTTTCGTCAATCTTAAACAAAGATCAGAGTGGGATGGTTACGTTAATGATGTTACGTTTGCCAGATTAGAGAAAGAGAGAGAAGAACTAGTGAGTGAGAGAAAGAGAGAGAGAGAAAGAAAAAGCGAGAAACAGAGATAGAGAGTCATATGTTCTCGAGTGAGTCTGCCGTTTCAGCATCTTCGATCATCGTACTTTTTCCCCTGAGCTCCTGGACGTGTGCTCGTTCATTATCTATTTACGATACTCAATATTTCTAGGCCAGAGATATTCAAAGAACATCGTGACGCCAGCTCGTAAAGAAGACCTCACCTTCCGTCTCCGACATTTTGATCCTCTGCTTCGACTGGGCGCCTGGAAACAAAAACAAACATCCTTGTTTTATTCGTGCCGTTAACGTCCCTGCTAAACATTAAAATTAAACGGCGGGGATTCTATAATTTTCTCCGTAAACATTGCGAATGCTTCCTCTCGAATTAAAAAAGAAATACGTCATTCGATTTAACGCGCACATTTGTCCATGATTTAGTTACTGTGTCATAATTAGTCTGTAATTTTTATTTTGCAATCTAAAGATACAATCACTCGAAAGCATTTCCGCTTTCTATAAATTTTTGCAGTTCAAAATCACTAGACTGCGATTCTTTATTTAATAATGTTATCTGTGAATGTTTAAAATCCAAGAACAAAGAATAGAAATTAATTTTTCACCTCATACCGATTTTTATAAAAACTGAATTAACAAACCGATCCGCAACCTAATGAATAATCGCCAAATCAAACAGTGGGACAAACAGGAGCAAGCGGCTCCTCGAAACAAAATGGTGTAATTCAGTTTACTCGAGAAAGACGCAACTAACGACGCCATTGTTTAGGCAACCGATAAACGTTGCACAACGGTTTATGTCCCAATATTTCAGATATCACGGAGTTTCTTATTGACATAACGCCGTTGCACAAATGTTTAGATGTATCCTTTAGACGATCAATAATATTGCGCAACAGCGTCGAACGTCCAAGGCCCTCGAGATCCCCGGGCAAATTAGAGGACACGGATCTGTCAATGGTTGTCAGGTGGATCGCAAGTGTCCGTCGAGGGCTTCTAGGAATATTGTCCCTTTTTAGCCGTGGCGTTTCAAGCATGGCGACATTGAGCTACTCCTATTCGATGGCTGGTTTATTCCGGCGACCCTGCCGAGATTACTTGGTGAACGACTACCGAGCTCTACGTTTCCACGAAATTACTGTCTGTCGGTGCGAATGTTAACCCTTGCGTGGGCGGTCGAAATGTATAAAACAATTTCCAAGCTCTACTTCACGCTTTCCGAGCGATTTTTTTGCATTTCGGCAACGTAATTTGACGTGGCAGCGTCCAGTAATGCACGTTAAAAAATAGGAAGACACTACGCACGAAACGCTCTTCAGAAGCAATTTCAAAAGAGTATAATCATTTTTTTAAAAACAGATTCTGTGCGCCTTCCTGTGTCCCTTATTGTTAGGTTGCATATGATTCGATTTTGATCAGCAACGTTAACGCAACTTTTTTTCTAAATAAATTTATTTGTCAAAACTTCATTATGAGAAATTAAAATGACCTACGTCGACTACAAGAAGCAGGGACCAAGTAAAAATTGTTTACAATAGATTGCGGACTTTTGTGCAAAATAGAAATGATTTATGTCGATCAGAAGAAGCAGGGACCAATAAAATTTGGGTCCTTTGTTTTCGCTGTATTTTTTAAATGAAATAAGATTAGATATTTCATGTTTGATACTCTAATGATATATTATGTTTGGGTATTGTTGACTGAAACGGGGCCTTTTGTTGGAATTGCTACGAATCTCCTTAAATGGTCGACTCTAGGTCTAGCCCGGTGCAATCCGCGATGGCAGAGAAGCGTTGGCGGCTGTTTGGAACACGGCAGGCCTCGTGCGAAAATAACTTTGACCCGTTTTCGCGCATACGGAAATTAGGAAGTCCCCGCTGATCCGATGCAAGTTGCGTCCCAACTCGATACAACTGATCCCGCGATCTGTTCGATCCCCGAAATTCCCTGAGATCATCCAGCAGTCGAAGTGATCAATTACTCCACCGGAAAGTGGACTGCGGATTTTACGCTTTTATTACATAAATAAATAGGTGAAATATAAAACAGTAACAACGTTGCAAGAAGTTGCAAAATCATGATATATTGGGTTGCAAGGAAAGTTTGCAGCGTTTCTAAATTGAATTTCATAGATAACAGTAAGATTATTATTCTCAATGACATATTTTACCGGTCTATTACTTTGTGCAATTTTCTGAGGTAATCTGATTACCTTTACTAAAATAAAAACTTAAATATCCGAATTTTATTAAAATCTTTTTTTTAATTTTAATTTCACTTTAATTTAAATTTAATTTTAAATTCAAGAAAATTTATTTCACATCAGAATTACCGGACCAGGAAAAATATTTTTAGAATTTATCTCTTTAAATCTATAAAAATTGTGACGGTGCTTCTGTTTAAAATGATTGAATGAATTTATTCTGTATTTAATTAAAATCAAGCGAGATGAACGCTGTATAATAAAAATAAAATGTCTCCATCGATTGAAACGAGAAATCTGCATGGATCTATTGAGTGAAATTGAGCAATTTAGTGTTCGCGTTAATGTTCGAATGAACGCCAATTTCGACCGATTCTAGCGTTTCTAATGTTGACACGCCGCCTTGGTACACGGTTGACGAATTAGCGGACCATGTTTGAGTAATAAATTCTAGACGAGAACTAGGGCAATGATCTTTTTTGTGAATAAAGCGTTGAATCTCTCGTGTTATGTAAGAGACCCGACGAAAAGGAACGGCCGTTATAAATAATAGTCCAGACGGAATTAATTTCTAGATCAGTATGTGCATGATCTACAAACCCACTATGAAGGACATACAAACATTTAGATCGAATAATGCATGCTTAACGCCTTTTCCTACAAGTTTACAGATTACGATAGCGGATTTTATGCATTCATGACAGAAATGAGCGAGTGTAATTTAAAACAGTAAATACGTTAGAAAAATTTGAAAATACTGTCATATCGTTTTCAATCTATGAAACATATTAAAAAAGAAAATAAATTTCTACTTCGCTCCTGTTTGTAGAAAATTTTGCATAAAGATCCGCTCGTTTGTTCATAAGAAAAGTGACATAACTCAAAATATATGTATAAAAAGAATTATGATAGTATATAAATTGTGGTGTACTTTACAACTAATGTACATGACGATTAACCCAGTATCTACATAGCAACAAATTATTTTACATTTTTAAGTGGGCTGTATACAACAAAGAAGATTGACAATTTCAGATAATTTTTAAATTTCTCTCCTGCAAAATTTCCTTGTTTTGTCTTATGTCACTTTGTCCTACAGAGTCTGAACGATTGACCGTGCTATTCTTCGACTAAATAAACGTAAATAAATTTAAAAGAATAATATAAATTTTCATAACACTCAACGTCCGCAGTTGAACAACTAAACGCACTAAACGCACTTCTAATAACAATTTCTCGGTAAATAAAATATAGGCCGATCTGTTGCTCCAGTAAAACTGTTTCGTCACAGTCGCGAACGGTCGCAAAAATGATTTTACATGTTGTTGCAAGCGCGCCACGAGGCTTCGGTTTCAAAGTCGTTTCGAAGTAAACGAAGAATTGGGAAAGACCGAGCGAATTAAGCAAGAAATCCGCGCACGTGTCGGGAACCAGCTAAGAAAAGGCCACCGCAAATAAAAACGTTTCTGTCTTCGCTTGTTCGCGTTATACCGTCGACCGACGTATCCTCTGGAACGCGGCAAATAAACACTCCAGTTGTTGGTTCGCGTATGATAATAAATGTTTCCACGCGCGTTGCGCAATCGCGTCCCTCATTCCGTTCGATGAACGAAGGAGCAACAAATAGCGCTGGTTTTTCCCTGGCCCAGGACATTCGTGAAAAGTCAGAGGCTTGTCCATTCTCACAAAATCTTCGACTCGAATGAATGAAACAACGTGCTCCCAACAACTATTGCAAAGATTAAAATAAAAAAGAGATCGACCAACCTTCATGCAATAATTAAACATTTTAAAGTCGTCGAATCTCCGGATATTATGCACAACACTTCGGCGTTACATAGCAAACTGTATCAAATTAATTTGACTATTTTTAAGTAAATTGCAAGATGGCGGACATCCACACGTCACATGCATGACGCTAGCGAACGCGTTAATAAATAGACGAACAGATGTGCGTGTAACTAGACTGGATCAACGATCTACGGCACCAATAACGGGCACAGAATCAATGAAGCTCTTCCGCAGACAGGTCTCTCAGAAACGAAAAGAGATCAAGAAGAAAAATAAGATCATCTACCGAAGTTGCTGAGCTTCCAGTTTCGCACACATAGAAAAGTAGTCCACTGGAGAAAGAACAGACACCGAACGAGAATACATTAACATCAGGTTTACGCGGCGCAGCTAAAAAATTGTACAATACTTTATACAAATCACAAAAATTAAACGTTCAAATAAACAAATAAACATTCAGCCATTTATTTTCCAATAAAGAAATAAATTCAATAATTTCTCGTGGATGCATCCTCGCGATCTCAATAATCGTAAATTGAAAATATTAGAGACGGCCGTAAACCCAGTGTGAATAATCTAGATCAATGATCTGTTAGCAACGAATGCCAGAGGAGAGTAGCAGCTCCTCGAGAAGCTAACAGAATAAAAGAAGAAGAAGAGGAAAGACAAAATCGTGTTCCGAGGAAGTCGGTGAGCCCGATTCGAGGGAGAGAGAAAGAGGGGGGGGGGCGGAGGAGAGAGAGAAAGAGGACGAATGCGAACAATGTCGGTCGTTCTCCGCAATTAAAGAAATAGAACGGAGTAAAAGCGCCGGGAGGGTGAAGAAAGCGGACAAGATGTTCCGGTCAGTTTGGTTTGCACGCGGTGCGACCATGATAGGCAAGAAGCGCTAGTCGGGCGAGCTGCACACGCGGCCGCGTTGCCACGAGGACGGTTACTCGCTTTATAAATAGTCCGGGGCGAGTTTCACCGCGGTGTAGACGACTCCCGACACCGCCACCTTCCCGAGAAAGCACCTTCGTCGGCCTTCGCGCGGCTATACTACGCGGCGCGGATACGGTTTTTACCGAAATACGTATAGCCGCCTGGCCGCGGCGACCTTCTCGCCCCGAGGCGGCTGCTCTCCGCGGAACAGATTTTTCGCAGCGGCCGGCTAAGTACTCTGGCCACCGTGGAACGTTGCCAGAGACATCGCCGCCCGGCACTTTGTTGCCCGATGCCGGCCGATTTTGGTCCGGCGGGTGAATCGGAAACGCGACGGGGCAGTCGTCCAACGCTGTCGATCCTCGCGCGGACACACACCTGGTGCCCGATGCCGACACGATGACGAATTTCTCTTTCTTTCTCTCTCTCTCCCTCTCTCTCTCTCTCTTCCTCTTTCTCCGTCTTCCCCGCGTTCCGCGCGAACCGCTATTTCGATCACGATCTATCCGCTCACAAGATCCCCGATTTCTCGTACGCACCGCTTTCGACGACCGCCGCACCGCGAGGAGAAAGCCGATGCCCAGTGGTGGCGATTCTTAGTTACTCCTGACACAGACACTTGCGTCACTTGGTAGATCAGGCTAGGAGAACCAACCCACTACCACCCCCTGGCCAGAAACGCTCCGTCGAGAAAGCGCGCCGCGGACGGTGGACAATGTTTTCGTTCTCGATTCGCATAAACCAAACAGTAACGCCGAGGTTCGTGTGTTCGCTCGACGATCAACTTCTACTGTCACCTTGTAATTCTGTTGTCGGTCAAGAATTTGTTACCCCCTCCGGGAGACATTATATTCCGTTAATCGAGAACGACGAACACTGTCCACACAACAATGTACTACTTTTGTTTACCGATACGATAAACGAATATGACTTTCCGGGTTAGACGTTTCACTACAAATTTTCTTAACCCACTTTCGATTTCTTTTTGCGAGTTCTTTTGAATTGACGAAGATTATTGTAGACCTCTCTGTTCCTGGACGACCACAATTTACGTTCGAGGCATAAAGATATGTCGTAGAAAAAGAATGTCGTAGACAATTTTGATTATCGACGTGGAGAATGATCATTCATGGTTCACCACCTTCGCGAAGCGATCGCGACGTTACTCTGGACAACCATGCTACTGTATAAAGAGACCCGTGCGGTGTCAGAGACACTCCAAGGGCGAGTACAAGCAGAACAGTTCGAGGATCCTTACAAAAATCACGCGCACGAGAAAACCGAACAGTTTGGAGGCGAATCGCAGAACGAGATGAAGCCACTCGGACGTTACTCGGAACAAACACAACGTCGTACCGTTTGTAGGGTACGGAAGTCCAGTTAAGGGCGAGTACAAGCAGGTTCGACGATCCCTACGAGAGTCGGACGCTTCGAGGCAAACGGCAGGGTTTTCGTTCTCGGGATCGGCGACGCTCGCGATTGTCGACCGGACACTTCCAGCCAGGGAGAGCAACGGTCTATCGGATGGTGTGTTCGTTTACCTTGAAGAGCCAGAGGAGCGGTTGTCGGTGTATTGGGAGCCTACGCGCTCAGGAGACTGCGCGAGTAGCCAGCCACCGGTCTGCTCGTTCCGGTGGTTATCGTTGGCGGTGGTGGTGGAGCCGCTGGTGGCGATGGTAGTGGCAGCGACGGTGGATGATGCTACCTTAGCAGCGCTGCCGTTAAAAGCTTACCGTCACCCGGCTCGAATTAGACCGCCTGAAATAGACCGGAGTTATTGCCGGCACTATGGACCAACCAGCCTGGACACGGCATACCTCTCGCAGCCCCGTCGTATAGGACAAGGTGGACACCGTTGGTCGCTTCCGCTACCGGTACCGGACACACCCGATCTCTCCTCCTTGGCACCTCTTCCTCTATAGCCGTCCGTCTTTACCCTCTTCATCTTCCACGCTACACGCTTCATTCCGTCCCACCTGGTGTCCCCACGTTCCCCGTCTCTCTTCCAGTAATTGCCAGGTTACTCCGCACCGGCTATTTTCGATGTCGCCCAAGAAGATCGTGAATGGATTTAGGCAGTCGGACGTTAATAGGCTTAACGAGTCGAGTACTACTGACCTTAGGTTCGTCGTTGGATGGCATTGATCGGGATCACGAGACGTTTCATACTCGGCGAGTTCGTCTCTTCGCGATTCGAACTCCGGCGTCAAAGCTTGCGATGAAAAGCAACGTTTTGGGTCAGTGGTACTGTCTCGCGACCTTGTTTAAGGCAAATTTATTATACTCGCAAAGTTCGGGAGAAGTTTCCTTCCAGAAATATTTCCAATTTGCAGATGTCTCCTCCGTGCTTGAGCTGAAAAGCAACGTTTTGGGTCAGTGGTACTGCTTCATTGTTTACAATAAGTATGCTTGAAAATTCTGGAGAAGTTTCACTTCTCGCGTAAATAATTGAATCTCAGGCGATCCCTATGCAGCATTATTTATAGTACAAATTAATGAACATTTGAAGAAAAAAAATTAGTGGCACTAACATTTTTTTGTCACCCGGTAGTCAACGTGTTGAGTAATTGTTCTATTATTCAAACGCTCGTGTTTGCCTGTTTAGTTTGGATAATCGAGTTTCTACTGTACATTATTTTTCCCAGAATTCATCTCGTAATTAGACTGCGGATATTATGCAGTTGTAGAAAAAATAAGTACCATTTGAAGCAGTGGACATATTAAAATGATTTAAGGAGAACGCTGTATTAGTTTCAACTCGATAAGACAATTCACAGAGGAAACAAACTTTGGCTCCCGTGTCTTGCGATTACTGCAAACACATTTTATTTTGTACAAAGATCCGCAGTCCACTTATAGTCTTTTGCTCGCTCATTAGAGATACAGCGGACCAAATAGAGATACACAATAGCGTATATACTTTACATAAAAAATCTTGACCTCTTTAAATTTTAAAAACTGGAAAGCCACGGATACTAACGCTAGGTTTACGGAGCACTAAAAGTGAGTATTTTATATTGCTTTATAAAAATAAGAAGAATGTGTCTATCGAAGTTTTCAGCCATTTTTTAAATAATATATACCTAAGGAAATGTTGAGTAATTCCAGGTAGATGGATTTTCATAATCTCAATAATCGTAAATTAAAAATATTAGAACCTTTTAATATTAGTAACTAGTAATATTAGTAATATACTAGTAATATACTTCTGGTAATATTATAGTAATATTAGTCATATACTTTAGTGTTAGTAATTAGTAATATTAGTAATTTAATATTGTATTAGTTTAATATTAGAACATTTTGACGGGTCCCGTGAGCCTAGTGTTAGTTTCGACTGCAACCTCCGAGGACCTTACCAAGCGGGTCCGTAGAATCTCCGATTTGCAGTCTCCGATTCGAAAAGGTTTTTGGTGCATCGAGAGGTCTGCGACACACACCGGCACATATTCTTAGAATCGACTGCAATTTAACGGATTCCACGGGCATTTCGCAGTTCAGATTTATTTCGGTCTTGCGGGGTTGTTGCCGGTGCGAATTCCTGCGAAACAATTGGCTCGGCGCGTCTAGTGCCGGCGTTGATGTCTCCGGCGTGCCATTCGGGCGTGCCTCGCGATCCACGTTCGCGTGTGTCACGTCTGGTGTCGTCATCCGGGATCATCGATCGAGCCGGATCAGCCGAAATAAAACGACCGGCCCCACCGACCGGGGGCTCGCGTTTTCCTGGCTCAGCTGATCGGGGCTGATCGTTTTGTCCCTGTTTCCTTTCCCACCGTGTAGGCTCGTCGACGAGCGATTCCTTCTGGCCGAAGAGACCCCACCTGCGCGTCTTTCTCTTTCGTTCTCCCCTCTAGATCCGTCCGTCCCCTCTACCGTCGGCTGGAACTCACTTTCGAAGACCCGTTAACCTACTCGGGGACCTTAGTATCCGTTCTGGCTTCGGTCTTCCACGGTGACCACGCAGGTGCCGTGCCTCCAGACGCGTTCGTTTTCGCAACAGATTGTCCTTGGACGCTTCTGGCTGACCGTGCCGGGCCTAAGGTACTCCGCAATCCGATTAAACATTTATACCATCCGCACCGACACGGAACGGCTCCGTTTCGGTATAACAATACTTCTGTTCTTCACCTTCTACGTGTCTGACACGGACCTGACGAAATTAGGCTGCCCCGTAAGTTCGTCAAAAGGCACGCGGGCAAACTTTAAACGAAACTTAAACGAAAAAGTAGAACATTAAGGTGCACATGCTCGTGAACAATACGCGAAACGTCTGAGACAACCCGATAACAATTCAAACTGCGTTGGAGAATGTCTGTCCTCACAGTCCGAAACGGAACCGTTCCTCGTGTCCGTGCGGATTTCGACGAAACGTTCCCGTCAAATTGACGGAGAAGCGGTCTTCTCGTCCGGTCGTTGTTCACCGTGCACTTTTTGTTTCGCTTCGTGAGAATATTCAGGGAGAGGCCCTGATGCGAAGCGGCTTGAAACAAGAACCGGAACTGGCCGGTTCCGTCAGGGTCGAGACACGAGAAATCGTCCCGCGACGATGAAGGGATGGTTCGACGCGTTCCGCATCGATGGCGGACCCACGTTGTACAGCTACAACAACAGGACACCCGTCACTGGCGACGTGCCGCTCATCATCGTCTTCGTGATCTTCGGCACGATATTCACCGCCTTCTTGGTCATATTCCCTGGAATTCGAAAGGAGGCTTGTATCCTGGTTTCGTTAACCGACAACCGATATTTCATGCGACCACAATTTGTGCTGGAATTTGGGTCGCTAACCCTCCCGCAGTGGGACACGTGGGTCCCCTAATCCCGAAATGAAGTTTTTATTGAAATGGTCCTTCAATTCCTGAAAGATAAAGGAATCTTATTTAGAGATCCTGTTTAAAAAAGAATTGGCAAACAAATCCGTAAATAAATCAGTTGTATAATAGTAAAAGAGGTCCGCTGCCTGAGGGTTAATGTAAAGATAAACGTAATTGCAAGATTCTTTAGATACACAGTGACTCAGACAGTACGCAAGAGACTGTCGTAAAAAAGTGGAATCTTGTCTTGGAACTGAGAAAAAACTAGCGCAGGTTGAAATTAAATATATAATAATTTGATCGCGGATATTTATGCGAATTTAGATGTTCGTAGATCTGGAGACACCAGAGCTGCATTTTCTTAGCTTGAATAGCCGCCGGAGTTTTCAGGACTTTCGGTTGTTTTTCTAAAGGAATGGTTTCTGTGTATCTTCGAGGATCTGTTAATTTTTCCGTCGACATCGCGAATGTTACCGCTGAATGGTACCCGTTGCGTTTTCAGAGATTGAGCACGTTTCTCACGGTGACCTTGAGCCTCTTCGTCGGAGCCTCGATACAAGGTTCGGTCTACTTTGCTTGCAATTAACCGAGTTTTCTCTTTCCTCGTTCGAGCGTATGACTCTTTACAGTCGCGCAGTATGGCTCCTCCTGGCACACCAGTTCCGCGACCGTTGTCAGCACCTACAGCGCTTATTCTGGACAGAAGACTACCGCCGAAATCGGTGGTTACATCGGTTTGATGCACATCAACATCACCTATCGACGTGGGTCGATAACTTTGCTTTAATTCGCCGGCCCCGTGAACAATACATTGATTTCTCTATATATGTCGACAAGACCTGGATGATAGACGTCGCCGAATTATCCCCACTACCGCGGGGTATACCTCGTGAGGGGCCACGAGGCTCGAGAGGCCTCGGACGCCGAGGAGTGTAAACATAACAGTGTCGTTGATAACCGTGTTGTTGACATGTATCGAGAATTCACTGTAGCGCGCTCAGGTTCCATTGATTGTTTCCTAGTAACCGGTTTACTAATCCTGAGTGATCTAATCTTGTAGTGATACCAAACAGCGAGCATCCGATGGATGACGTGGAGTATAACGAGAGATTCTGGTGGAGGAGTACGGGGGAAATGACCAGCGCCTTCAAGCAAGCATTGAATCAGGGCGCGCCGTTTCCTATTGTCTCTTTAGCTGAATATTTCAGCCTTCACCAAGAGGGATTCTCATGGGGCAGCAAGTACCGCCAAGCTGGTTATTATGCGTCCCTTATGCTTTGGTAAATATCCTTTAAATTGTGCCCGGCACTCCATGATATTAACGCTAGCTTGACGGGTCACTAAAACCGACCATTTTACATCACTTTACAATATTTAGTCATTTCTTAAATAATATATACCTAAAGAAATAAATTTGTTGAATAATTCCTCGTGGATATTTCCAACCTTAATAATCGTAAAAATATTAGAACGCGTCGATATTTTTACAAGTTGTTCTATAAAAATTGTAATAAAGGCGCCATTAACTACGGCTGAAGGTAGTCGTTAACAAATCAACGTCGCAATGATTAACACACTGGCCATCATCGTTTACGAATTGTTGCTTTCTACTTTTGTTGCGCAACGCTTTCCAGGGCATCCTTCGCATTTTGGACCATGATGAACCTGCTACTGGTAGTGGTGCCACGGTACGGCGCTTATGGCATGATTTCCACCGGCATCTGCATGCTGTTGACCAATTTAATATATTGGATATTGCTGCCATGCGAGCCGCTGACAGCTCACATAGATGGCTCTATTCTTGCTTTTAATCTGGGATGGAACTATTGGCTGGTTCTGCTATCAGGTAGGTGCTAGTTTTCAAGTATAGTTCCAGGGAACAGTATTCGAGGATGGTTCTTGTTTCAGGTATCGGATGCCTATTCGTCGGGGCGGTGATAACTGCGATAGACATGATATTCCCTCATCAGTTCTCCACTATATTAGAGGTCGACTATGATACACCGTACGATAGGCACGTGATCATAGAAGAGAGTTTCGACACGAGAAATATCAGACGTAGACTACCTAAGATCGAGGATTCCTTTGGTGATCGGATAATAAGGTAATCTATTAATCGAACTCGTCTCTTAATGGATTAGTAAGCCTTGTTTCGTGTCAATCGTTCCAGTCAATTGTCGTCGAAGCTGCAGAGCAGACACGACATCAAAGAAGACACTCAGGGCGTGATAAACCGCGGCTACACTTCGCACGAGTCCTCGGACTACCAACACGAAGACATGACCAAGAACGACTGGTCTTATCCGTTCCCGTCGTCCTCGCGGAGAACTATCAACGGCTAGCTTCTTAGACATTCCGCAAATAAAGAATTTTATATTTATCCCATTACGAGTACTGATTCCTGCCAAGATAATCAATAGCGGGCATGAATTGACCCGATACAAAACTATAATTATATTATTCTCAACTTATCCGAATAATTAAAAGGGAAAATGCATTCTCATTAACTTCTATTTCTGACAATTGACTCGGACGATTTTTATTTTGCACGAAGATCCGCCAACGATCAATAATATTGTACGGTGTCTGGGCAATGTTATCGAATGTCTAGAGCCCACTTCGGTTCTGCAACTTCTGAGGAAGGCAAAGGAATATTTTTTGTGGTGTCAGATGAGATCGAGAATGTCGAAAAAATACTCATCAGCTTTCTTTTGAAACATAAATAAGAAATGTAATACTCGGTATAAATAAACGATGCACACACGCATCGCGCATAAATATATACATAAGGTAGAATCCCGTGAGATTCACGATAGAGTCCATCGTTCTTCCACCCCCCCCCCCCCTGTTCTTCCCGCGACAGAGACTAGCCGAAGTTCTCGAAATGATGGATGAAGTAAGGCAGGCGACGCCCTTTGTTCACCTCATCGCAGGAGGACATCACGCTCTTTGTCAGGGGGCGTGGTCCGCAACTAAATACTCCTATTTTGCTGACCTGAAACATGACAAAAACATCTTCGGTTTAACTGAGTCTTTTTCTTGAGTCAAATTCAGTCACTGATTGAGTCATTTAATTCTCAATCGTTGGACAAAATAAGTAATAGATGAATTAAATGTAGATCTTACGTAGCTGTGTTTTTTCTGAACAAACTTCAAGAACGAGGTCATGTCGGGTCGACCAAAATGATTTATCGCTTTCAGTCCCGTGAAGATGCTCTTCTTGGATAGTCTTTGAAAGTGGTTCTCGCAAATATACTGAAAAGAATACCTCTTTTATTTATTTTACTCTTGCAACATGTAAAGGCGATGTTCCTAATAAATAAAGATGCCTTACCAACATAGTAGTACGCAAATCGAATTTATGGAAAAATTGTGTAATAAATATATGAATTTCTAAGACATCGGTGACGTCTTTCCGCTCAACATCCCTGAGGACGTCAATGAACCACTCGAAGTGCTTGTGCGAAGGACATATCCACAGGAAATAGACCTGTAAAAAGAATATCAGCAATATCAGACCTGTAAAAGAATATCATTTAAAGATGAGCAGTTATAATTTTATCTCAAATCTCCTCTTCCCTTCCCATCTTTCTTATTTATTATAATAATGAAAAAAACTTTAAAGAGTTATTTTAATTCGAAACGTAGGTCTAATACTTGTCTGATCACTGGTCGACTTATTCTACTTGCAGGAATATGCTACTTGCCTACTCGATGGCAGACATATACCACTTCAACTGACCAATGCTTCATCTATACTACTTGTTTGGACAAATACTGTCCTACTACATTTTCGAAAAAGAAAAAGTGATTTCGAATGACCTCAGGAATCACCCCTTTCAAGGAAATAAATTTTTCGGGACACCCTGTATAGACTGCTTGGCGATTCGACTGAGTTAATTACCTTTTTACAGGCGACTCCCGAGTACCTATTGGTGGACGTTCCAAAAACAAGGTCATTGAGCATAGAGGCGTAAGGAGTGACCCCGATCCCACCGCCAACCATCACCGCGACCTCGAATTTGTACCAGTCTTGATTCCCACCTCCGAACGGACCTTCTATCCTGATCTTCGGATGTTCATCCTCCGGATTGTAATTGCAGGGATCGAAATAATTCCTGAGCTTCCAGGTCCAGGGACCTTGAGCCTTGATGTGGCAGGATAGAAAGTTCTCGTGCGGCGCCGAGGTCAAGGTGAACGAGTGGAATTCATTCGACCGGAAGGCGGTGCAGGAGAGCCGGATCCACTGGCCAGACAAGTACTTTAAATTCGGCGGCCTGTAGAACTTGATCTTTATCACGTCCGATGGCAGTAATTCCGTCTCGATGATGTCCAACGCCATATACTTCGTCCGAAGGCTGACCACCTGGAATTATAACAATGGTCGATTAATTTACGCGATGTTTAACAAAAAGGTTTAATCAATACCTTCGTTCAAGAGACAACGATTGCTCTCTGTTCAAAGTTTGATCGAACTCTATACTTATGGTCGAAGCTTTCTTAATTATATATCTACGTGTGTGTGTATATATATATAGATATTAATTATATGTCTATGCGAAAAGCTATACATATTTCGAAGTCAATTACTCGTTAAAATTGTACACGTGAATTTAACGAGAATATTATTCGTATCTAAATTTATCCAGGACAGTGGTCACGCGTAGTGCATAATAATAGCAATTCTGAATACAGATGTGGATTCGCAGAAACGGTAGTTTACCTTATCCAGAGCGTAGATTATCGCTGGACCAACAAAGAAAATCCAGAACCGCGGGGAACCGGTTAACCGAGCCAACCCATGAATCAGACAGAGCGCGTACAGCACAACGTACAGGCTGTGAGTCGACCAGAAGAATTTGTAGGCTTTTTGGCGGATGGTCGGATGGGCGAATACAAAAATAATCGTCATCACGACGAACAGCAAAATTCCGGTCAAACCTACAAACGATGATGCACTTGTCGTTACAGTAATCTTGAGTAGAATATGAATTTCTATGGTGTGATTAGTCATTACAAAATTTAACGATAGACTTCCGGTAGCTAAAGTGTCAATATCATCTGGAAAGTCACCTGTTACAGTTCTAAAGAGCCAGAAGGATATGGTCAAACGAGCGTCGCTGGGAAAACTCAGTTCGCTCGTCAAGCAACGTAGATGAGCCAACGGTTGAGTAGAGACATGGTAGAAATTCACCATGTGGCCCACGGTATGAAGAACAGAAAAGAATAAAGCAGTGCAGGCGGCTATTTTGTGGAACTGTATGTGCGAGTCCAGCGGAATGTACTGTTGGATCGAAAACTCCTTCAGCTTGGTCAGCAGATTGCGGGACATGGTTAACAGCAACAAACTATAGCAGAAAGACAACGCAGCTGCCGATCCTCTAGTTATGGCAATACCTACTCCCATGATGTGTCTCAAATCTGTATGCTCTGCCATAAAGGAGTAATCTGAAACAAATGAAAATAGTATAACTAGTCGGATCTTCGTTACAAAAATTCTGTGAAATATAATTTCACATTTTCCTTGATCCACTGAAACGATTAACAGTAGGCTTACGGACGAATAAAATCATATCATTTAATTGGGAAGTCTGTAATCCGCAAAGATGGAAACTTTCAGACATTGCAAGTGCATAATGATTCACACCTGGTTCTTTTTTCTCATAGGTTTTCTTTTTGTAGGATGTTAAGAGAGATCCGCAAGGTTCCTTGCGTAACAAAACTTTCGAGATCCCTTAACGATGCGAAGCAGATACTAACATATAAAGCGCTCGACGAATAGGGCGATCGTCGTAACGTAGAAAACAAACAGGTAGAATATGTTCTGCCGGTTTTCCTCGAGGAATGTCGACACGGCGTCCCACTGTTTCCTCGTCCAGCTCTTCGAATCTTCCGGCGGAAGTTGATCAATATGGAAACTGGTCATTCGCGCCACGTTCGTCGAGGTGTCCAGGAAATTCTGTTTCGCGCCCTTGCAATCGAGCCCGATCGCCACGAAATCGCCTTTGTACTCTTTCATCATCAGCTTGAAGTCATTGTAGGTGAGGTAATCCTTCCTTTCAAGCCCGGCGTCCTGGGAAGAAAAAAAAAAGAAAATATTTCCAAATAACGTTCATTATGTCGTAACGAGGAAGAATCTTGATCGCGAAATTACTTGGAACATCCCGTCTATCAGTTCTGTAACGTGATCGTCGGATAAGCTGGTGGTCCGTGCAATTTCGACCAATGATCTCAGCATCTCCGATAGTTCTTCCTTATCGATCACTCCGTTGCAGTCCTTGTCGCACATGTCGAAGATGATCCTCAACTTGTTCTCCGTCTTCCCCCTCGAAAATAGAAGAACCGTGTCCAGAAACTCCTGCGAAATATTTGCCGCGAGATCAGTGAATTAAAAATCTGCCAAAAATATTTTTCACAACGTTACTATTTTGACTTATAGACTGAGGATTTTATAAAATATAGTGTAGACTACAACATATCATGATTCCTGCATTTGTGAAAGAATTGAGTAGGCAGAGATAGTAAAAAGACTAATATACAGCGTATCTAAATTATTGGGAATAGAAAGACATTTGGCCCCTGTTTCATGCAATCAATGCAGACAATTTTTATTTTACAAATCCGCAGTCAGCTTATTAATAAGTTGATTGCAAAAGAGTGAGCATTGATTGCAAGAGATAGGAACCATTAACAGCGTCCACTTTCCAATTAAGCGATTGTTGAGTCAGGTATCTAAAGCGTTCCGGTGAAACGAGGAAGCTACCTGGAAGGAAATGCGACCGTCCCTGTCCTTATCGACGATGTTAAACATCTTTTTCACGAAAACAGCGTCCGCCCGCATGCCGAGCGCGCTGGCGAACTCGCTTTTAGAAAGCGAGGTCCGCATCACGGTGATGACTTCCCCGCTGTCGCTATCTTCCGAACGCCGTCGCCTTTCACCTGGTCGCAGACCAAAGGTGAGCGCGTAAGCTTCCCTGAAGAACTGCAATTACGTTTCCTTTTAGTCACGCGTTATGGAGGAACAGTCAATAAATTTAGTATCCTCCAACAGGGTGGGAAACTCGGTCTGATTAAAGGGAAAGGTGACCTGCTCGAGTTTCTTCTGGCGACGCTCCTTCGTTTCCGCTTTCGCAAGCATAATGTCCCGGCTGACCTGGGACAGCATGAAGTGCTTCTTATGGGACGCCAGGAATGCCTCCAGTTTCGCAATGAACTTTCTACGCGAGGCCAAGGAATCCAGCTCAAGGACAAGGTCGTAGTCTCGCGGTATACGGAGGAGCACCAACGCCTTGCGATGACCATTCCCATTTTCCTAAAAGGGAAGTCATTGTTCTCAGCCAGGCTCCGAGACGTGCCGGATAATTCAAGCTCTGAATGACCCGCCATTTTATGTGTCTCGCTCGAACCTTGATCGTGCAAGGCTCCTTTACTATTCGGTTCTTCCTAATGTCCGATTTTTAACGTTAAACAAACACGCATGCTGCAGGCTGCAATTTAATTATTTCACCAAATCGCTTCAGAACATTTCTTTAGCCGATGGGCCATTAAACATTATAATCGCTGGTATATGACGCGTTAAGCATCGTCGGTTCTACAATTACAGAAATGGTCCGACGGTTAAGCAAACAATGCAGCCACCGGACAGCGTGATTTCCCGAGCGCAATTCCAGACAGCGTAATTCCTCCGTGTGAGGCAAGAATTTCGAGTCTGTTCACGAAAGCGTAGAGTTGCCAAAGATTCCGCTAACGTTCTCCGAAAGAATTTTTGAACGAACGAACGGATTCCCGTCGCGTTCAATTTTCACGGCGAACGGAGAGCCGCGGTTGGGCAAGCCGGTTCACGCCGATTCCGCTCGAGGTGTGTTTCCCCAGAGCGGATTCGAGGATTTCATAAAAACGATAGAAACGGAGCCGGTTGGCGCAATTACCTGGGACTCCTCCATGGTCACAATGTTCACGTCGTCGAAGTTGAACGTGCGCAATTTCTCCCCTTTCCGATCGACGATGTGAAGGGCGGCTTCCGGGCCGAATTTCACCTTGACCAGCCGGCGGTGGTTCGCGTGCAGCCATTCGCGCACGATCATCTTGTCCACGCAGATCTTTCCGTCGCTTCGCTTCTGGATCGCTTCCTGGAGGATCTTCAGTCTCCTTCGGCGACGATTTTGTAACTTCACTAAACCGTAGCCGGCGCCGGCGCACAGGATCGGCACGAAGCCGAGGAATATGCAGGCATAAATGTACACCAGCTCGCTTCCCTTGAAAAATGAAACGTTCTTGTTTACTGGTGATAGGTACGATCGTCAAAATATGCATTATAAAATTGACTTGGAACATTTCTATTTTGCTAAAGATTTTCAGTCTATTTGTGAACAATAGTTTTAGGAAAATCAATAGCGCCGGCCACCGGTGGTAATTTGACATTCACCTCGAAATAATCATAACGCTGTAGAGGAACACAGGGTTCCAGTATGGTGGAGTTCAACTGGTAAGGCTGAGGACAAGGATCACCATCTTCCCAGACGAACACGTTCCTCTGCACAGATGCCGGTTGGATTCCAGTGGCATTGATTATCACATCCCACATGCTGACGCCACGGATGTCTTCGATTTCGCTTTTAGCGAAGATCCTGAAGAGTTTTGTTGCTTCACAGTACATTCTCCAAGTTGGAATACAGATAGCAGTGATGTGCGAGAATCCGAAAATGTCGGGTCGGCCTGGGGCGGGTTTACGAAAAGTTTCAAGATCATTCTCATGAAAGCTTGGAGAATCCGTGCGCCCAATAAAATTCCCGTCCCAACCATCGGATTCTCGCACACTCCCAATAAACAGACAAGTTGATAAAAAAAAATCATGAAACTACTAACCCGTTCTCCTCATTCTCGAACCAGAACCTATCGGAGTCCCGCAAACGAAGAAACTGTTCCCTGATAACCGCGGTGAACAGTTCTCCAGGACCCGATCTGGACTCTAGCATTCCGCCGACGTACACGTCGATGTTGTTCAAGTTGTTCGAGTGAATCTCGATCAAGGTACGCAACAAGGAAGGATTCTTGTTAAACAATTCCGGGTTGATATCGTTCCAGGTCTTCCGACGAGGTAGCTTGAAGTGCGCTCTGGCGGTATTGTAATCCGGCAGCCCGTTGTCCCGTCCGCGCATGATGTTCAGAGCTCCCAAGTCCCTTCTGGAGAACTCCATCGGGCCGAAAAGGTTGTTCCTGATGTCGGTGCTTAGAAGATTGTCCTCTTTCTCGGCTATTTGCGAAACGAGCCCCATTATGAGCTCCTCGATCGTACTGTTCGTTAAAACTTCCTGTGAAAAAATTATTAACACGTCAGTGCTTGTCCAGCAGTTTCAGAAATTCTGATCATAAGAACATTCGTCTGTCCATAAGCTTTGTTACATGGGTGTGTTTGATCGCTTATGGCGAGGTCAATTTTGATGTTTTCTTTCTCGGAAAATTTATCGACTTTGTTGAGAGATAAATAAAACTGTACACGAAGGTCCTACGACGAAAGGTTTTGTAGACTAGTAGCAAAAAATTCTCAAAGTTAGCTTGACACATTGCGGGATAGGAGAATCTCTTAGTATCATTTTTAAAATTGATTTAGGCTCACGTTTGAGTCCCACCATGTGGAGCATAGTCTTATGGCAGGTTGATTGGTGTTGGTCCTCCTGAATTCACAGTTTTCGTCGCGACGGTATATTCCGGGGGGTATAAGAGTGTGTCCGTATCGAAAAGCAGCGCTTTGGAATATGTGACTGATCCCTGGATGAAGATCCGGCTTGTATCCCGAGTAACGTGGTACCTCTTCATTCAGGAGTATCGGTAAATACTCGTACAGTATAATATTCTGTAATACAAACGTTTCTGTGATTAGCGGAAGCTATTGGTTTGTTTGAAAGAGATTTCGTCAAGTTTTACGCCCTGCGATTCCACATTAATTTCTCAAACAGTATAAAATTAGTGTATCGAGTTGCGGTAGCGGTATACAGTTACGAGATATAGGATTACGGTGTAGCAGGACTAAAGTGACAGTCCGCTGTGCTAAGAAAACAGAGAGGTATTATGTCACTCTAATTAACTGTACGTGAATTAACATAAATATGCGCAGCACTGTGCAACAGCGTGAAAACTGCGAGGTGCTGTTACACATGTTCGCGCATTAATTCTCCGAAAGTTCTTATAGAATCGTATTTGTTTACAAAAATTTAATATTTAAACAATTCTAATTTCAAATATTTTCAGGGCCAGAAGAATGGCTTGAATCGTTCGAGAAATCAAGTTCTTGTGTAATAGATTCAGAAGTTGAATAGGAAAGCTGTATACTAATTTTCGAACGTAGCATATATGATCTTTACTTGAAGCGTTCCCACAACGATACGTCGCGCCTTCTGGAACACATCCTCGTCGCTCATGCTCGGATGTTCCTTCTGTATCCTGGCCGCAATCACGTTGTGCCACCGGTAAAACAAAATTCCCAGAGCCAGAAGAGGTGGATGCTGGTTCGTCCTCGGGTCCCCGAGAACTAAATAATCTCTCGTTATCAAGCGAACATGTATATCAAGTATGGACCGCGAATCTTTGTGCATTGAAAGCCCCCTAGGCCTTGTAAAATACAATTCCCAACGAAACAAAGTAAACTTTCATGACATGGCTTGACCTTGTTCAGAATTATAAATTATATCTTATGTCTTATATGTTGTATTATGTCTTATAACCTCGAGCTTATGAGAATTCGCACAAAGCTTGGCGGTTTGATTTCATCACGAGAGAAAAGTGAGCTCACGATAGAGACGCTCGGGACTCAGCATCCTCATCACATGAGGAACAGCATGATTGAACAGCGGGGCACGCATGGTGTTCCTCACGGGGAATTTCCTTGTTGGTTCCATCAAGAGACTTCCGTTCTTGAACGACCTCATAGTGTTCGCCCATGCTTCGCTGCTCGAGTAGATGAAACTACCGTCGATCCAGCTCGTCACTTTGTTTATCTGGAACCTCACGTATTCAGAGCTACTTTTCACGACTTATTTCCCAGATAGAATATCATCGAACGGTTCCCAATACGGCAAACCATCGTTCATGTTTAGATCACAATTTAGCTACTTATAGATCCCAACCGCGCGATCCACGCAAAGAATAGAAATCACTACGGTATTTATAGCTTACGCCCGTAGCTCCCAATCGCGGAATTAATTACAGGCGGGTTTCCATATTGAGAAACGTTCTCGTTAAACTGCTCGATGGATCCTGCTTCGCAGCGAAATCATTACGCGGAAAGAACACTTTAAAGCTACACCTTATGCAGCTCTTAATCATCCTTGGCAAAACTTTCCCAGTCGTTAATAATTACGACTCCATTTCGATCGCTCCGAGGCTAATAATCGGTGTTAGTCATGCTTCTGATCGAAGGTCTCTTTGATAAATTCATTAATTCAACAACCCTCCAAAAAACTGTCACGGTTCCTCAGATTGTTAAACAATGTGTTCAAAATACAGTTTTATCATAGGGTCTACTCGTCAACACTTTGCACAGCTCACATCCTAACTGAAGCTACGCTCAGTATACTAGCATAAAAATTAATTTTTACTGAGACATGGGTGAAAATTAATTTACATTGATACATACTTGAAAATTAATTTTCACTGAATAATACAGGGTGGAAATTAATTTTCACTGAATAATACAGGGTGGAAATTAATTTTCACTGAAACATACTAGAAAATTAATTCTCTCTGAAAAATACCAAGGTGAAAATTAATTTTTACTGAGACGTACATGGGTGAAAATTAATTTTCTCCGACCCGTACACGGGTGAGTATTAATTTTTACTGGGGATTAAAATTAAAATTAAAAAATTGAAAATGAGAGATTAATTTCTACTGGAACGTACGTGGATGAAAATTAATTTCCACTGAGAAATACCAGGATAGGCATGAATTAAAGGTAAAGGTATCTAAGCAAAGGTAACAATTCCTTCTCATGCGAAACTACACGGGTGACGTGTGACTCAACGCGTCGAAGAGTACTGCAATTTGATCGGCGACTACCATATAATTCTGGAGGCATAATCGCAGAGCGAGTTAGGCTACCAGGAAAAGGTGTACGCGATGGAAAGCAAGGAATTACCTGCTCGCGGGGGCTGTTCGGGCTGTGTCCGGTTCGGCGATCATAATCCGCCCGGCGGAAGGGAATGTACTTGTTACCTTGGCACTCCTTGTCGAAAACCGGATCGCATTTGTCTACGTCGATGCGGTGGTACTCTATGGGACAGCCGCTTTCGCTGGCCATGATGATTTCCGACGTGACCAGCTGTCCTGAAATCAATTTCGCGCGATTAGCAGACGACGACCGGTTCCCGGGATCGATCGGACTCTTCCCGATCATCGCGCCCGATCGAGAGGAACGTGCGCCGGTGGAATTTAGGCGAGCCGCGACCCAGTTTTTACTTTCCTTTTCGAGGACACACTTTCCTCGGCCATGTTTCTCGAAGGCTTCAACCTTCCCACGAGCTATCGGAAATCGTGCGAGTCGAGATCGTGCCCGTGGCGATTCGAAACCGTTCGGAGATCATTTTCAACGTTTTCTCGAGGAGAAAGGATGGTTTCTGGGAATTATGGCCTGCCCCTTGTTCGATTTCTGCGAGCTCATTCCGCTTCGATATTTATTACGACAAATGTACTATTATTCAGTCTATCCTTGTACTCGTGGACGTAGAACGATAGCTAAAAATAAATCTGAGTTAAAAATAATTCCCGCTATCAACAGTCCCTTCGTTAATTTATAAACATACAACGACTATTATATTTAGATTTAGATTTTAAAAATAGGTTTCCAGAGCTCAATGTTAAACTCTTCCTTCCTTCGCGAGCATTCCCTACGCTTTCAATGCAATGTAACAATTCTGCAAATTGCAATGCCGCAGCCGTTAATTTGTGAACGTAGAATGGTAATTATGCCGTGGATGTTTGAGCAACATCAAGATTTTAAAAACGCACAGTTCAATGCAAAGAGTCTCAATGCACTCGGAGCGTAGAACACTGTAAAATGTAATTGCGATGCAGTTCTTGTGCTCGTTAAATAAATTTGAATGATGATCATAGAATAGTAATAAACCCGTTCGGAAGATTCGTGCCAATAGTAGCCGCGTCGCTCACGGCTTGCGCGGCAAGAATTATTTGAGCATCCGCGTGCCCGTTCCTATCCCGGACGCTTAAGCGTTTGCGCAATCATGCGATACGGATATTGAAATTAGTCGCAACTTATCCGCGGTAGATCGCACGATTATATTTGTGAACGTCGAACGCCACTTCCCGGTAAATCGATATTCTGTTAACCAATTTTCCATCGGAATGCACGAACAATGATCTCTTGTTTGAGATTCCTGTGCGCTTGGTATGTGCTGGTAATTATGCGAGTGGGCGAGCTGCGACACCAGAAGAAATTGCGATCACCATTTTAATTTTATCAGGAAAAGGTAAAAATTTACTTCAAAAATGAGAATTCGATTACTTTAATTTTTGAATATGCGAAGAATGGTTTCCTATTTTCGTAGCATGCGCAGGTAATTATGCGAGTAGTCGAAGAAACCAGAAAAAATTGCGCTTACCATTTGGATTTTATCAGGAAACAGTAAAAATTTATTTAAAAAATGGGAATTTGAGTACTTTAATTTTTGAATATGAGGAGAATGGTTTCCTATTTTCGTAGCATGCGCCGGTGATTATGCGAGTGGTCGAAGGAACCAGAACAAATTTACCGCTTCGATTTGATAAAAAGTAGAATATCTTCGATAACAAAAATATATCGACATAACGGGGTTTCTACGTTTATGTTAATTTAGGAAAGTCTGCTTTAAATCCCGAAAACTCTCAAGATTTTATACTTTCCCAGCCATTTGTTATTGAAGACATTAGGCTAAATTGAGTTGCTACCTACACTGTTAAAAAGAAACCGACTCAATTTCGAAGGACTCGAGACAAAAACTGCATGACTCAGGGTACTTTCATAATCGGCCAGCGCGCGTCTTCGCAAGAAAACCTTTGCTGATGATGATGATGGCGATCCATCGCGATTTGCCATTATCAGTTAGATACAGTCGATTTATCCCGATGGACTCATTGATGGCAACAGGATGGACGGTTAAAGGGGTTTTTGTCGATGCACAGTTAGTGGCATTCACGGGCAAGAAGCGACGATGAAAACTATACAAGTATAGAATAAATTAATGCCCGTAGGCGCGCATATTACGATCGTCGCTAACGAATGTCCTGTTTCTCTCAAGTTCATTCATTCTCGCCAAGTATCCGTTAACTGACCGCATTCGTGTCATTCTTGCGGATGGCCGCCATTACCGTTAAAGCGATTTAATGTCAAACTTTCGTTTCATCGTCGGGATACGCATTGTACTTTCCATACAATGCGTGGAAAAGTTTTCTAAAGAAAATATTAGGACATCTCAGAGAATCTCAACTTTCTTGAGATCTTCAGTTGTGAGCCTAATGGCGCTTAATAAGACTTAATAGCACCTACTTAGCCTTATTACAGTGATTCGCTATTATCAAGGCAGGTATTCTGTGTGTTTAAGTCGCAAGAAAATTGAAATCTGAATACCGCCTTGTCTAGAGGGTTTTGAACCTTCTCTGGACGTCAGTTTAGAGCACGATTTACAATTTCTGAGATATTAACAGGTGTACAAATTAATTCCTAGGCCTGACAATTAATTACAACTTTGCTTAATGTCCCAATTTTTTGCTGGATTCGTCAGTCACGAATTAATTTGTATACCTAATACAATTGTATTGCTGTAGCCGGAGTGTCTAGAATGATTTCAAACCGAAAATTGCAGTTTGCTCGTAGACACCGGGGATTGGCGTAATCGCGGGCGGTCTGATTAGCATGCTTACCGAAGAAAGCGAATAACGCTGTCCTGTTCTTGACCGACGGCAGGCCGTCATCGCCTTGCATGAAGAGCTGGCTGAGCTTCCTCGGGGAGGGTCTGTCCTGGCCGGCCAGCATGTAGACTCCATCGGAATACGCTGCCGGCATCTTTCGTATCAGCCTGCTGTCTACGGAGGTACGAGCCATGTCAGTATTATCACAACTTACTCTCGTGGTCTCGGTGATAGATCGACTCGCACTCATCAGCTAAGCATCTATTACCGCTTAATGATTCCTGCCGTTCGCATCGGCACTCGCAATCAGCAAAATTCATTGCAAAAATCCTACCGCTACCATCTGATTAACGCTTCGGTAATGGAATCTATTGAATCATTTTCTGTGGAACTGCCTCTCAATAATTACGAAATAGAAATCTGGTTCTTCAACTGTGGTAAATTCAGCATTAACGATATTAACTTTAGGTTTGCGAGGTACTAAGATTTGCCGTTTTACAAGAATGTGTCTGTCCAAATTATTCGTCGTTATTTAGACAATGTATATCCAAAGAAATAAATTTGTTAAATAGTTCCTCATGGAAGCATCATTTTGACGGGTCCCCCAAACCTAGTGTTAATTGGCTGAAGTTGGTGCGACGATTTTCATAAATTCTTTTAATTTTAAAGCTCAGGATAAAAGCTCATCTAATTTTTAAACTAATTTTTGTCGTGAATGCATAAAATCCTCCGTCTATCCTAGTAATATCATTCTTTCATATTTTTGAAGCATGAAATACGAAATGTTCTACAACCTGTATTTTACATATTTTTTTTCATCCAAAAATCATTAAATAAAATTCGCATCCACGATCTGGTATCCGTATCAGAAAGTGAATCCCCGCGGTTCGTTCGAAGGTGGTTCAGTGGATCGTGACGTTCTCGGCCAGACACCATGGAGGACGTTTCACCACAGCGTTACAAGCCGATGGCTTTTCGTTGCCAAATTTCTTCACGCCGCGTTCTAAATTCAAAATTTTACGAAGAACGCGTAATCCAGAAGGTTGCGTAACACGCGTGGCAATTATTTCAGCCGCAAACTTGCCACACAACAGTTAATTACAAAGCTGTGCCCGCATATGATGAAACGGCTAATACAATCTGTACCAATCGAGGAGAATGAGCGATTATGCAGATCTTTACGAGGTTTTTTTTACTCCCTCGATTTATGATTATTTTAAACGGTCGTTAATGTTGTCATCCGTGTTACGATGGCCGATGGCATTGGTGCGGCCGAAAGCCTACAATCTTCATGTTTAAAGAACCATAACACGTCTCAGCGGTGTTGATTATGTTTTTCACGACACAACGCACGGTTTTTCAGATGTTTTGTGTGCTCGTGCGATTGATCAAGATCACGTTCTTTTATCTCACCTATAAGCAGAGGATATATTAGGAAAGTGTAATCGATTCTTCATAATAGAGATCGACGAGGCACACATTTTCTAACATTATTCGACTTTTTATAGAACTGCGTGTGTTTATGCATACTTTTCTTTTTATTGTTTAAAGTGGAGGGAGGTTTAATGCTTTATGCCCAACGTCCCAGGGCGACTCCAACCCCAGGACAGTGAAGGACTTCCTGCATCAACTTTTCAAACACGTTCTTCAAAGTACCTGGTCTCATCGACTCGTCGCATTCAATTAAAAGCCTCCAATTTACATTAATAACCAAAGCTGAATGCAGATTTCGTATCTATCACAAATGTTTCCCAAAACGCTCCTAATTTCTATCTTTTTCATTCAACCATTAAAAATAGAAATTTCCACACAGATCTAACAATTACATCTTTATGCAAAATAAAAATTGTCTACATAAATTGTACAACATGGAAGTCAAATACAAATGTTATTCTTTCTCTGATGATATCATTTTTGTCATGAAACACGCTCATCAATAGACAGCGGATTTTATGCATTTATAGCAACAATTAGTAGATGCAATTCGAAACAGTAAAAATATTAGAAAAGTTTGAAGACACTGTTATATTATCTTCATCGTATGAAACATATTAAAAAGGGGAAATAAATTTATATTTCACTACAACTTGTTATGATTCACATGAAAATCCGCTGTCTTCTCATCGATGCATGCACCGATCAAAGGATGCTATGTAGATTGAAATACTTGCCGATCGATCCCCAATCCGGATGTGCCAGATTGTTGTACCAGCCATCGTACCTCTGCTTGTCCGCATAGTTGTGAAGGACTCCTAGAAGACAAGAAGAAGAAGAAGTGTTCGCTGAAATCGGGAGCACCAGGAAACCGTAATTTACACCAGGGGGGAGGGGGAGACGACGACGACGACGACGACGCTAACAGTGCTCTCCAAACATTGAAAGTAAACGTCGACGACAGGGTTCAAGGATCGTCTACGTCCGCAGCCGTTAATTAACCCCTCGGACCCAACATCGGTGCGCCGTACTCGGAAGTATTTCAAAATAGATCATGAAAAATCAGCGACAAAAAAGAAGAAAAAATTCGTTTAAAAATCCAGAAAAGTCGCGACACTCTTCAAGAATCGAAACATTAGACTCGATCGATCATCGGTCCGGCCGTCCCCCAGAAATTAATCATTCGACGATCGATCGGCCGCCGCGTACATCACCGGCTAATCGTCCGCGGGATCTGGTATGTGCATAAATTAGTATGATCGCGGCTGAGATACCGAAAGAGATCCGGCTATCGGCTTCTGATTCGCGAGTGGGAACCGCGATTCGTTCCCCGAGGAATACAATGGAATATTAGCCTTGCGTCGTCGTAAACGTTCCACGCTGCATTGAACTTCAATCGGTCGCTTCGACTTCGGTGGATGTCGACGGAACTTGAACTTACTATCCGCCGATACGGCACGGTTAAACTCTAGCCAGCCTGGGCGAGTTGAACCCGAGCTGTTGCAAAATCGGTTGCGAAATTTCGCGGTCGGATCTACTTGAAATCGAGCTGGTAGAGGAACAAAACGGACAAGCTTCGAAACCTTTCGGCGACAGCGTCGCGACACGGTTACGCCGATAAATAGAGAACAGAGGAGACCCCCAGCCCGCTTTCTCTGGGTCAAACTTTCAGTAGAAAGTGATAAGGAACATACACCACTGTGATGACTTAAAATTGACTTTCTACCGAACAAGCGACGCGTCTCGTTCGATTATGCATATTACTTGCATCCTTCTATCGCGGTTTGCCACACAGGTGCCTGTTCGCTTCGCTGTGTAGATATACGTGCAACATTGCAACATAAATCTGGCGATAGCGTGTACATTACACGGACAAAAACCGATCAGCAAACACTGTCTGCAACCGAGGCCTACTTTCAAATCTGCAGACCATCCTCGGCGGCAGGCTCGCCTGCGCCTATCGCACGAACGTCTACTCGCATCACCGTGCACCCACTGTAACACGAATCTAACAATGACAATGTACACGCGATCGACAATCGGGACGTTATCGGGCCCAGGAGCGGGCCTACGGTCAAGCCTGTGCGAAACGGAGCATGAAGAAGCCACGGAAAACGACGAAACGGAACGGCGTTCCATATTTTCACTTTCGGTTCCTGGACTACGGTCGCGCGTGCAGAAAGAGCGGAGCGGAGTAGACGACGGGCAGGGCCGATGCCGTTAGAGAAGCAGGAATGTTCCGCGTACCGGTCCCAGCAGGTAAGACGCAACAGAGCAGCCAAGTAACAGCGCAGAGTCCCAGGTCTCGTCCCGGTGGCGGCGGTCGTCGCGTCATCTTAGCGGCACCAGCAGCTCTAACATCGCTTCCACCAACCCGCGAATGTCTTTGACTCTCAGAAGGAACCGCGGATAGGCATGGCTCCCCGTGCCCGCGACACGGTGCACTAACGTTACGCGAGCGGTAATGGTAACAGTAACAGTAGCAGTAACAGTAACAGGCAGGCGAACTAGGTGAGACCACGTAGGTACGCACGGTATTCCAGACGATGCGACGCGACGCGACGCGAAGTGGCGAGACGCGCGAGAGTGATTTTCACCGCGGTGAACACACACCGGTTTCAGACGACGAGACACACGGAGACGAGAGGACGACACACGTGCGACGCGGCCGAAAGAAAAAGAATCGGGTCCCGTTCGCTCTCGGGGTATGCCCGCTCCAACCTCAACCAGGATTCCCCCCACCTGCAACGCCACGGGAACGGCGAGCGAGGGTACGGCCAGAAACACGGCCGCACAGTCTTTCGAACAACGCATGCCAGCTGGACTATACCCGAAATCTGGGTCCGAGCGAACGGTTACAGTGGTTCCGCAAAAATATTCGCACGATAAATTTACGATCCACGGCGAATTCGAATCGTTTAACACGTCGACTGCCGCGGCGGCGCACAGTGGTCCGGATCAGAAAACTTACAATTAGTGACATTTGAATATAACTTCTGAACCGTAAGAGATATAGACACGAAATTTGGGCTCGATAATATATTATCATTATGTTACAAATGGGTGAAAAGAAATTATTTTAATAATATTTACTTTGTATTTGTTATTACATATTTTATGTTACGTAATTATTAATTCTTTAACTTCTTGATTTCTAAATTTCTAATTTTCTTTGTACATGATTTTATGCGTATATTAGATGTAAGGATCGAACGTTAGGAGTAGTCTAAGTAGTGTATCTTCATTTGCTAAAGTTCGAGAACATTTTCTGGTATTTTTATATCTGTTTGCTTAAAATTTTTATGTCGGACTTCTTGAGCTTCGTCAGAAAGCTGCCCAATTGGTAATAGTGCCCTTTGTATTATAACATAAAAATAACTGTAATACAAAAAAATTGCTCGTAATATCTCACTATGCACGCTTAGACGATTCTCTTTCAACTGAATGGTAAAAACACGTCGAATATATTGTGACAGTCGAATGTGTAGCGTAACAGAAATATTGCATACAAAGTATTGCAGAGTAGGGTGATGGATTCGAACCGCAGCTACACAGGAGTATACAGGAGCATAAAACTATATGGACTGACTGAACATTGACAACATTAGATATCAATAATTTGTGAAGTGGGACGAGGTGGGAACTAATTCTTGTGTGATTCTATAAAGAAGATGTACTGTAAATATTGTAATTGGTTTTAAAGCGGAATTCTGTGCAATTAAAAAAATATGCTCTATTAATGTAGAAAACGCAAATTTTTCCTACTATATTCAACATTATTTCTTTAATAAAATACGTGCATGAATTGCTATTAAAGAACAAGACTTTTCATCGCAAAACTCTGCTCTTCAATTTAAAAAAAAATCGAGAGAAAATATGAAATACGAGCATCAGGATATCTTATGAAAGAGAAACAATTTTTGTGGCGAAAAATGTTGTTCTTAAAACTTCCAAGTTTCAATGTTTATTACAACCGTACTATTGATTAAAATGTACTAATTTTTTCATTTTCGAGGCCCATTGACATTTAAGAAATAATGTTCGTTGATTAGATATCGATACGAGAAAGTTCGTTTTTGGGCTAAATGTCACTTATTTTTCTGATCCGGACAACTGTGCGGTGGTCACTCGCCACCGGCACTGTTGACTCGCTTAAAAACGATTGTCGAATTAGTGGCACTAACGTTCAACCGATTCGTTCCGAGATTAATTAAATTCTAGTGCGAGTTGCATAAAACGCGCAAAAATTCACGCGGCACGCAGTGCACAACCAGAGACACGGCCGCACACTCTTCCGAACATTGCATGCTAGCTGGAATATTATATATCTGGATCCGTCAAACGGTTACAGTGGTTCCGCAAAATATTGGCACACTAAATTCACGATTCACGACGAATTCGAATCGTTTAACACGTCGACTGCCGCGGTGGCCGTCTTAAAAACCGATTGTCGTCGAAGTAGGGGCAATAAGCATGAATTTATTCGTTCTGGTGAACTAAATTATAGTGCCAGTTGCAGACTTGAATGTCAAGTAACTAATAACAATATGGAATATGTTGATGAGCGTGTTGAATATGTCGAAAAATTTTGCCAACGTGTTGATAAATGTTGACAAAATTTTGACAAACGTGTTGAATATGATGACAAACATGTTCGATATGTTGACCAACATGTTACTGAACCTGTTGAACGTGTTGGACCTTCGGAGACGTTGTAAGAAATAGGAGGATACTCGTAAATTCATTTAGTCTTTCTACCGTTTGAAAAACTACACCAACCCATTTTTACTATGAACGCATAAAATCTGAAGTGTAGTTATTAATTCCGTCAAAGCTCAATCCACGCGGCAGTCAACGTGTTAACGAGAGGAGCCCGAACCGAAAGGCTCCTAAGCCTACCAAATTAATAATGAAGAGAAAAAGCGTAAAGGTGTAGTTTAGCCCATGTAGCCCTTATCCTGGGGCACGCCGCGGCTCGGTTTGAGCCAGGAGAGCTCATGCTCAGACTCATGCTCATGCTCAGGCTCATGCTCGGCTCTGCAGGCGGCTGCCTGTGTCGTAGCCGTTCTTGGCTACGCGGTGAAAGTCGCCGGCCTATTTGTTTCGTTACCGCGAACGCACGCCGCTCCGCCCTTGCCCCGCCGTTCCCCGTGCTCGCGTGTACTTCGAGGTCCCCCCGCGTGGACCCCGTGCCCCCCTGCCCCCTCCCCGTTGCACCGTTCCTCTGGCCGACGTTGTACATCGCGACGCACCGGCGACGTCACCGCAGGCGCAGGCCTAGTTTTCGAGTCCGCGGCACCGATTACCCAAGGCGAAACCTCTCTCGGTTCTCCGACCCGCGCAGAGTTTCAAGGTCGACGCCGGACGTCGCCGACGCGACGCAGACACCTCCGGCGTACATCCTGGTGATCCGGTTGATGAATCGGTACCGGTGTGTGCGACGATCGTGTTACGCAGGAGAACGTTCAGCTGATCCTCGACACGAATTGGAATGGAAGGCGGTATGACCTTGATCGGGGAGATTGGTTTATGTGGTGTGTGGAGGCACACGGTTCGGATAGGATGTTTTGTCGGTCGGGTACCTGGGTGCAGTGTAGTGGAGAGTGACACGGTGATTCTTGCTTCTTGGCCGGTTCGGTGGAGACTCGGTGACTCATGTTGTCCTTTAAAAGTTACTCTGCTTGGAACGTTAGGCTTCGCTCATGAGCGTTAATTCGCGTTTAGTATTCGGTCGTCTTGGGATAGTCCCTAGAAGTACAGAAAAGCAGACTTAAACCTCTGTGGCCTACCCGGGTCGTTTGTGTCCGGAACGAAATTTCACTCTTCAATTTCTTTCTCTGCAATATTCACTTTTTCCCATTATTGCTTTAAACATTTCACGTTCCAAAGATTGTGTATTAGAATAGGAACTTGGATAGAATTCTTCTAGAAATTTTTTAGATTCTTTGAAAACCTAACACAGTAAAAAAAATTAGTTCCCGACATGAGTGACCCGGGTTGCCCACGTAGGGCTAAGGTGCGAATACACTGGCAAGTAACTTGCGACATGCAGAAGCGTGTACACTCGTTTCCAGGTATTATCAATGTATGTAGGATTCTAGGAAAAAGCACCAAAGGGCACCAGAGGGTCTAGAACCCGCAACCTCGAGAAACGGAGCTGAGCAGCTCCTGAACACACCCACAGAATCCTCCACTTCCCTAATCTCCAGTTATGGTGTATGGAATCCTGATCCTACATTGCTTCGCTCACCGAAGGAAATTCTCGCGAGCGAGTTCAACTTGTTGGCCGCTACCTCAGAGCTTGCTTGTCAATGTATTTGCACCTTTAGCCGGCGGTCTTCCGAGGAAAGTAGATTGTTCAGAATGATAGGTGACGATTAATTTCTTAAGCGCGACCTCCGCGACACCGGTTAACCCTCGGCTATTTTGGGTGGAGTCATTATGACTCATGCTTGTCCTTTGAAAACTGTGATTACCTAGAGTACGGTACTGAGGTGGGAGCATTGTGCGCCATCGCGTTGTTAATTAGTGGACTGCGGATTTTGCGTTTATGAGAAAAATGAAAAGGTGAAACACAAAATAGAAGAAACGTAAGATGAATTTACAACCTATTAAACTTATTAAGAGAAGAAATCAATGTTTACGTATGTCCACTTTCTTGCAATTGATACAGACAATTTTTTAAAGATCCGCAATCTATTAATTAGCATCGGACAGAATACAGAGTAAGTCTACACAGACTTTTGTCAATCTTTTAACCGGAAATGTAGATGAGGTTCGCAGAAAGCAAAATCGAAATGAGCCCAGTATCAGTGCCCGATGGTTAAAATTAAGCTGTATGAAATTCCTGTTGTCCTCTTCGGTCGCATATTTCGGAACCTGTTTCCTATTAGGAATAATTTGCGCGTGTTGCGACATCCGGCGGAGGAATTTCAAAAATTTGGCAGGGCCCGCGAACGGGACGTTGCGCAGAGACGTTCTCCGCAAAGACGTGCATCGTGAGTCAACAGTGGAACACGAGAGAGGAAGAGAGAGAGAAAGAGACGGCGAAGGTGAGACAGACCGTGGCTACCGGGCGATTTTTATCGCCCTTGGCACGGATCTGCAAAAGCGATTGTATTTCGAGAAGGAGATCACACGCGCGTATTCCTTATTAAAGGCATATTTCGCGTTTCTCTCCTCGGTCGCTCCCTTCCAGTGTCCACTTCTACAATAAAATATTTTCTATAATGACTAGGCCCGTTCGCGCTCCTGAAAAAAGTTCACCCGTTATTGTACGAATTAATTCGAATAAAAGAACTCGACGATAAAACAAATCGTTGCACCTGTATTTCAGTTTAAGTCATTCACAGTCACTACTACGTCGCTCGAGTATCATACGGAAGACGTCGAGGAGGAGTATCCTCGGGTTTAATGCACCCAGGTCATACCGGAAGTTACGGTCACGCGCAGTCGACACTGTGTGCTATCGCAAGCATGTTCGGATCGTTCCACGAGAGGGTCGTTTTTGTTTTCTGTTATGTTCGTTCGGTGATTACGGAAAAAGCCGAGGAAAATTCGAGCCAGATTCCATGGAACCTTCGAGGCCTCGTCGAACCTCCGTGCTTTCGACAAAATAGCTGCTCGCGCCGCATACACCTTACATCGAGCGTTATACAATCACGGTTTACCATCACAGAGCTTAACGCATTCGCTGCCGAAACTGAGAAATCAATACGCGTATTACTACATAGACTGCGGATCTTTATGCGTTTACTGTGAAACAGTATTATGCAATCTTTTATCAGACTGTGGTTTTCAACGTCCCCAATTTCGGAACAAGCTCAAAAACGGCGACGACAGTCTTACGATCAGAAAATTCAATTTCTACAATCGAGGAATTTGTAATTCATTGACAGAATATGCTGATTACAATGGTGCTTGCTTCGACGAATAAGATGTAGTTAGAAAAAAATTATGTTTGAACCTAATGTATTGCCTCCGAACATAAGAATTTTCATACAAATCCGCAGTCTATATTTAACACGTTCACAGTCCCATGCCCCATAAATGAGTCACAATGATTTCAAGTTAGTCACACATAATTAAAGACAAATACTACAAATCAAGTTAACCCTAGCGTTTTCCTGAAACTAGCAGAACAACACGCTGCTTGTTGTCGAAAAAGCCATTGTCTTTCCCTACATATGTGCGGACTGCGAACGTGCTAAGTGGCATGTACGACCGACGAAGCAGTCGACGCGTTAAAGAACCATTTCCACGTCGAAGAATTCGGAAGTCCGTGCTAACGAGTAATCAAACCCGACGATAGAAAGTGTCTTTCGCTCTCCGAAGTCGAGGGCTTTTGACATGGTTTCGGACCTGGATCCGCAACTTTCAATGTCCGACTTTAACCGTGAACCTGCGCTCCTCGAGAGGTGAACACTCTCGGATTCACCCGATGGTACGCGATAATTCGGCCAAAACGAGCACCGTGTACCGGTTTCGAGTGTCCCAATTTCTTAACCCAATGACTTACAAACGAAATCGTTTCTAATTCGAAACCGCAAACCTTCGGAGTTCCCCGGTACGAGACATTCATCGGGACAGAGCTGGGATCGAAGAGTGTTGCGCCATTCAGCGCCGGGACGCGCAATAGTAATAGCCGGTAAATTGTTTTCTTTAGTTGTTAAGTCTTGCGACGACAGCGAACAATCGTTCTTCTCGGTAACAGCGAGATCACGGTTGGTTATTGTTTCGCGGGCTGACGCATCGTCCGTCGGACAAAGGTTTCGCTTCGCCGGTGGCTTCTCTCGCCGAGCACCGATTTTCGGGGCCGTTTCGTTGCCAGTTCGCTGAATTATGCGGACGCGAGATCATGCGAATGAAACGAGGTTCGCGTTATCTAGGCTTGGGAAGAAGGTTGCATCGCAGCAGCTCGTAAACCGACAATCTTTTTACTATGGTCTCTTCTTAACGTCCTTTCGAAACGAATTTATGAGCTTTTTTGCGGACGTGAATATGCAACACTCAGGAAAGAAAAAGCTTTGTAATATCCCTCGCAAGCGAGACAAACTTTTACTATTTCCGCATCTGGTGATCTAACTTATTCGTAAACTCAGAATCATGCAAACCTTCGCTCAGACCTAGCACTTTAATTTCTTGCAAGAAATATGTACAAAGTCAACTGAATGCTCAAAATAATTAGTGCAATAGAAAGTAGAACGCTTAATTCGTTAAACACATTCGTGACGAGTATCATCCGTGAACTGATACAATTATTCAAGAAAAAAAGAAAGGGTTCGCAGAAGACGTACGCGTACGAACCTTCGTCGAGTCGCCCCGGGCGATTGATTACCTTCGCGCGATTCCTTTAGCCCGGGGCCTAACGGCGTTCGTTTAATTTTTATTCGCATGATCGGCGGCCGAAGCATTCAAGTACATGGAGCCCCATTAAACCGCATGCATACTCGATGGAACAAATGTTAGCGAAACCGTGAAACGTTGAATGGTCGAGTACCCTTGAAGAACCCCATTGTACCCAAGCGGTTCGAGTTGACTAGTTTGTGAGAGAGGCAGAAGACGTGTAAGCCACCCGAAGGTCGCCGCATTTGTTCCACCCGCTATATGCTCGCTCAACTCCACACGTACCCGATGCGCACACGCACAGAACCGACGAATGGACGGAGGAGCCGAGACGGCGAAGGATCATTTCGAGGTCGATCCCGGGTAATAGTAGACGACCGCCGGTGCCGGAAGCTGCCAGTGGGCGGCGTGAAGCTCGATCAGTTGTAGAAGGGTCTTTCTGACCGACGGCAAGATCGTGTCCTCCGCGAGAAACGCGTCCCTCAAGCTTCCAAGTAATTGCTCCAGCTGCGCCGGCAGCTCCGTGTCCAGGTCCTTGCCGATGCACGTCAGAATGAAGAACAGGCAATCCGTCTTCCAAATAGAAAAGTAACAATTTAGTTCCACCACGAAATTTCATTCGTAATGGCGTACTGCTTCCTCAGACTACAAAGTGTCGCATTAAAAATTTTCTGAAAATTAACTAGAATACGCTCATAGCTTAACAGGGTGAGGGCAATTAAAGATTTTGTATCTTTTTCGTAGCTTTGTGTGTGCAGAATACTGTGGTAAAAGGATTTTTCAAAGTTTGAGTTACTAACAAAGTTACACAGTACCGAAGACTACACACCATGTGAGATAAATGGTTGACTGTACAGAAATAATTCTGCAGATTTCTTACCAGACTATACTTTTAAAAGAAAAAATATTTTCTACCTCCTCAGATGTATAGTAACATATCCTAAAAGTTTAAAACAAAAATGCGACCTTCTGTTTTTCTAAAAAAAAAATTAACAAAGTCACGTTTCGGAGAAGTCCATACAAAAAAGGAGCGATCAATACTCAAACGACTGATGACAAAGGATGAAATTTCCTCGAAACGATTTCGTGCGAATCGCCTTGAATTCCTTCTACGAAAAGGATCATTTTTCATGCTCGTCAAGCAGATTTTATTGCGACTAGCCTAGACCCACCTCTGCCAAGGAATTGACAACGGGAGGCTGCAGGCAGTCCTGACAACACTTCCAGAGTAGCGTGAGGAGAACGCGTCCGGGAGGAACGCCCTCCTGTTGTGTCTTCAACTGAAGCTGTCTCCGCTTCAACTGTAACCACGATCATGCATATGTATGAACACGGACGTATTAATCATTTCGACTCGCGTTTGAGCAGCAAAAAATTGAATGATCGATGCAAGGTCGTGGAACGTGATCAATCATTGGATCAAGAGAACCATCGTGTAACAGTACTTCCTGTGATTCAGGGATTGTTAGACGTCCGTCACTGAGAGACATTGTTTTTGCGAGCGAGACATCCGGATGTGTCGTACCTGACAGTACATTTCGTTGAGGAACGTCATGAAGGCGGAGTAACGATGATAACTCGATCCATCGTAGAGGATCTTGACGCGATCCTGGTACCACTGTTGGCACGTGTTCAACAGGGACTCCAGGAACGTCTCCTTAGCTTCTTTCTGCACCGATTGTTTTATGATAACGCGAGTTAGATCTTGTTTGAGTAAAGTGGGTGCAAAATGTAACTACTAAAGTCTAGAAAAAGTCTAAAAAATTAAAACTACTTTCCGATAACACAGTCAAACACTGTGTAGAGGTGTGCGAGAATCCGAAAATGTCCCGGTCCTAAATAAAATTCTCGCACACCTCTAATTTCCAAAAACTTCGAGTAGCCAATAGAATTTGCAAATGCTAGGTACGATAGTGTTCAGACATATGGAAACCTCTATGATGGTGATACAAATTTTCGCCGCCGGTTCTGCGTACTTCCGGTTCTCCACGACCCTCTCTAAAATGTGTCGTACCAGTTCCATCAATGTTCTTGCGTTCAACATGTTCGGATCTGATTATAAAATAAATAATCGATAAATTCTCTGTTCAGCCATAGGTTTTAAATAAGATTCTGCAATAGGAATTTGATTGTTATACCATCGATGGCTCTCAGGAGAGTATCCTGGATCGCTGCAGGGAATTTCCCTAACTCCGAGGCGTCCGAGATATTCACCGCCTTCGCAGCCAATACATCAGCCGCGTTCAGGCTCTTCGATCGCTTCAAACCATATGTGGACACGAAGGACAACGATTTGGTGAGCCTGCCAGGTTTACTTGGATTCGGTTTGACCTCGTTCTGATCCATATTGAAATGAACCCTACCGGAGCCCTGCAAAACCGGTAGTGGTCAACTCTTTCTCGCTTAACCGCGCAGAATAACACTGTCCAACAAATTTTCATATTTTTATGTGTTCCGATAATTTACGGCGATTCGTAACGGTGTTGTTACACTTGGTTAACATAAAATCCTTAGCCGACAAAAATCAATTAAGAATTTCAGAAGAGTGAGAAAATTGAATATGCTTGGAAATTCTCAGGAATCCCTAATATTCTCGGAAATCCTGATACATTCGAGATTTCAGAAATTTTTGGAAACATTTTTGGGTTCTCGCACACTTCTGTAGGTCACTGTAAATTTCTGTAGCCTCTTAAGCGGATTTTGAGTCGCCTAATTATTGGTTATCGAGAGGAAAAGAATTGTGCTGGACAGTGTTATGTCTGAAAGTTCCTGCCTACGTGTATAATATTTCCACTCGACGGCGAATTATCGAACGGGTGTGCTTGTTTGAGCACCGAAGCGATCGCATGATGACTGCTCTGAGAGTGTCGCGACGTCTGATGGTGTTGTTGCTGCTGTTGCTGTAGAGTATGTTGTATCTGTTGCTGTTGCTGCGCGTACAGATAGCGGTGCACGTTGCCGCTCGACTTACTGTGTTGCAGATAATACGGGGATCGATCTGAAGCATTCGTCCGAGACCTGCATCAAAAAACTTCGTTGAGAATCGATTCAACATTATTTGCTCCCTGGCGCGCAATTACGAGAAATTTGTTACTAATTGTTCGCGTACTCGACGTTTTTCATTCTGAAAACGGACGAATACGTTGGAACAAGCCATTGCGGTACGCTGGCATAATCTCGCGCCGTCTTTCACTTCAAGATCCGATCGAAATACTAATCTATAACGTTCGCGTTGCGCAAGGTACTCGGCGAGCCACCTGTGATCTTTCCTATGTGTTTAGGCCATATAAAGAGTCAACAAGCAGCTTTTAAAGACGAAACGGTAAAGTAGATGTCGAAGTGTTTTCCAGTGGCAGCAGGCTTTGACTATTTAATCTAGTTTGGAGGATTTCTGTGTTTCTTAGCTTTCTAGACATTCCACTAGCTGTTCCCGTTACACCGTCATAGCCTCGGCCGTTTCCTAAGTAGTTTACACTCACTTAGAAGGATGCGAATCGTTCTGCTTCATAGTGAACTCCTTCGCGTGTACGTTCAATCGTGGATTAGTGACGTTCGCCGTGGCTCCTTCCGTTCTTCCGCCTAGAAAATATTCAGCTCTCATAGCTTATGAAATTCTGCTTTCCCTATTCTATCCAAAACTACCATAAAACGAGCAAATTCTACAAACCTGGGGGTCGATAAATCACCAATGAAGGCTTACTTTTCAAGGGTGTCACGCTGTTGTTATTGTTGTTGCTGCTGCTGTTATTGTTATTATTGTGATTGTTGTTATTTCCTTTTTGCGGAACCGCATCCCTCATCTAGAAAAAAATTCCGATTGAATCGAATTAAAAGTTACGTTCCTGTGCACAGCGCAAGCGACGCGAACGAAATTATATCAACGGTAATTTAATGCCTCTCAATCAATTACCCCAATCCACCATGCGGTCCTCCAAATAAGACCAAACCTATCGCTACCAATTAGGAAACCAATCAGGGCCAATCTCACACTAACGATCGTTTAAAATAAAAAATCTTCCACGCACGAAAGGTGTACAAACACAAAAAGTAGCTCTCCCGTTGATCATCTATCGCAGACTACCTTCCCAAGCTCTTCCCACGAAGCCCAATAAGAACTTGAATGAACCACAATAGACCAAACAATCACGTGCGCCTCGACGAATATAGGGGGCTCCGCGTTCTGACGACCGAAAAAGCGATTTTCGGGAATTTTTTCAGAGAAAACCAGCAGAAACGTAAATTTTAAACTTTGTTTATACGAACTGTCAATCTTCACGAGATATAAAAAAAAATTGTTGTTGAATGCAGGAATATTGGTTATAAAACGTTTGAGCAGATAGAAAATGAAGAGCACGAAACGGAGTAGAAAAAATAAAAAAGGAGAGTACCAGCACAATTTTCAAGACAATATTTTTATGACGTCGCGAATTGTAAAGGAAAGAATTTGGGATACGTGATTTTGGCGGGTTCGGTGGTTCTGGCGTGAAGGAAAATTCTATTTTTTGAGTCCGTCGAAATAGGAAGCCCCCTTAAAAGGACCATGATCGGCTAGACAGGCGAACCCTATGTCACCATCCGCAGATTACCATATGAGTCGATCGGAGGCGAGACGATCGGAGCGAGTGGGATCGCGAGGGACCATGAATAGGAGCATTATCGATAGCTCTTAGTGTGATAGTGTTCTTAGAGATTCTAGCAAAAGGAGGAGTGTATTGAGAGAGAAAGAGAGAGAGAGAGAGAGAGAGACGCAGAACCCGCGAACGTGTGCAACAAAGGAAGGAGTGATCGGAGGGGTCGCCGCGACGGAAAGACGCAGTACCGAGCGAACTGGTGGGACTCACAGTGAAAATCGTGCGAGAATCATCGTATCCAAGGGCGTCGAGATAGCGTCGGATGGAAATCCTCTGTCCGTGAGGGTGTCAGTGGCGGTACGAACGCCGAGGTAGCCGGCAGAACTGGCTGGCCCGGTCGTCGAACACGTGCCACACGAAAATCTCGCGGGATCCGCGTTTTCTCGTCGAATTTTCTTCCAGCTTTTTCCGCGTTGTGGCTCGGCCGCGCGTTACAGCCGACTCCGATGACTGTCGACTAATAATAGACGGGCACGGCCACGAGCGAGCTAGCGAGCGAACGAGCGAGCGAAACGAACGCGAATATACAGCCCCACGATACGAGCTTACATACGTATTAATGCGCGCTGCATCGCGCCTAACAGTGGACTCAAAAATATCCGACGGGAGTCATCCTCGGCCTGTCGCCGAAACACAAGCGAGCAGGGTTGGAGAACCGAAAATTGTTCGACGGCCGCGTTACGTCTCCCTCCGTCTTCTTTTCCTTCTCCTTTCCGCCTCGCGCCTTGCGCGTTCGGTTCGCGTTCGAGCTGTCCGCGCTTTCCGGACTTTCGCTAGCGACATTCTGGGGAACCAACCCTGATCCTAAAACATGTGCCACCCATTTGTTCGTTGAACATGTTCGAGCGACTTAGGAAACAGTCGGAAGAAAGGTCGTTGATCCCCTAAATATCGCTCTATGAGTTACAACTAGGCTGTGCATTTTGTACGTCCATACTATTCTCGGTTCGCCAGAATTTAGTATGTTGCACTCTCTGCGCTCGGAGACTTCTCTTGGCTCGCCTACTAGCAAACGAATTTATTTATTTAGTATTTACGGAAGTACTCTATGCCCTCTCGAAAGAGACAATCAAGATGCTGACTAAAATTGCAACATCCAATACACTATTTTCTATTCAGAGAAAAATTCTCTGAAAATGCTAACTCTGCCCTTTGAACTATCCTGCTGATTAATCAGTTAAGACTTGAGCAATTGTTTGGAGAGAGGATGCACATTCTTGAACTGGCAAGGGTGGATTGGGCAGATGAAGAACAATAGACTAATTGGTCCCTTAATGATGAGGATTAGCCATGAGTGTCCCTATGTCTCTCAGAACCTTCTACTTGTTTCATGTCTGTAAAGTACTACAATAATAACTATAATAATAAGTACTATAGCATTGTATGCATGTGTTTTATATGACAGTGAACGCATAGTCTTTTTACACGACATTTTATCATGTTATGTAGGGACCTACTGTACGTTTGCGTGTATTGCCAATTTTCTAATTTAATACTGTCTTCGTGATTACTAGATTGCGGATTTTACGCATTTATGACAAAAATGAGCAATTTCGAAGAAATAGTGAGATTAAAAAATTGGAGAGTACCGATACATTACTTTTGACCTACTAATGTTATTAAATTAGGTATTTTAACAAACTGAAAATTTTGGTTTCGCTAAAAGATCCACTGTCTAGCAATTATCTGCCGAATTGTTGCTAGTGACTCCCCATAGTAGAATAAATAAATAGATTGTTATTTACAAATATTTAGTTCGAAATAAGATTTAGCGTCAGTGAACGGGAAAGCTGCAGCCAGTTTTGGCTCCGTTTCCGCTTCCGTTTGGGCCTCAAATATCTATGACTAACGCGGTATACGACGTACGTGTGCATAGCTTTAGGTAAACGCTCGTCTGTCCTTCGCTACATTTTACCCACGCGTCTTCATTAGTTAATTATCTCACCTTCGCCGTTTCTTCGTTAGTGTGCGAGAGACGCGCCACGCGCACCATCTTGGACGATTATCCGTTTGAGCGTGCCGTTAAAATCCGTTAAAACAGAGATCGACGAACTACTGCACCAGTCGCGCCAGCTGAATTACACTGCGCGCTCTAATAAATACACAGATCGTTATTACAATTGAAATCGTAGCGGGAAATCCGCGTCGAGTCGGTACTAACCATTGGATTCGAACGAAATTTAGTGCTTCGAAGTGAAAATTCAAACTTAAAAATTAAGACTCGTAGATTTATTCGATTAGATTTATACTCCTATTACTTTTTGCCGTGTTATCGGATAAATCTATGAACAAATATCTGAATTTTATCTTCGAATTTGACTTTCAAAACGCTAACTCAATTCCAAACCCAATACAATACTCGAATTGATATTTGAATTCACACGCGTCGCGATTCCATATTCGACCGGTTAGAACCACTTTCACTTTTCCAATATGGATCCGCGGGCGATCGTTTGACAATACATTCGTGGATTACCAACTTTCTCAGTTTCACTAACCTCCGTTTCGTTGCATGCCACCGATTATCGGACGTCGAGATTATTTCGGGGTTCAATTCGATCCTCGAACCGTTCGAGAAACTCGTTGGAAATCTTCGAGGAAGATCGTTCGTTCGGTTTGCGGTTTCGATTTGCCGGCGTCGAAGACCGGAAGTCAGCCGCGGCACTGACGTCGTTCTCGATAATACTGGCACTCGGTCAACCGATTCGAGACAACCGCGTACCTATGTATTCAAATTATCACGATGAATCATCGCGCGCCGTTTGTTGACGATCGTGTCCACACCCAAGCTCAGGCTCATCTTAATATTTCTCTATGATGCGCACAGCTTTCCAAGAAATAAGCAAATATAAGCGTTACGCGTCGATATGAAACGCGACTGAGGATCCTCACTTGAAATTGTCAAAGCAATTTAGGTCCTACTGATTTAGCAGTTGAATATTAGAATTCTCGACATTTATTCGTGCTATACGAAGTTACCTAAATTACCTGGCCTAGACCTTTTATATCAGCCAAAGATAGGCTCACCTAACCAAGACCCGATGCAAATCCTGCCAGTTGACATAAATCGAAAACTGTGCGCTCTTCTATTCGACACACCGCTAATACAATTCGAGCTTAATAAAGTGAAAGTTAGGATCTCGATGAGACCGAGTCGGTTACTTATACGTGTGTAGCCGCCAGCAGGAAAATTTGCGCCCGTCGTTCGAAATCAAATTGTGTCGAGTCCTTTGCTTTAAATACCCTGCCAGCTTTACCTGAGATGTAACTGTAACCGCTCGGGAATGGAATTTCTTATGGCTACATTAGAATTCGAACTAGATCCACACTCCGGAAAGCTACAGCCGCCCGACTTCGGCCCTAACGGTCGAGAATCCGGTCACTTCAATTATCGAAACTGTCAACATTTTATCGAGATACACTTCGCGCTACGACTCCGATCGATCCTCGAGAGCAACATCGATGCTCGATGGTCCGGTCTGGTCTGGTCTGATCTGGTCTGGTTTTGATATCGCGACGCGTACACCTTCACGATCTCATTCCGTTTTCGTGTATTAGGATGCACGGAGAGTTGCAATATGTAGTTTGCAATCGACTCTCGAAACACGGAGCAGTGTGACGATCGAGCTGGATCATCCGCCATCCGCTCAACCGTCCATGGATCCTCTACCACGCAGTCCCGCCCACGCGAATGACGTTCCTTCTCCATTCTCGTTGCATGCACGTGCGTGCAATATCCCATTACCATGACACGCCACGCGCGTGCTAAATGTCCTTAGCTAGCTGTCCCTGGGCTATCGAACGTCTAACCCTTCCATCGGTAACATTGTTGCAACCAAGTTGCGCGAACTGCTCACGGAGAGCAGCATCGATTTGCCACCTGCCATCTTCCATAACATACGTTAACCTCTTATGGTCTGTTGTAAAAATAAAATGAAATGCCCTCATAACCATAATACCTGCCCACTTCACACCTATGTTGCAAATATTATCATTTCTTTTCTGTTAACTGGCAGTGTCAACCGGTTGGGAATGAGTTGACTGAGGGGAGTAAGTAGAACGTATGCAGGATAAGGGTAAAGTAAGATGGTGCCCAAAAATGTTGTACTTCCTTGAAAGGGGCACTTCTCGAGATCATTTGTGACAGACAAAAGTTACTTCAAATGATCTCAGAAATCATTCCTTTCAAGGAAATACAATATTTTGGGACACCCTGTATAATAATAAAGATAGACAAAATGTATGTCACAAATCATTGTATTTATTCATAAATACGATTTAGAGGATTACAAACCATGGTAGCAATAAGTCAATTGAAGAATCTATATTTCTTTTAATTGGAAGCATTAAACCATTTATCACTTCACCTGGCCAATGGCTAGTGTAGTTTTATACATCGTTTCGATGATACTCTTTCTTCTCTCTCACTCTATCTCTCTCTCTCTCTTTAAGCACTTAACTAACATATTGTTGTGCCATGGGTAACCATAAACGCTTTTTCTCTCGGAATACTACACCATCAAAAAGAAAAACGCATGGAAAAATAAAACTTAATTTCAGCTAAATTCGTTCTGTACGCATTCGAACGCTACAAGAGAACGTAATATACATGTAGATCTAAATATATATAGAGCACTACGTGCTATTCTCGTAATTGTTTAATCTTTTTCGTTCCGTGTTTTGTTGTTTTTCTTTTCTCTCTTTTTTTACGTATAAAAATGAATCTGACAGTATTCAGGCCGTTTAGAATCTGATCAAAATAATGAGTATCAGCACCAAGGGTCAGTTGCAAGCAAGCACGTCACAGCAGAATCTACCTACAAAGTTTTCATAATTTCACGATGAACGACCGAATTTCCATTCGATAGATTTCGTGACGAAACGATACTCGAACTTATACAATATTCTCGATTAGCAAAAAAAAATCACATAAAAAAAATAGTAAATAGATTAGATAAACATAATGCGTTACCAGGTCGTTATAAATGTGACTGTTATTTTCATTGACACTATAATTAAATACTAATTTACTAGAACCTGTTACAACAATGTAACGAAAACAACGAGCATCGTTAGCACAGCAAGTCCTGAATACATTTTACAACTGAAACGTTTCTCGTACGTTACATATAATCAACTTGACTCTGTAGACAGATTCTTGTTTTAACATCGACAATACATTGTCCCTTCGATACACGTAGAAAAAAAATTACTTGTAAATTATGATCTTTAAATACATGCTTCTTTTTTTACGGTATATTGTTTTCCCAATAAGAATTCAGCCTGTTGCTTTAGAAACTGGTTAATATTGCTTTCAACCTACTCGGCTCTGTGACTTCTTACAACGCAATGGATTTACTTTACTTTTAAATTGAAGAAATTCGTTGCTGAAAAGTGCAAATTCTTGTCGAGAAAACGTTATACAGCATCGAATAGCGTATAATCGTGTGCGTACACTAATTCTGTTCAAAAGTTTGGAATTGCAAACCGCTTAAAATAAAAGTACACGTTCTTGGTAGCTCAGAAGATTAAAGGGAAGCGATTGAATCCAGAAAAGAAAAGGACACAAAATGATTTTGCTTCAAACATTGGAAAAAATTGGCTAGATAATCGAAAATAAAATAGTAATCACAGACTTTCGAACACGGTGTGTACTGCACGCATTTGTTTTGCTTGTGCACAGTCGAAATGCGATTTATCAAATTGATAACAAGACAGAATAAAAGAAGGAAATAATTCTCGGTGGCCGGGCTAGTTAACCGCAACAAGAAACTTATTTACTCGATCGAATATTTCGACCATGATATTTTCGCTGTATATTAGTTAAAATTGTAATATGTCGGCTAGTATGGCCTGTGAACACTTGGGTAGTTTAAAGTTTCTTTTTTCTTTCGGTGAGCGGTAAACAGTCACTCTGAACGCTTATTCTTTACACTATTTTATCTTTGACTATTTATCGTATGTGTACGTCAAATCAATATATATATACTTTTATATACGTATATAATATACATATGTATATATGTATAATAATACATATGTATATATGTATGTATATATGTATATACATATATATTAGTGTTTAATAATGTACAAATATATGTAACGAATAGATATTATTTAAATAAATTGCGATAGTATGATGACACACTGAACAACATGTGAACACGAGCGTTAAATATGATCTATACCCTCGTCTCGTCGCAGAGTCAACGTGTTTCGCAGTAACATTGTTACCATGGTAACTTGTTTTCACACTAAATATTTTTTCTGTTAATTACACAAAAATCACAACAAAGCTGTTTGTCCTATCTTCCTCTTTTCCATTTCTTTTTCTTCAAGGCGTGAATGGTTAAATAAAGGTGGTTCCTTTTTTTGTTTGTACACGTATATATGGATAAACAAGGCTTCTACAAAAAAATATTTGTATGCTTGAAGATTAGAGCATGCTGCATTTTTTAACTCACGCTTCGTAGGAACTTTCAATTGTACAAATGCAATTCCATTGCAGTATTACATAAACACTGTCTATGGCTATCCACGTAGACACGTTATTGTTTTTACATTATTGCCATGGAAACGTTATTACTGCTGACAATAGAATTTTTTGTTTTCTTCTTCTTCTTCCTTTTCTTTTCTTTTTTTTTTATTATTTTCGAATGAACGACTGGATATGGAATTTTGAGCGGCGGAGCGGTAGTGGCAGCTGTGAATCTTTGTTATTAAGTCTATTTGTCTTTTATCCATTTTCAGTGAATCACATTTAAGCAATCACATACACCGCGATTAAATTACATTTGCCGTGTACAGTTTTTTTTTCGTTCTTTCCTCTGTTTCTTTTTTTTTCCCCCCCCCCCCCTTTTTTTTAAATATACAAGTGTTACAGGATGGTTGAATCTCAAATTTGTCTCAACAGTGGTAATTTTTCAAGTCTCTAAAAGTGCTGGAATTTTTCAGTCTGTCGCACTTAGCATGAATGACGCTTGTGTATCTATACATGAACATCCAACCAACCTACGGATCAGTATTTACAAAAAACAATAGATCATTACACGTATTAACAGGACAATGAAACGTGTGCAGTATTTCGACTATAAATGTATGCGAATAAATGGATCTCGTTAGAACGTTCAGCACATCGTAACTAACGACGAATAAGTAAATAAAAATCTTCCCTTCCTGATTATTTATCATCCGAACTCTTTTCACTTACAAATATGTATATAAATAAATACATATATCTATCTATCAATACACATATTTATGTATATACATATGGTTTTACGTGCTACCAAATAACTGCTGCGTCGCTGTTCTTAAAGCATAATCTTAATTAGTACCTTTGTTATAATTAAATTTGATTAAAAAAAAAATTAGCTAAATCTTTAACTGCTGGATATCCAACGAAGTACCGGATATTGGACCTGTCCTTTTGCTACTCCATCTATACTTTTATAAAATCCCTCCCTGAGACACAAGGATTTGGTCATGGATATCCAGCAGTTAGGCCCAAATGCTATGCATTTTCCACTATGATACAAGTGGCAGTTAGCCTATCTCGATCATCTCTGTATCCTCCATATTGCCGTGTCCGACACCATTATGTCTACAAAGTATCGGGATCGTCATTGTTTCGCGTACAAAGGTAGATGGTAGCAACATATGAAATGAACCGTAACGCATAATAAGTGACATAATGTCAAAGAAAAAGTTACTCACCTATGAGTTTGTACGTGTGTGTTATGTAAATGAAAGTGCGTCGTTCGCGGTGAAAAACCGCGCATATTACCTCTACGTGGACTTCTAGCGTTTATTACTCGCGGCTGAGAGTACATGTCCTCTAGTATACTAGGTGCTACATATGTGAATCCCTAAAAGCAAACATACAATTTTTTTAAATTTCAAACTTTCCCCAATCACCTGATCGTAAAAAAAAAGAGAAAAACAGTAATAAAAATGCATACTTGAAACACTCTGTTAGCTGATTCGCTTAATGTGTATTCCGCCGGAGAGTCTATCGGGGCGGATGTTGTGAACTTTTTATCAAATTGTGACACATCGTCCTCGCTCGTTAATGTTGGTCTAAAAGGCGGTTCCAACTTTCGGGAAATGACGTCGTGCCAATTGATATGCTTGAAAAACTGATGATTCTTTATTTGCTCAGCATCTAATGAACCAGATCCTAATCTCTGGGCGACTTGCCTCTATAGAAGTCACACGCAAGTTTGTATTGTGATCCAATAAATAGTTGAATAACAAATTTGAAAAATTAACCTTCAACAGTTTCCGAATAAGGTCTCTAGAATCGGGTGTTAGGTACTGTGGAAGATTCAATTTTCCACGTAGAATTTTCTCGATTGTTTTCTTTCTATTGTCAGATGTGAATGGTGGCTAAAAATTGAAAAAGCTTTTGGTATACTTGTGGAAGTACTTGAACAAAAATCACAGATATATATAGAAATGTATGTATATATTGTTTTTCATTATCTGTAATCTCGTATACAGTCGAGTCGGAAAGTAAGTTAACAATTGACGCTTGCAGGCAAATAAATAAGGATAATATACGTTTGACTAACGTATTTATTTATTTCTTAATATAAAATCAAATTATTGTTTTGTTTTTATGTAGAAGGTGTAAGTAACTAAACAAATACGTTAGTAAAACGTATAGTATCATAATTAAAGATATATATTCATATACCTGCATACGTCAATCGTTACTTTACTTTCAAACTCGACTGTATACGAATTACTGATAATGAAAAATATATAATGGATTATTATCTAGTGTACCGTGTTGAAGATAAGAATGAATTCATGGAAGGAGAACAAGATTATTTGTGTGTCCATCCAAGATATAAGCATATATTAAAATACTTACTGAACCTGTGAGCATATCATACATTAAAGTTCCAAGACTCCACCAATCTACAGCTTTTCCATGACCACTTCTCGTTAAGATTTCTGGGGCCCTTTAATGTTTTTACATGTATTATCTAATTCACTAAAGAACCGTAATTCTAATTGAGTTAAATAAAGATTGCTTACATATATTCTATAGTACCACAAAATGTGTGTGTAACAGTACCATCCTGTATATGTTCCTTACATAAACCAAAATCAGTTAATTTTATATGTCCTTCAGCATCTAATAAAATATTTTCTGGCTTTAAATCTCTGAAAAATTATTAATACTCGTCAGTAATCTAATAGAAAGTGCAATTACATTCATATGCAAAATGTGAATACCTATAAATTATTCCTTGTAAATGTAGATGTTGGAGAGCCAATATTATTTCAGACAAGTAGAAACTGCACAAATAAAATGCGTAGAAAATATCCTTGATAATTGTAGACATTAAGTAAAAATTATAACTACACAAACAATCCTGTTTCAGATTTAACCTACCAAGCAGTTTCTTCGAGGAAAATGCCTTCATCGTTTAAATGTCGAAACAATTCACCGCCGCACATATATTCCAAGATCAAATATAATTTGCCACCAGTTTGAAAAGCATACATAAGGTCTACGATGAAAGGATGCTGCCAGATATAAATATACAAGTGTTAGAGTACATCCTTTTATTACTTACTACATGTTAGCCACTATATAAATAATTACTATAAATGTGGATATATCCTTGACCATTAAAACTATTGCTTTATACTTGTAATTGAAATAACACGGATAATCAGACGGCTAAAAGCCATATAACTCGTCTGATCGAAAAAATATATATAACCTTTAAACCTACCTTTACAGCTTCCAAGATATTTCTCTCTGCCTTGGTATGTGCAGTATCTTTTTGATTCCTTATAATTGAAGCCTTACGTAAAACCTACATTTAAAATAAATGCGTCTGAGGTAATTCATAAAAATATGCAGGCTTACGAGAAATGTCAGAATGTTATTTTCGAAAATACTTATTGTTCATTTCACTTTGAATCATACGATGAATAAATGCGATATCCAATAATTACGATTCCAAAAACATTTCCGAATGTCAAAGAAGGTAAATAAGAGCAATGACGATTGTACAATGGATCACATGGTAATGTCAAACGACTGTGCCTTTCATTTAATGTTTCCGTATTATTTACCGCAATTCGGAAAAATAAATAGGAAATCAATAACGCTGCATGCTTGAACGAACAATCGATAAAAAAAAAAGAATATCGCGATTGCACGCAACAATGTGCAAAGAGACAAAGGCAGACAAAGAACTTATATAATTCCCGACCAAAACATGAAAATAACATTTTCCACGAACCAACAGCCAGCGAAAATATAGGATCAGGTTTCACAGCGTCAATGAAGAATTGATCGGGGGTGTAGATAAAACGTAAATAAACCGTCGGATCTGGCCTACCTTCATCGCGAATATCGTGCCACTGTCATTACCCGTTACTTTTCGTACTTGAAAGACCTTGCCATAACCACCCTTCCCAATAACTTTACAGAGTTCGAAATCTTCGGGACCAGCCCTCTCTCTGCCACGGTTGACGTTCTGTTCGGATATCGGTACCTTTTCGACACCTTCCGACCTAACAAACGGAAAATTGTCATTACCTCGAAGCCTGGACACACGCGAGAATGGGCTGCGGCACGCCACCACGGAAAAGGCTTACTCACTCGGTGATCTCGTTCATGTTTGGGTTCGCGTCATACTCTTCCTACGTGAGAAAACGAGAAAAACATGTATAAACGAGCGTGTTTGGGAGCGAAAGAATAATCAGAGAATAGAAACGATACGGCGTGTGAGAGTGGTGCGGCAATGTCGCGTGCAGATGGTGAATTACCTCGCCGATCTCGATAACATCGTCGTCGGACTCGTCCCTATTTACCGTGTCCGCATCGTGCAACTCGATATCGAAAACCGCGGCCATTCTACGCGCAGTTTCTTTCGAACCGAGGATAAATCTCGCGACGAACTCGTAAACGAGCGATTTCTTTTTCGAACGATCGACCACGACAATATTGTTGCACGGTCAAAACCTTGAATTACTGCGAACAAGCTGCCCCGTCCCAGGGCATACCAAACACCCTCGCCTCGTGTACACTCTGATTGGTCGTGCAGTATCGTCATCGCGAGGTCATCGGAGTGGGAGGGTACGCCGTCTCCGCCAATAGAAAACCAACGAGGAATCGACAACCACGGAGCAGCCGAGCGCTATTGCCAAGTTTGCGGCTTCCTCGATTTCGCGGTTCGTTTGAATTTCACGAATACTATTCACCGAGTCGAGCTCGTTTGCTGCAAAAAATAACATAACACAAAAAGCACGATTTTTAAGGAAATGTGTATCAATGTTTTAAACTGTTAGCACTTCCTGATAATGTAATATTGATATTGAAAAATTGATATTATAAGCACTTAACACCTTTAAAGGCCCTATTAATAGTACTTTAAAGGCCCTTAAAGGCCCTTATTGATTAATCCAGCACTGATTATAAGGTGTCCAAAATGTATAGAAATACATATAATAATATTCTTCTTCAAGTTATACATACTTATTCAGCCTTAACACAACACCTACTCTGTAATACGTGTAAAATCTATTATTCAGTAAACATTATTTAATAACTGAGAACATCTTTAGTATCAGAGAAAAATATATTGCTAAAAGTGAACCTATCTTGCCTCGGTTCAAGTTTTCCTTAAAAGCATTTTGCATCTTTTTAGTCAGACTCGAATTCGGCTGTAATAAAGTTCGTTCCATTTTGAACGGCTACGCTAATACAAAAAGATGACGATGACTCTGACGTCGTTAAAATTATTTGTTAGAACGTAGCCGTTCGCAGAAACTGATGATGTTAAACACGCACGGCTGTCACGGAATTAAGGATAGCTACGTAAATGAACTTTTATATAGAGTGTAATTTGCGTAGACGAGAAGCATTTAAATAGAAATTGATTTCCCCCGTTCAAGGTCCTATTATGTTAAAAATAAAATAATCTCTTTGTATGCTGCGAACGCATAAAGATTCAGAGATTTGTTTTAAGGGGTTAGGCTACCATGAAACCTCCGAAAATTATTTGTCCTGTGAAAATTACAATAATTACAGTATCTTAAACGAATGAATCATCAACGACGAAGTAATATAGTAACAATGGTAACTACTACATTTTTAGGCGATTGGATAAATAAAACTCAAAAAATATTATCTATTGTTTTGAAAACAGTCTAGAGAAAAATATTCTTTTAAAATTTTAAGTGAATCTGTATATATATATATATGTGTGTGTGTGTGTATAGGCATATGTTTCTGGTTGTTTCTAGAAAATGAAAGGTTCGACCTTTTGAACTTCGTTTTTAAGAATTTAGACCAACGTTTAAGCCGAAATAAAATTTTTCCCATTTTTTTTTTAATTTTAAAGCATCCTAACTCGTTAACCTTTGCCCAATAAATATTATTTTAAATTATCTGCGACATCATCGTATCCTCCTACACAGCACGCAATGGCAGTCACAACCGGACATTTAAAATGTCATGTGTCAATGTAGAAGGTTCATTTGAAAGGTATGTGTAAGGTCATTTTTATTTTTGCCAAATAAAAATTTGAGTTTAATGTCAACGGTGTATTGATCGAGCCAATATCAATAACACGAAACTCGATAAATTCTTGAAGTGTTACCTTATCAACAGAGTCATTATCAACCAAAAAACCTTCCATCGTGGATGTTGCCATTTGGATGCTGATAAGAAGTTTCTATATATTAACACGTAGTACAAAAACGAGAAATCAGGTTTGAAACTGCACCGTCAACAAGGAGAGAGAAAAAAAGGAACAAAAGATGGTCGTGCGTCACAGTGTACAAGGATATGAAAACTTCTTCAAATTCATGGAAAATTTCAAATCTTCCGAACCGGTTTACGTACTTTATAGTGGTACGAAACTTCCTAATGGGAAAAGTTGGTGTGCCGATTGTGTTGAAGGTATCAATATTGAAATATAGTCATTTGTCTCATATACAGGGTGGTCTTACTTAAACGGACCACCCTGTATAACCTAACTGCGATATAAGATATAACAAATTTTCTTGAATTAAACATTTCTGAATTGCTTTTGATTTATATTCATAATCTATTTTTTTTTTGTTTTTATTATAGCGGAACCTATCATAGAACAAGGATTTAAAACAGCTACAGAATATACACATTTAGTTACTGTACAAGTTGGAGATCGTGCATTGTAAGTAATAATATTTTTGAAATCATACAGTAATACATATATGTCATATGTTGGATTTTTCATATCTAATTGTACATATAAGCAAAAATAATCTTTGTGTTGAGAAACACTTTAGAGTGCCAGAAACGCGGAGCCTGAATATTACTCTTAGCAATGGGTCTCTGGCAGTACCCAGACTCTTAAGGGTCGGGGGGTGTCATAAACACATTTCAGGCCCAGGCCTTTTCTTTCGTTTCTGGCTTCAAACCTAAGCAACGGTTTTCCGTTGCACATTTTTTCGTTAGTCTCGTCCAGAGTATCGAGGTATCGAGAGCTAAAAGAGTCCTTCCGAATCTCTTTAAATAAATCAGTTTTCTTATTAAATCAACTGAGTGTTTATTATAATAAACCCCATATCCCAATATCATATCATTCCATATTTTCATAGAAATAAAACAAATTGCTACTTCTTTTATTTTAGCTGGAAAGACTCGAACTGTCCATTCCGAAAAAATTCTACTACCAAGGTGAAAGTACTACCGACATTGGCAAGATGGGGTACGCAAAAGCGTCTGGAAGGTGACCAGCTCCTAGAAATTGACCTCATCGAAATGCTACTCACTGATGAAGATAATTAAATAATAGTACAGCTTTGCTGCTCTAACAACATTCAAGGCAAGCAGTCCTGTAAGTTGCAAAAGATAAATACCAAATCCGAAATGGTTTATCTTAAAATAATTTTTCTTTATTGTTACAAAACCTCAATAGAATATCCTATCCTTTTTTTTTACAAATAGTACAGACTTGATAACAATGCATGTATAAGCATCCTACATTTACACTGTAACATTTACAACCAGTAGAGATTTTAAAAAATTAAGCTTTTGATACAATAACAAAATGGGAGGAAATGATACATACAAAACATAGTCTTAAAAAATGAGCAAATAAGTTATTTGTATAAAATTTGTAAAATTCGTTTGTATAACAAATGTATTTTTGCTACTTAGATAATAATATTATTAAAAAACAAAACGTGAAATTGTTAGACTATTACTATTGTTTTCTATCATGCACTAACAATTCTTCAGGGAATGTTTTTTTTTATGTCGTTCGTTTCTGGTTCCAGTTCATCATGAAGCCTGTGTTAGTTCTTGCGACTCTGCCGGCGGTATCACCCGCACGGAATAATGAATTTTCTTGTTCCTCAAAAGGCTATAACTGTTGTCAAAAACGATGGAATCTAAAACAGAATTACAGATGCGTTATGACTAGCGTATACATTCACTGACTATAGGAACGTGGACCTACAGGTGGCAGGTACTTCGCAATTGAGGATTCCAATCTCATCTAACTGATGAGCAGCTACTCGTCGAATTGGTATAATCTCCTTCTTCGAGCCGTCGGTGTCCTTCTTCATGATACCAAATTTAATATCATGATCATCGGATCGGAATTCCCAGCTGTTTGAATAATGAGTCGCGTTCAATGCAGTTTTAATGCTTATCAAGTCATATGTTAATTTTCTAGGATTGCATACCTCAGCAAGGATCCCATTTCTGATGCATGCATATCAAGCTCCAGTTTCCCACCCTTCCGTATTGTCACCGTTGTGAAATCAGTCTGTCTATCTTTCTCTATATTGTTCACGTACATCTCTTTCGGGACCTTACCACCCAAACGAATCTGGACAAAATTCAAAGCTTTGTTAATTCGATTCTAGCAAACGTCAACAGCTTCAAGTAGATTCGGTAAATTATTGCACCTTCGTGCCGAGCTTCGGGTTACCGTCTGGATCCTTCAGGGTTCCCCCAAAGAAGGCAGGCACTTGGTTCCTCTCCACATTACTGAATATCGCCGCTTGCCATTTAGAAGGGTCGGCCTTGTATATCTGAATTTTCGACAGAGTGTACTCGTTCATGAATTTCTTCGCCACCGAAAATGCGAACGCAAATACTTTCGGAGCTGCATAAAAAAAAATACAAGAAACTAGCGTCAGCATCCGCAAAGTCGATCGCTCGTTGAGAAAGTTGCATCCTAATGGTACACACCATTTATGATGTAACAGATCTTTAAGATCTCAGGGTAATTGGCTTCGTACATTTGCAACAATGTGATGACCACTTCGCCAGCTGAAACGTGATAATGGTAGACATTTTTAACCGTAATCAATCTTGGAATTATCGCGATAAAGTAACGATAAGAGAGTGGATACGGAAAAAGTTTTAAATCGATCATGTCTAAGTCATTGGCGTATTACGTAACTGTTTGTATTTATCTTGCTGCTGCAATGTTGAGTGTACGAAAAAAAACAGACGTGAAAGGTTTATTAGCATCACTATAGAACTCTAGTGTTAGGTAATTCCTCGAGTGGTCACTTTTCACAGAAAGTAGTATTCCTTATCTTATGCAATTATTTCATGGATTTTTATGGTTTATTTTTTTTTTCTTTGTGAACCGATGACAGACATCGTTTCCAGAAATGAGTGTTTCGTAACCGTGATTTGGAAGGTTTTACAGAACGGGTAATGGCGCGGTTGATTATGGTTTCACCTGGTCGCCAGAGGTACTGCCTCAAATTAAATCCCTGCATGTCGAAGATAACCACCAGTTGTCCGGCTGCTGGACCATGCTTCTGCATCTGCTCCCGACAGATTTTCAGATACTGCTCCAAGTATTTTATGGTGACTTTGATCATGTCCCTTCTCGAGACCACATGCAGTATTCCGTACAAGTCGAGTGCGTCGAAGTACACCACGATCACTGGAAATTTCAACGGTATAAATCCTCCATTAGCTCCATTTATTGATAGTACTAGGATTTTTTACATGAATGTTCTAATTATAGTATTTAACAAAATTTAATGCAATTCTAATCATATTTAAAACTTAGGGGAATATTTCATAGGGTTGATTGATTTTTGTTTGATTCCAGTTCCTATAAATTGGGGCATAGAACTCAACGTTTAATTATTAATATTTTTTCACGGTACCTGGGGCACCATCTTTGTCGAAACCACTGAGACCATGAGGCAGATAGTTCTCCAAAATTTGGGGAGGAACCCATTCTGACAATTTCTCCACATCCCATTGCCTCCGCCATTCCACAGACTGTTCCACAAAAAATTGTTAGAAATTTGTGACCATCCTGACAGTGTCTTGAAGATCCTCAAGTCTTTTTAAAGTAATGTAAGCTTTTGATTGCAGAACAATCTTAAAATAAAATTTAATGATGTGACATCACGCCCTCGAAACAACCTCAGACAATTAGTGATTAGTTTAAAGTTGATAGTATGAAGGACATTTCAAAGTCAACTCTTGGACACATGAGTTTTGCAGCTGACAATTTCTTACAGTATTCCATAAAATGTCAATATTTGTTTTTCTCGAGCTTCTATGAAATTGCAAGAATTCAGAAATTTGCAAACAAGGCGTGAAGATAGTAATCAATTAATTAATTGAGCTTTATTGGTATTGTTCCTCATTCATGTACTCTGGGAGTATAATTATCGTATTAGATAAGTCGTTTCTAATTCGATCGGGCAAGATAATCCGCCAGGTTGCGAAATTTAACGCTCGCGCTGCATTTCGAGAGTAAGGGGAACGCGGTTGCAACATATTCATTGCAATATCCGGGATTCTGTCGGTCAAGAGAGCGCTATTGTCAACGATCGTCTTGCGTCGCTGATCTGGTCTACGAAATCCTCTATATTTGTCCACAGTTCGTTAATCATCGAAATCGACAACCATGCGATACGATACTCTATGGCACTAGTGGAGCGGCTGTCGAGTATCATGTTTTCTCTTTCGCAATCTGTCCGATTTTTGTATACACCTGTTTGACCGATCGACCTATTCTTTCGATTTTCACAAAAACCGACTGTTTAAAAAATATCAGATTTCGAGAAACCCCGATCGAGTGACCTCGAAAATGAAGACGTTCGAACGGGCCGTTAGCTCCTCAAATATTACCAAAAAAAGGAGTCGTAAACAAACAAAGATTCTATGTGTTTCTAGAGAAACCTCTTTGTTGGACTATAGAAACACCGGAAGAGCATAATTTCCATTTTTTCCGTCGCACCGCTAAAAAGTGTCGCCGCTACGAACCGAAAGCGAGCTCAGTAATTGGCAAACAATAAGCCTGCTGCACGGTTTGCAGTCTAAACAATTCGTTTTACTCTCTCCGCGACTTTTCGAGTCACGGTGTAAATTGAATGCTGTCTCCGTGCGGCATCCATTTTTACGATCTGCAGCCTTTCACGGCTATGAGAAAGAACTGCTCGATTGATTTAACACTCAATTATGACGCAAAATTTCTTTCGCGCTGTGCCCAGAAACCATGAAACGCTCGCGAATTGTTTCCGGTAGACCACTTTGCGCATTTATGGTGCACAAAAAACCTTACAAAAATCAACGAAACTCAGTACAGCTTCATTCTGCTTTAATTTAATAGAAAAATTAATAAATAGGAAAGCGAGATTTATCTAACGTCGACAACTTTAGCTGTCGATTGCGTCATTGAGGCCACTGTGGCCTGATTTAAATTTATACTGATAATTATTCAGCATGTATCAGTGCGACTGTGTTGAGGATTCCGGCAAAAATTCATTGTTCCACTATGTTTGTCTCAATGAATATTGAGGTATTAGTGTTCACATATTAATTAGTAATTTAGTTATATAGTAGAAGAACGAGTAGGTGCAATTTGAAAGAGTAGGAAGACGAAAAGAAATTAAAAATATGGATGTATTATTTCTACATTATTGAAGTCAATAGCGACAGAATTTTTATTTTGCTATTTTAAAATTCTTAGTATTTTGAAGAATCAAATGTAATGTTTGAATGGCTCCATTTTTTGAGCCCCAGGGATAACGCTGCCGAGTCGCTAGTATATGGAAGATACGATAGCTGGTAAGATTTCTAACTTTTTGCTACAGAAATGTGAAAGGGTAATTTTTATTTTGCTCATGAGACTGCTCGGACTTGTTAGATCGTACTGGGCGTTTTCTCGTCGGATGATCGCAAGTGAATGTTTCTCTGTTCACGCCTAGTTTCTGGGATTACAGATGATCGCTTTTACAGTTGATTTTGCTGTCGGCCCACGGGTAATCCCAGCGAAATTTCAAAGAAGAACCGTGACGGGGACGAGAAACGTGTTTCACAGGACTTTCTCGGTCGCTTGTATCCGCGAAGCGCAGCGGGAAAGGCGACTGATGACTGATCAACGTAATAGTTTAACGCGACTTCGGACATGCAACTCCTTGGCAATTATGCCTGTAGCCGCCGTACGTTTTCGAGACAAGGATCCTAGGATAGGAAAACGCGCAGCCTTTCACGAAAGTTCCGCGGCTGTTGCAACATTACTGCGCCGGCCGTCTCTTTCGGAATCATTCGCAAATTATTAGCTCTGGAACTACTCTAGGTATCTCGTAGATCAAGCAGTACATGCTCGACTACGTGCACCGATACGGTAATACGCGTTTCTTTACTCTTTCTACTCAAAATTACTATCTTCCAGCGGGGAACGATTTTACCAAGCTGTGATTTTGTATGTAATGTGGACATTATGCATTTAGGGCAAAAATGACTATACGAAACACAAAACCGTGAGAACATTTAGGGAATCCAATAATCTTACTGTATTACTCCCAGCTAAAAAAAATTTTTAGAAAAAGAGAAAAATGTCTATGAACCCCCCCGTGATTTGCAATCTATGCAATTTTTATTTTACATGAAAATGTGGAATGTAAAATAATAAGGACATTTAAAAATACTACTGGATTATTTTCAGGTCGTTTCAATTATTAAGAAAAAATGCAAATGGTCTATGTAGCTCCTCGCAGTTGATGCAGACGATATTTATTTTGCATAAAAAGCGACGGTTTGGTATCTAGTTATTACTAAGTAGACGTCAAAAAGATGACATCAACCAAAGACAAGAATACTGGAATTCTTAACAAGCAAAATGTTTTACCTTTTAACGAGACAGTCGAAAGAAAATTACAAAATTTACTATTGAATTTATCAATTGATTTATTATTTGTTTATAAAGTATTCTGATGGTTGTTTATATGAAAGGATGGTTATCTATGGTTAAAGAAATTGGACAGCTGATTGAATAAGGATCTCATTATTTAGATTTTATTCTAAGTACTCACGGAAAATGAAGGGCATATTATGTACGTATGCCTTTAGTTATTTTTTATGGTCTTCCCGGCTACGAGCACCTCGATTTTCAAACGGCAAGTTTACGTAATTGCCAGCGATTTGAAAAACGGGACTGCTTTCGTCCACGCATGCTAAGTGCTTTTCTTTCGAAGGATTGCCCAAGATTTTTTCGAAAGCGGAGACCATTGTACCGAATCGTTACTTTGCCTCACCGTTTAACCGAATACATAATAGACGCTGTACGCAATTGTTATGAAACTGAGACACGCGGATCATGTATACGAGTAGCATGCTTACCTCTCGTAGCATCTTCTCCGCAGCGGCGACGTCCCATTTTCGAGCTGAAAAACAATTGAATTTATATAAAGATCGACAAATTAAACACACTTATCGAAACATCGTTAACTAAGGTAACCAGAAGAACTCTAATTAGAAGATAACTGCGTCGATTGTACGAGTAAATCAATTAGTTATCGTTATTTCTGTTTGCATACGAACTCCTTCAATAATGAAAGCAGAGTACGTTCTACGTTTCCATCTAATGACTTTCGAACGGAGAATGGTCCATCGTTCACTACGAAATGCGTTTTATACTTTTATCTAATACGCCTCGTTAAATTTCAACGGGACGTAAACTCTCCGATGTATGAAATCTCCGTCGTTAAAGTGATTGCGAGCTGCGATGTAGGTTTATTTCCACTATACAGGTTCTTCGATATTACGCAATGTCCCTGGAACCATTAACCGTCCGAATTCAATTTCACTCGTTCATTTTCCTACCCTCATTTTTTATGGCCTTATTCGCGTACACTCCGCGCAAAAGCAACCGGTGTTCGCACGTTGACCGCCAATCGGCGACCACAACAAAAATCAAATAACACTAATACAATGCACGGAGAAGTTGACATTTATGACAAAACATGCAGGCGATCACGTAACGCGTTCAGGTAGCTTTTTGTTCGACGAACGTCAAATATTAAACGAATTGACGTCAATTAAGTATTCGCATTTAAAAGGATTTCGGTCTAACACTCCACCGATTATGCAGTACATATTTCCTACTGCAATTGATCTTTGAACGTCACCGCGCGGCAGCGGCGGCGTAGGATTGCTATTGTTCGAACGCAGCGAACACTTGTGTTGTGGTAGTCGTTTTCATGGTGTGATCGATCGAATTTTTTCACGGAACGTGCGATAAGGGCTCCGCGACTATCGCACGTCGTCGGTCTTTGCGTGAACCAGATCGGTAACGGTTGAGAGAGTTTGCACGGCTGGCAAACGATTTACAACGGCGAGCACGCATTTAACGCGTGCTCCGTTGGGCAATTGTATAAACTATTGCGGTGGTGAATCTTAAGCGTTCGTACCTCGCAGCCAGCGCACTAGAAAGTAATTGTCGTGATGCGGCTGCAGAACATCCTCCACCGACTGTCGAAACTGAAACCAGAAATGTCAGGCATTACTCGAAACAACCCAAGTTCTATCGGCGAAGCTACTCGCCGTTCGTCTACTCTCGAGGAGAACAAATACATCTATGAAAAGAGAATATTTCAAATGCAGCCATTTTTGTCTTACCTCCTCAAAAGTGGTACCAATAAATTGTTGAGATCGTTCCGATTAAAACGAGTCCAAACATGACATACATTGGTCTACTTTTGCAAACTTCGAATATAGCATTCGTTAATTTAGTTATTTGCATTAAGTCTGCAAAACTAGTCGTGTTTGTACTCATTTTAATCAGAAGAATCTGAACAATCCATTGGTGCTACGTTTGGGAAGGTACGAGAAAAATGAAAGAAAAATACTTTTGAAATTGTTTTGATTATTATGAACAAAAAAGTTATACTCAAGTTACACGGAGTCTCCTGTTGCCGTGACTTTTATTCTCATGACGCAACGGGCGATTCGAAATATCGATTTTGTGCTCTGTTTCAAACCACAAACATTTTTCAATCCGAGAGAATGTTTCACTTTTTTTTTCTCAATACGGAGAAGTGGCACACGGACGATTTAGCTGTGGTATTGTTCATAGCGCTTCCTACATAGTTGCATGCATCCGAGCGACGTTTATTGCACAGTACAGTTACAGACTCGGCTCCGGCAGAGCGTTTTCCACAATCTTGCACAATTCGCGTGCACGGATAGCCTGGCTCCGCCTCGCGAACGTTTCTACCCGCTTTGCCACTGGGGGCAAATGGTTTTTCAACGAGCGGCTCCGACTTTCGGTCTAACGATCCTAAAGAAAAACGCTGGGTTTCGCGACGTTTAGAAAACCCAACGGCAGCCCGGTGCTGCGTTTACTTTCACGCGAATTTTTCGCCAGGTCATACCGATCCGGTTATCGGTACCCGAAACACACCGTGTCTAACGGTGTATTGCGGCGCTTGAATGCCGTTTCCGCGATTAACCGCCACGGAGGAGAAAAAAAAAAACACAAAAATCGCAGAAAAAGCTGAATTCGTTAACGCGATTCTTTCGCAAGACCGTCGAACGGGCGTTCCCGTGGCGAACGCGAATCGGCCGGGAGAAAATCGGCAGGAAAAAATTATCCAGCAGGGGAGAAAAATGGCTGGGATATGCAAAGGTGGGAAAATCGGGCCCCGCCATGCGCAAGGATTGCCTCATAGATCGGCGGAACCGGTTCTGTTACCTTAAAAATCGACGCCGATGTCGCGCGAGGCTCATACTCGCCGCTCGTGTCTTCTTGCGGAATCGTTACTGCTCTACGATAATTGCAGTAATTACAGACCTACTCTCCCAGCGCTTCTGTTCGCGGCTCGTAAGGCAAACGAAATTCGGGGCGAACACACAGAAAAACGATTCCTTAGAATACTCTGCTAAACTATTTAAAAAATTGAATACTATCGCGTGTCATTGTACCGATCCTAGTCCCGTTGCTTAAAGATAATAATTTAGAATGTCGACGATCCGTCGAAAAACGACTCCGTAGAATACTCTTTTAAACATAATATTTAAAAGGACACGAGAATTATTGTATGTCATAATACCGATCCGAGTCAACACATACTGCTAAAAAATAATATTTACGATGTCGGCGGTCCGTTAAAACTGATGTATGTCGTTAATGCAACGCGAACGTGTTGATTACTACTGAGAACGCCGGTGATTGATAAAATGAATGGCATCGCGTAAAAATTGTTCAGTGATGCGAGGAGATAACAGCGTGAAGTGAAAGTGTAGAACGGTTGGAAAAAATGAATGTTATTTAAAGTATTTGTGACTTCTGCGGGGAGAATGGTGGATATGTGGAAAGCATAAAATTCGTATGAAGGTCAACGCGTTAATCACTGACCAGCACGGACTAAAATCATCATTCATTATTCCGAGAGGTCAACAGTATTCGTACGAACCCTTGAACTTTCCCATCGCGTCATGTCGTTTCATTTTTTGTGGAATGCTGTCCTTCGCAAGTATTCGATCGTTTGTTAAGAACATCATAATCCATCGGACGAAGTAACAAGTGAATAATAATTGCGAAATTGGTCATCATACAATGATATATTGATACCTTTTCCCTACTGAATTTTTTAAATTCTATGTAACTATAGCTTTGATCATTCAGACATCACGGCACAATTACATTGGCAATCTAAACATAACGTAATCTACCTGTTCATAGACAATAATTAGACTGTACCAAGAGGAAGTTTAAAAATCGTCTTTTACACAATAATTCCAAAAGAAATTATTACTGGGTGGGCGATTATTTACAATTTCCAAGAAACCAGTTTATAAACTAATAATTGTGAATTTTTAAAAAGTAAAAGTGTTATACGATTCTCTATATTTTAATTACTGTTTTATGACAGCTTGTCCCAGAACAACAAAGTGTAATCGCTCAACTTTAAATATGCATAACTTTTCAACCAGTGAATTCCTCGCATTAAAACTTCGATTTTTGGCATGTTCTCGTCAAGATGTACAGGATTATAAAGTGTGTCCCACGAGCTGTGTCTACTTGAATATCTTGGTTATTTCAAACAATACAAGAAAATGTTATTTATAGGAGTTGTAGGGTTTAAAAAACTACATACTATGGTGTAAATTAGATTTTTGCAAGTGGAGGCGTAGAGAAGATATCGAGGTCACCTTTGTTTTTTAAATGGAATGTCCAATTTTTAAAAAATTGTAAGCTAAGATTTAATCCGCCACTGTATATATTATTTCATGTATTCTTATTCTGTCTATATGTTCATGTTATTGATAAAACGAACGTCGAAACAAGACTGATACCGGAGAAAGACGTGTTGTTTGTTAATAAGTTTCCTGTCTGTTTAAATTCCTTACAAATTTAGAAGTGGGATCGAGGCAACCGTTTTGCAATTTCTTGTCGGTCTTGTCGGTCGAAATTTAAGTTACGTGACGGACGTTTGTGTGAAGTGTGCATTCCGATTAAAAAATGAATTGTTCCCTTACGGTGGCAGAACTGAAGGGGATGCTGAAAACCGCAAGGAATTTAAACAGACGGGAAACTTATTAACAAACAACACGTCTTTCTCCGGTATTGGACCTGATGAGACTGCTCGTCCTTTGATCGTCTTGTTTCGACGTTCGTTTTATCTATAACATGAACATATATACAGAATAAGAATACATGAAATAATATATACAGTGGCGGATTAAATCTTAGCTTACAATTTTTAAAAAATCTATATCTTCTCTACGCCTCCACTTGGAGAATATCATTTATACCAAGGGTCAGCAACCCTTTTTGGCCGCAGGTCAAAATCAACCAAAATGTGAGTATTAAAGAGACGTTTGGGTCAGAGATATTTTCGTATTAAAACAGTAAATAATAAGATATATTTTATTAAGAAAATAATTACAAACATAATTGATGTTTCATGTTTATGTTTTATAATTTATTTTTATATATTACACTTTATTTTTGGAACTAAAGTGGGTTACTTGAAATTATCAAATGGGTCACTCGATGACCCGCGGCTCATAGGTTGCCGACCCCTCATTTACACCATACTATGCATTTTCTTAAACCCTACAACTTCTATAAGTAACGTTTTCTCGTATTGTTTGAAATAACCAAGATATTCAATTGGACAGAGCTCGCGAGACACACTGTATAATAAAAAGCTAAACATTTCTGGGTTGCCAAGGTGAAGTTTAACCCGTTTTAGTCCTCCTTAGTTTGAATTTTTTCAAATTTTTTTACTGTCGAGAACAATAAAATGGTACAGGACTAAAGAATCCATAAGCGTAAAATTGAGAACATGGTGTCCCTGTTCTCCCAATACCCTAACTACGTGTTTCGTTTGCTTACTCCAGCACTGCGTACAGTAGACGATGGCGGTCCGAAGGCTCATCGGATAGGTGCCGTTCGAAAACTATGATGTGTGCCAACGACCGCGGTTAATCTTCCAACCGACGGCGCGTCGCGTGTGGTAGTGTAACAGGGTAAAGAAAGTGCCGTTTTACGTCCAGAAACCGTTCCCTTTCGATCGCCGGTTGTAGGAAAAACATCGTAGAAAATTGTCTGTCTCGCGTGGTAGTGGTGGCGGGCCGGCAAGAAGCGCGCGGGGCCCGGCTCGAAATCGCCGCGTCCGGACGTTCGTGTACTAGGAAGAAATCACGGCGACGAAAGGCGTTCCGTCGTGATGATAAAGTGATTATCAACAGGAGAAATCTTCCGGGTAATCACACGTTTTCCTCTCCCCCGTCGACAACGAAAGCTGCGTCAGGACGCGTTGTTGCCTGGGATCATCGCTCGCGGCCGCCTGCCTGGGAAAAAGATGATCCGAACAACCGGCCGCCTCTAACCGATCGTTAAAGTGAAATTGTAATCACGATTTAGCTAAAATAGAAGTAGATAAACGAGCACGTAATTAGTACGTGCCTCGCCGTATCCACGAATCCTCGTTTGCACAAAATACGATGTGTTATTTCGCGTTCGAACACCGACAGCCGATGATTCCTCTTGGAGGACAAAAAACGGGTGCGTTTATCGGAAATATGGTTAATACAGAAATTACATGTGCCGTTTGGAAAAATGTTGTTCGACGTTTCTAATTTACTTTCACGGAAGTGGAAGTTAATTCGTTAAGTGCGCGGGTTGGGTACTGCAATCCTATCTACACTGAATGATTAAAATATAAATTTAATGTAACCCGTAATATCTTAAATAAAGTACATTTTCATTTGAATTATTATTATTATATACAAGATGTCCCAAAAGTGTTGTGTTTACTTGATTCCCCAGGTCATTTGAAGCAAGTTTCTCCTGTGCGAAAATATTCTCCGCGGCTCCGTTCCGGAAGTATTAACAAAAAACACGGACCAATCAGAGCGCAGCTGCGGCGGACGGATCCCGGCTCGGCCAATGCCAACGCGCTGGCTATAGCGGCGCTCTGATTGATCCGCGTTTTTCGTTAATAGCTCCTTAACGAAACCGCGGAGAACATTTTTACAAACGAAAAAAGTTATTGTAAATGATTTTAGGAATCACTTGTTTCGAGAAAGTACAACATTTTACAACAATCTTAATTTTATGCAAAGACTGCAATTCATGCTAGCGATCTGTTATGAGATCTAATGAGATCGTTGCAAAAAATATGAGAGATAAGTTTATTTGCACAATCTTGCTTTTTTTTGTATTAAAATGACGCAAAACGGAATGTTCCATGTCGCTCGTTGCGTTTATGGCGCATCGGGGACGAGGTTTTCCGCCTCTCGTTCGTGCCGCGCACGATTCACTCTTCCCGAGAGCTCGAAAACGAATTTTCTATTGCCCCGGAGGCATTTCCCCGTTGTCCAGACTTCGTCTATCGAGAACGGAAACTCCAGGAAACGATTAACAGATGCTACATCATAGCGTGAACTTTATCGTTCCGCGCGATGCGATGATTTCCAAGACTTATCAGCCGCGAGATGTTTTCTAATGACTTATACGTAACGCGATCTTGCGCTGGTTGTTGATCGAAGTCACGGAATTTGTATGTAAAGTGGAAATTGCAAATCGTTCGTGTTCTTGCACGTTGAATTGCAAAACAAATGTAGCTAGCTCCGCATGCAAATGCAAAGACAAAGAGACGCTAAGTGGAATAACAAAATCGAGGCAATTAAGTCTGTAAAGTTCATCCGTCAATTGGCAGTGCCGCCAAAAAATGAAAGAGATTTATTAACGGGAAATGTCACTGCATAAACACATTAGCTGTGTCAATAAGCAAAACATTATTTGTTTTTAATGAGGTTCAAACATGTTCCGGGGCCCCTCTGTTAAAACATTGACGACCGCGGTTGCTATGCAAACTCTTTTCTACGGTATCTAAAGTGCAGACATTGTACTTGCGAAGAACTGAAGGCGGTATTGTTTTCACTAGACAATTTTTTAATTCCGTTATCGAAGAATATTTATGTCGCAAAATGACTCTGTTGAACCAGAAGCATGAGTTAACTAGGGTCTTCATTTTATATATAGTGTGCATATTTTCTGTAACGTTAGTTTTACTTTTCATTAAAGTATCTTTACCATTTCAGCAGTGCTAAACAAAGTTTTATATGGCATATTTTGACCCATCTACTGTTAAATATGTTATTGAATAAGTATCTTAATTTTATCTTTGAATTTTAATTTTTAAATATTTTCGTTCGAACCTAATATCATCAATGTTTGAACAAAAGATATTGATATAAATTTAAGATGTAGTTAATTCGACGAATTTGAAGTGTTTTGAGATTAAAAAGGTGGTACTTTACTCCAAGAGAAAATGATATGGCAGATTATCATTTTCGGATATAGATTAGCACGCGTTAAACACTATGCCGGTCCCCAGGGTTCGGCACTAGACTTTACGTTTGTGAAACGCCGGTCCCCAATGCTTTTCCCGTATCCCCAAGCCGCGCTAGTGAATCTGGATAATATAAATGTTATTAAAGAAATTCATAGACAGACCAAACGTCAACAAATAAGTTACATTTCGCAGAAGATGCCAAAGGAGGCGGTGCGAGTGGCCGTTAAAGTATTACAACCAGACGAGTTAAAGTATTACAAGTGACGTTCGTTACAGAAGGATAAAAATTGATTTTTCATAAAAATCCAATATTTCGAAAAATAAATTAGTTGATGGTAAACTTGAATAGAAAACGACAAATTCTAATAACAATCACACATTTTTTAACCCCCAAATAGCTGAAATAAATTGTCCTAATTCTGCGACAATTTTTCACACCGATTTCGACTGCACGCCTCTCTTCCTGGGTATTCTATTAATTGTGATTTATATCGACCCATAAATTATCTTTCTGTCTACTCATGCAATACACGTCAACTGTCAAAAGGTTAAGATGACACTCACCTTTTTCAACGCAAAAAATTGGTCGTCCTCCAACTTCAATGACTTCAACATGGCCACTTCCGGTATGTTACTGCCGGTTCACAGGGTCACTCGATCGATCTATTGATCCCTCATCCGCTCTTGCGGCACTCGTTTGTTGCTAATAATCCTTTTCGTACCGCAGCGTTCAATCGTCGCACAATATTTCGGATTTACCGTTTGTCGCATGCACCGTTTTCCTTTCTAGTGTCTGCAGGTAGGCAATTTGAACGAGTGATTATCTCGAGAAATTGGAATCAAGGGATTGATAACAGCGCCGCCTTTACGGTACAGATTTGACGAACAGATGTCTCGCTCGGTATACGATTATTGCGCGATAATCTTATTGCCACCAATCTAACTGTCACCTGCATCGAAGTACCGAAATTTCAACGTGTCAAAGAGATTAAAGACTGACCAGCCGATTTTTCAAATATAAATCGCAGAAGCAAAGCGAATAATTAATAAAACTGGTATGAAGCGAATTGTCAACGAATTGACAGGGCAAGATAGAACCGCAAAACACGAAATACGAAAATATGTGTACCAAGCGAATTCGAAAGGAGGAATAATAAAAACGAGAATCGACCGTGGTGCAGTACCTAACGCAAGGACGATACTGCTATGACTGGTCCCAAAGTAATTCGCGAGGCCTCTTTCACTCTGTCGACGGTATACGTCAAGGGTTATTTCACTTTACAAACAGACCACGGTGCGTCGTCGGTGGTCGATTTCGCTTTGCAAACAAATGCGTGCCTGTCGCTTCGCTGTGCGAGCGAAAGAAAATTCGTTGCGTCTCGAAGCGCGGTGTTACGGTAGCCGGCTTACTCTATGGTGCAACAGGTGTCTCTTGCGTTGACCGCGTCCGCGCTCCAATTCCCCGACCAATCCCTCACTAAAAATGAATACGCCACAGTGATCTGGCGCCCAAAGAATGACACCGATATCTGTTCCGCCCGGTATTCTCGATGCCGCCGCTCGCGTGCTGCCGCAACACCCCACCACTTCCACAACAATCGTCTCCGTCGACCGACCACACGGGGCAGCGGATATCAAACGAAAAATCAGCAGACTCGATCATCAGCGATCATACAGCTCTGGGGTACACTCCACCGCGCGGCGTCGAAGATGAGCTCCTCCTCCTCCGCGGAATGCAATGTGCATTGGGAACGATGCGGCGTAGGATTGGACGACGCGAAACGCGCGCCAATTCGTGAGTAAATCCGCGGCATGGCATTACTTCGCGATTTACAATCCTCTCGTCTTCCCGCTACACCGTGTGCAATGCATTGAGATTTACCGCCATTTACCCGACACCAATCGCTTGCTCCCAAAACATAACCTACGCGCAACCGGTGCGGAAGTACGCGTGCCGTAGAATCTCGGCGAAATAGTCTTTTTTTATAGCTTCGAGTTGCCATGATTCCAATGACTTCAAGGATCCCCGAGCGCCCGATTTATTTATATAGATATCTATAATTCTATTATAAGAGACCGTTCCGTGGAGGGGAGCCCTCTCAAATGAAATAGACTCCCCGTATAACACAATTAATAATTTACGCGCTCTATTACCACTAACTTTTTTCAAATTAACTCGTACGTCGATGTAAGAGCTTAAATTTGATCATGTAGCGAAATACACTGGTTCGCAGTTAATAAAGCTGCAGGCTACAACGAAATTTCTCGATTTGAACGCTTCGTAAAATTTGCATTCTAAAATCGGACATTTCATATCTAACAATCTGATAGTTTATCTTTGGTAACAGCCGTCTTGCGAGTAATATCTTTGGCGCGTTATTACGGAAGTCTGCTGTGTATATTTATCCTGTTGCCGGTTCGCGGTACCAGCGGAGCCATCTAGCGAAGGGTCTCGAATTCACCTGGCGAATATTGACAGTCGCCCGTATTCCACCTCGATCGATCTCGTGCATAAGGCGTCGCGCTTGCTTGGCCATGGCGTAGGATGATAAGTAGCGAGTGGTTCCCCAGTGTTCGCCTCGAATTCAGTTAACGGGAACATTGTGTTTGAGCGGTTAGTGTTCGAAACAAGGGGAAGGGAAGCGGTCAATGCGACCGTTACCGCCGGTTGCCGCTGCATCGAAGAATGCAGATCCGCTGCGAACAATACATTATCGGCGTCCACTGCCGGCACTCATTTTTCCAAGGAAATACAAGGTACAACGGATCACGATCACCGGTAACGAGGTGCCAAGGATCATACAAGCATACGACACGTCTCAAGTAAGTGCCCTTTACTTAAGGTTAGCCGCTTATACATTACACCTGTCAACCGGCAAGTTAACCCTTCGCAGGGTTTGCTCCCCGCGACAGGAACTACACTTGCTTCCAATCGAACTGTTCACTAAAAATTAAGAAGGATTAATTGGTTACTTTAAGAAGATTTTTTGAGAGAGATAAAGGATACACAGTCAGCAGCGGACCGTTAATTTTGGGGCCCTGGGCTAACACTGTTTGGGGGGCCTACCCAATTGACCCACATTAACTCGAGTGTCAAACATTTTTGTATAATTTATTTTTCTTTAAGTTTTTAATTTCAATTGTTTTTATTTTTATTTTTTTACCGCGAAGGGGGCCCTGCAGCCCATAAAGCCTGTGCTTAGAGCCATCGCTGGTGTAAATTCGTCCATATTGGTAATGAAATACAGTTTTATCGTTGTGAAAGTACTTTTCCATGATGAGTTAACTCGTCGTTCTTGGTTTAACACGCTGAGTGATATAAATTTAGGGATACGTCTTGATTGAGTATCAATCGTCTCAATTACTGTCGTTACGTGCAGAACGACCGATACGTACGAACTCTTTTCGTATCGATATTATTTCTCCCGACACGTGACGGCTTAATTGATGATTTATATGTTCAAAATTGAAGAGGATTATTCGAAACGACTATCGATTTATCCAGAAGGATGTACATATGTCAGAAATTCTCCCGGTAAATCGTACTCGTTTCCGTCGTGTCGTTTCATATTTATTTATTCACGAGCACGTTTATTCATAAACTTGTCGAGTTTCCATGATTGACGACGAGTGTGTATCCTTCGGTAAGCTAACATTTCACGTGAAAGCATTCGCTAGGGATATTTGCGTATCCGCGTAAACGCTGCGTCGTGCATCTGTTTACGCTGGAGCATACATTTGAATTTAACTTACAATACACGGACGTTCGTTCGTACGTTTCCACGTGCAACCGGTAACATGCCGGTAAATTATTTTTATCTGGAAATTCACCGACCGTAAAATTACCCAGAGAAGCCATACTTTTTAATTACGTAAGGAACCAGTGGCATTAGACAACGTGTGGAAAATAAAGTCAAGGCTTCACACGAGAATGAACCCCGTTCGTGTTTATTCTTCGAATCCAATGACCCGTAACCGTGATTCTTCCACGGCGGCCGGGAAGAGTACGAATGTTTTGCTTTATGTAACCTTGATAGTAAACAGATGGGTTGAATGAAACAATTAATTTTCTACACACGACCATGCGCCGTCCAAACCGTATATCAAACGGGCGAGAGGAAGCAGAATGATGACCCTGAAACACGATTCCAAGTAATATTAGATATCGGCGCTATCTACGCAAATGCATTAGTGCACATTTTCAAGGTGCGGCATAAAAGTACAGAAGAAACAATTTTAACCTATATCACGGTAGGAACTACTTTATTTGTAGTTTATCTAATGTATATTGTATTGTGCTTGATTCTGTTAGTGTTGATATTTTGTGCTCTGTTATAAGCGGTGCGCATGCAACATCGTGCGTGGTGGGAATATAATACTTTTTTCTGTTGAGACGGGAGCACGCGGATTCCACGCGCGTCCCGAGGATTCCCGTGCGGAGGATACCGGGAAAATTCACGTTGGGAGACACTGCCCGTAGAAATTGTAGACAGGAAAGTCTGGTTCCTTAAGCACCTTTCTCTCGATCTCGCTCGCACGGTCACTAGACAGTAAGTCGCGGTCAGATAAGCACGATAAAACGCAAGTGCGTCGGTGTCGGCACTTGTCGCACAGTTTCCGTATCTTCGGGATTTCCGACCGAGTGCCTCAACTGACCACGCGGAGGAGAAGGGATCGGTCTCTCGAATCGGGGACAATAAAAATCATTTATCGGGGTAATTGTAGAAAGAGTCGCGTCGCGGCATGGACAGATTTCCCGCGTAGTTGTCGCCGCTCGCCAAGAACGAGGAATTTTCCGCTGTAATTTCGGTGACCGTCGAACAAATCGTCAACAAAACCGTTTCAAAGTATTCTCGCTTGACAGTGTACGGAACAGTTCAATAAGTACTGATCGATCCTAGCAAACGGTTTCCAGTGTCTAAAAATTACAAGTATGTAGGGTAAGGGACCCAATTACTGTGCCTATATTAATAATTCGTATTAATTTTAAACCATAATTTTAAAAAAGTGATATTACATTTTTTTCATTAAAATCAGCTAACATATATTAAGTAATTGGGTCCCTTACCTTATTTCTTGACATTTCGTATCGTAGTTCTTCTTAATACTCTACTGTGAAAGTGTCTTTAACCGATCACAAGTAACCGGCGTTCATTGATGCGTCAGGATCATGAAACTGGATACAGGACGTCGACCTGAAAACGGTTCTTGTGAGTGGATACTTGATAATTGAACTTGAAGGGTATACGCACGACTTGTGCAACAAATCGTACCGTCTACCACGACTATGTGAGATAGTAACTAGAGAAACGACGTTGTACAACGTTGTAGATTTTCATCAATATTCGAGCGTCTCTCGATACACTGTGGCAGTGTGGCTAGATGAGGGGAGGAAGCACGAATTTAAGGAGAAAAGTTACCGTTTCTCTGCCAGTACCGGAGTAAAAGAGAAAATTAGAGTGGGGGAACAAGTCTTGATCTGGCGATACTGCCTCAGAGCAATGTCCCTTCCTACCGCGCTATTCCCTCACGTTACCGCCACGGTTCGGTCACGTGACGCGTTCCATCTCTGTCGTGTCTGTGTCACAATGTCACGTGACTAACCCGGTACTGGCGGAGAGAGGGTGACTTTTTCCCCTCGATTCGTGCTCCCTCCCCTCAGCTGGTGAGTATGGTTACAAAAGTTTGCGAACGAAAATACTCGCCGGTCTAAAAACGTGGTGACACGGGCGCGCTAGGTATGCGAAGTTATTTCAACACTGGTGGAGGCCTATCTTATTCTCTTATCGCCGGCTTTTCCCGGAATTATTTACATTATAGAGGTTTGTTTGTATTGCCGTTTATAGTACAATTTTATTCAGATGTAAATCGGACTCGTTTTACATCCGCTCAACGCCTATCAAACTTTCCGAGTGAATATTTTGGGGCCGCTGACCGTAATATATTCTGAGAAAATAATATTCTGGAAATAGCATCATCAACTTATCCGTGATATCATTGGGTCGGAACAAAAGTAGCGTAAGGGTCCCAATTACTGGTCCTATATTAATACACTTATTTTTAAAGCATAATGAACATTCAAAGAGAGATACTAAATTTTTTCATTAAAATCAGGCATTACTGTGCAAATAGGCAAAGTAATTGGCGCCCACACAGTAATTGGGTCACTTACTCTAAAGTTTCTAAATTAAAAATTCAAAGATAAAATTAAGATAATTATTCATTAATAATTTTCCATTCTGTTCTATCACCTTTGCCATTTTTGAGGCAACTTATTTATCAACATTGTGGTAACGTCTAAATCGTTCGAAGAAGATTGGTAAATGCTACGGATGTTTTTGTCAACTGTTCCTGCCTGCTAACATGTACTTTTTTTACGAACAACAGAATATAAAAAACTACACACCGACTGTATGGTTAATGACAGGATATCGCGAATAGCCGGTTGGCGAACACGCAGAGTGCAACATAATGAAAATTCCTCGGTGTTATGAACTCCTTTGATCCGTGCGCGTTACTGTAGAATCCCGCAGATTGTCGCGCGTGTTAATAAAATTTGGCAAATAGGCGTCTCACAGACGAATTAGACCGATGACAGTTTCTAGGGCATCGTTGTTGCGAGCTTAACGGCGCGAGGCGATTTAATATCAGCGCGAGTTTGTCGTCGTGCGTCATACTTGCTTCTTCACCATGGATTCTTCGAATAGTTCACGGTGACGTGTAAAATACAGTTTTCTAAAACAAGCTTTCTTCGAAATCAATCTTTACCCGCCGTAATTCGTCTATGTTCCTGAAAGGTGCTTTGAGAAATCCTTCATGGCCCGTAAAAATCCTTGGAAATTATTCTCTACGAAGCTCATGCGGGCTGTGGATCTTCCAGGATATTTTCTTTCCGGGAACATAAACTTACCACCTGGTAGCATCATCAAGATTCTCTTGCGGTGTCTCGAAAGGTCCCTTAGAGCGCTTTTGGAGTATTTAGCGTTCCATTTATTCTTCAGGACACTCGTGGGTTCGCTAAGTTTCTCCTGGAGTTGTTAGTAGACCTCCTGATCTTATTAGCATTTGAACTCGTGGAGAGATGATCTCAAAGGTCTCCGCGAAAATTAAAAAATTTTAAACGGCAGATTCTGGCCACGTCTTAGGGTTCCCAAGGTTTTCTTTTGGTGTCCTTAAAAGTTGTTAAATTATTTTTATTCAGCGTCCTTTTATATCCTCATACTCTTAGTTGAGAGACATCCCGCAGGTGTTTTAAATTTCCTTCTGTGTTGTAAACGTTCTTCAGGACCTTATTATGATTTGAAGGAGCACTTAAAGGTCCCTTTTATGCGATTTCTACAAAATCTTTTAGTAGTTCTTCGTATGAATCGTTCAAGAGCCACAAATGCTTTTAAGTATTATCTAGAATTCTTTCGTAAAGTATACTTCTTCGGAGAAAAATATGGCAATCTTAGATATCGATTGTGCTTACTCGAAGAATGCCAGTGGAGGAAGTTGATGCCTCCAAGGATGAAACTTTCTTGCATACTGTCTGGATACTAAACGCGCTCTTAGGTGGCCGCGGCATCTGTGGAGGAATAAGCATTTTACAGAAGTATAGTTTATTGACGATCGCTGCGGGATGTTCAAGGATGACAACAACCAGTCGTAACGATCGTAATTTATTTATCGGCGGTGTCGTACAGTTTGCAAAGTATAATCGGACACCCGATACCGCCTCAAACGGGAACGATCTCTCAAAAACAAGCCGACCAGCGTTTGAAGCGAATTTTCACCGTAGAAATCCGGTTTTAAATAGATCAGACGATACCATCAGCAAGTAGGCTAGGGGTGCCCTGACCATGACTGCGGTCGCAGACGGTGCATCGTTTCGCGATAGAAGTGGTCGCGTCCTGGATGTTTGCCACGAGGAAAAGCCTAAGTAAAATTACCTGCCAGCCGCTGACCACTTTGCGTCCCCGGCTGAGTCTTGCAAAAATACTTGTGTCTGCGAACCTGAAAAATTCGCGAAACAACATTCGCTTGTCGGTGGACATAAGCCAAAACGCTACGAATCACCGCGTTTTTTTACAAAAATTTTCAGCGTTCCCGAGAGAGCAATCAATTTCTCGAACCGCTTCTACCATGATATCTTATGTCTATGTATCGAAATAATAAAATCGAATTTTGATTTGATTTATTTAGGAGATTTTCATCTCGAGTGTGACCCGATATTATAGTGCGAGGGGCTATACATCTCCTTTTCCTGAAAATGCTGCGTACTATCGTTCTCGTAAAATTCGAATTACATCGTTACATTTTACGAGCGCACGGTTATGCGAGCAACAAATGCGAATAGTAACAAATTGATTTCTCTGTGGCAGAAACATCGATTTATGTTCTTACTGATTCTCTCTCGGACATGTGCAGCACGGTTGTCGGGATTTATCAGCGATCGTAATTCCTCGAGTTAACAGGAAACGGTAAACCGGAAGCCATCAACATCACGTGATCATTCTTGCAAGAATCTGTTCGATTTGATCTGTTAGTATTATCTTTCGAGTGCCGCAACTTCAATCTTTCGTTCTCAGAATTTTTCGAGTTATTGCTAATGAACGGGAAATGTTATTATAAATCGTGATTCAGTTGGCAAAAAATCGCGCGCTGGGGAATGGGAAAGATGAGCTCAGTGTACCACTCTGTGTGACTAATGATGCTCCTGTTCTCATTACGTTGATTTATTCACCAGATCAAGAATAGTAATCTGCTATAACATAGTGATGCTAATACTTAAGGATCTCGACGCTTGTCCCGCTAATCCTCGTATCTAACGTGACATATGCATCGAAAGAAAGATAACAGAGTGCACTCGAGTGCTCTAGAAAATAAAAAAGATACGAAATGAGATAATCGGATAGAAATATTACGCTCGAGTGCGCGGAGATTAATTCTGTTCCTTTAAGAAAGAATGGCCGTCGCTGAGCCAATAATTGATCAGTCCTTGTACACGTAACAAGATCATAATTCTTTAAAAAAAGAGGCAAGATCTTGGTCATTAATCTACATATATACAGTTATCAAGCTTCGTATAATAACTTCTAATGACGACTGTCATGAAACCGTCTGTGCAGTTTACAATTTTGTTGTAGAAGAATTTTGTTGAGAGTAACTCCACGCATTCGTTTTCAAGCAGTATTTAAAACCCTAATTCATTTATGATAGGATAAAAGATCCAATTACATATCTCTTATTATATATCAAATCTAAATATAATGTCAATTATATATGCTTTAAAAATAAGTATAATTTATACAGACACAGTAATTGGGTCCCTTACCCTCTACATAAGAAATCTGCGATAGAAGGAATGCTAAAATAGGTAAGAAATGTAAAGACGCCTGATCGAGAGATGACAAATTCGAAATTCGAAGGAAAGTTTGGTCCCTATAAATCTCCCGGAAGATTGACCGACACGAATATATTAAATCTAATTATAAGCCTCATAATACTGTAAGAGCCGTGCTTAGGGCCGTGGTTCTATTTAAAAAGAAGAGAAAAAGAAAGAACGAGACCAAACTTACGTCATTTGAACGCGAATTCAGGGTGTCGGTTCAATTTACCCACAGATGGCCGAAGTCGTTCGGCGACTCTCGGTCCGTCTCGGTAACGCTCGTCGCCGCTCGTAGCCGTTGTATCGCAGCGTCTTATTCAGTACTGTAGTGTCTCCCGTCGCTGTCATTTATTGCAATTCGCGTGCAACTCAATGTGACTCTATTACACGGATTCCACGACGACACACACGGTGTTTCAGTTGACATGAATTTGTGATCCCCGGACAAGTGCTAATTCCGCGCCTCGAATATCCCCGATTTCGCGAAGTGTGAACAGAGAAAAAGGGGATCGTTGATCTCCGTCATGAGTTCGCGCGTTCATCTGCTCGTTCCCCTCAGCGCCCTCAAAATGGTAAATATAATTTCGGATTTGCCGTTGCACGCTGACAGCTCTTATTTACATAATATCCTCCTATATTTCTCGAGCATGTGACTATTCCGAAATCTGACAAAAACATTTCCTATACCAAACAACATTTCCGTCGCAATGTAACCAATTAACCGTAACGTTAACATTAACTGTAACAAATATTTATTATTTTAATCACTTTATTTAAGCGTGCAGTTATGGAATATTACTCGTTTGAATGAAATTGTCGTCGAAATAGTAGGTGAAGTTTGACGATACGATGTTTAGCAGCTGTTATGGTATTATGTTGATCCTGTGTCCGTGGCATGTATCCGATTGTCATTCGCTTCGTGTTTTTATTGGATTTATTTCTTTTTGCCTCGTTGCATTCGTGACTGATACCGAGGGGCATGGTGGCGCAAGGTTCCCCGCCAATTTATTATTCGCGTACACAATGACGGGACGCGTCCGTCAAGCATATCGGACAAACGTAATCGTTTCGGATGCCGGCGGCTGCGATTTCCTTGCGTTCTTCCGATTGCCTTAATCACGATTTAATTTCGTACCGCGAGCAACCACGGGGACCTCTCTCCGGCGTTCTTGTATTTTTAGTGATATTGGCACGTATTTCTAAACGTCGACGTTTACCGCAACGATCGCTGCACGATGTCGACAATCTGTTGCGCTTTCGCTGAAACTGGAGACCCGTGCGCGCGCAGGTCACGTGATCTAGGACCCAAAACAAGTTTGCCTTCGCTGTCGATTATCCCCGATTGCAATTCTCCTGTACACGGGAAAAGATAAGATGACTAAAATGGGCACTTTTTTCAGGGACAGAATAATGTCACTACTTCGAAGACAGTGGACATGTCGCTTCGTACATATAAGAAAGCTTAATTCAATAAAATGAAGCCCGTATTTCCACTTCAAATGCTAGGGCCATTTTTTCACCTCCATACTTTTCTCCGTTGATTCGGAATAAAATAAGCTAACACCTGACATAGTTATGCATTTATTCCATATCGTATTTCATATTTAAAATCATATTATATTATTATTTTCTCATATTTTCTTTTATTTCTTTACTAATTTCTGAACTACTGTTTACTGAAGTTATAAAAATCTTTTCATCAGAAATTTTCCAATGAACGCAGGATAAGGGGCCCAGTTACCATGCCTACATTAATTATACTCATTTTAGGCACAATAATTAGTACCCTCACAGTAATTTTATCCCTTACCCTAGTCTTGATGTACATGTAGTTTTGTTATTATTACAAAGAAATACACACCAGTCGCATTTATCAACCCCCAGCTCAGAAGATAAGGATGCAATGTCGAGGGCGTATTTGCTGAATTAAGAAAGCACATTCTTTCGATTGTATATTTTATTCGCACTAATCTGTGTCACGCCACCTCCATCCGACCGTTTATGGCGAGAGACTGTCAAGGTTAACTTAAGATGATCAGTCACGTCGAGAAAAAAGTCCCCTAGCTTGGCCTGGAAACACAAATAAATCATAATCTTGAATACTTGAGTACTTCGATAACATTCATTTAGAATGAAGAACCTCGAATTCTTCGGTGAACTATTTCGATACGGATCTAATTTAAATTCCTTTCGGTATCATTCGTTATTGGAATATAATTGTGAAATCGGACGTTTTTGTTCTGTACTACTAAAAATAGATGTTTATTTTTGTATATGTGATTCCCAACCGCTTCCCAGTACATTGACCCAGGGCCGAATCAAAAATACCAATTAATGAATCACTTGCTTCGATGGCCGTATCGGTTCTTTCTTGTATCGAGGCAAGAAAGCGGGACATTATTTCCCTCGCATGTCCCGATATCCGCGAATCACGGTCAATTAATGACCGCGGGAAATGTATCATTTACGTAATGACGCGTGTAAATGAAGTAGAACGCTGCGCGTGCAACGACTCCATTATTCGAATGGCTGTCAGCGGTTCGTTACGCGCCACCAATCGCGCGAACGATAGCGTGGAAGTTCATGCACCACCTTAGAACAGAACGAAAAATGTACATACATATTCCCTTAAATTAAATTTATACAAAAATCCTTCGAAAATTAATTTATTTCCTAATTTCGTCTTCAACCGACGCTTAACATTCTCTTAAAAAATCTCAGAACATTACGTTTCCAATATTTGATCAATTTTTTGTTGGCACAATAGTGTAGCTCACTATTTTAAATGTCATTTAACACGTCGAATACCGTACCCAATGCCCATAACAGTCGTACATGAACGAAACAACTGATTTAAAAATAAAGACAAAGTTTATTGTAACATTTTGTCACATTTTCACATGTAGTAGATCCCATTAAAAGTTGGCTTGCTTAATCGATTGTAATAAAAATTGATATTAAAGGTTGGTAAACAAATTATGTGGGTCATATCTTCAAAGTGTTAATGGTAAATAAAAAGAACTTCATGAGATTGTTCGCATATGTAAGCAAAAATTCGGAGGAATCTTATCTCCTGCAATTAACACACGGTCAAGATATTGCTTACTAATTATGCTCGTAATTAAAACTTTGAACCCAGAATGAACTGTGAATTGCATGGCACTCGTTACGTTTTATCTCAACGTTTGTTTCCTTGCGTTTTACTGAAGTGTACCATAAACACGAAGGTAAACAATCATTGCCTGGGACTATTTTCAGCAAGCCAATAGAAAGTGAATCGAGACTTCTCAGAAATCGAAAGTCCCCGCCACTCAAGGTCAGGTCGGCCAACCTCACCCGGTTTTCGCGTGTGAATTCTAATATATTTGCTAATACCATTGTCAGCGTTCGCATATGGTGTTTTCCATTTCCAAGCATAGCGGTGCTATAAATATTAATGAGTTCACTGATCTCCGGTACCAGTCAAGCGTCTCATTGGCGATCTCCGTAACAACAACCTGGGTAATTGAGATTGACAACGTAGGGTCCGCAGAGTCAACAATGAGAACCGATTTTTCTTTCGATTTTCTTTTTTTTTTTTTAATAGAAGAAGGAGACGCTGGGCAATTGTTCCAGTAGTCAGCCATCCGAAGCGTTACTATTATTAATATACTATTTTCTAAATTTTCTTTTTATATGAGGATATGAGCTATGTAAAATGGAAAAAATTATATACATTTATTTTTGGTGTTCTAAAAATCCACAGTCCAATTTATCAGGTACAGTGATTTCTCTGTATATGTCACCAAGGCCCGGATGATAAACATCACAGAATTATCCCCACTACCGCAGTGTATACCCCGTGAGGGGCCACGAGGCACGAGAGGAGTGTAAACATAACATGGTTAGGGTATGTCTCCTGGACGATAATTGTCGCTGGCAAGACCCGTGTCGTTGACATACATCGAGAATCTCTCTTTTTTTGGATGGTACGGAGCCAATTGGTCTAAACGGTGTTTGTTTCCACTGTTGCAGCGCTGGTCAGAAACCCGCAAGAATCGAGCCTGATGTCCATATGGTCGACAAGCACTGGACGAAACTCAGTGTTTGGCGCGGAGGGCGGAGCGGTACTCCCCTCCTCGCAGCTGCCGATCCACATTCACGTGGCACGAACACATCTACGCAACGTTGACGGCCACTGTTTCCACAAGCGGTTTCACGACTGTCAGGTCGGTACCGTCCCTCATTCTTTTGATCATCTCGCCGCACGTTTTCCTCATTATTAGACTGCGAAACCTCATCGAAAATCACGTACAGTCTGTCACAAAAGTTCTCCACACACCGGCTTCTAACAACCTTTTCTCACACACCCACATTGTCACTTCTTTAACACTAAACCTACCGAGCCTGAAAAGTAACTGATACATGTCGTCTTGTAAAAATGAAGAGATTAAATTTATTTGGATTTTGTGCAGTTCGTGTTATGATACAGGTTCTACTAAATACGTTTATTTAATCATTTCCCACGAAAGCATCCTTATAATTTCAGTAATTGTAAAATACTTTAGGTTTCGTTACTACTAGTAAAATACTTTAGTTTACTCTTGGTTTAGTGTTAAGGGGATGCTTTGTACCCGCAATGTCATATTTCTTCCTTCATTTTTTAATAAAATCCACAAGGCTATAAAGTATTAGAGAGATAATACTGTAATTTTATTTGTTTGCTAAGTCTTTGCATCAATTTTATTCGCTCTTGTAATCAGTTTCTCATAAAATGTTGGCAGTTTTAGTTTGGTTGTATGAAACGTTTGAAATTTGGCGCATGTAAATGTACGCGAACTTTTGCCACCAACTGTACTTACAGACGAATTGAACCCCTGCGTGGCCAACCGGATACTCATCTCTATATTTAACAATTTTTCATGTCTCCGTAATGAGATCGCAAAGCCGTTGCGGATCCCCATTTTTATTTACCTCCTCGAAGTAAAAGTCTATATGAAAAATTTGAACATGTTGATCGTTTAAAGTTGTTGATACCTATAGTATTTCGGTCGCCTACATTAGGGTCAGAAAAACATTACCTAATCAATTGTATTTCAATTACATTTACATTTACATGATTTCTTAAAAAATTTTATAGAATTTGTAGTGATATTATTTTTTGTTTTGTTATAGTTTCGTATTTTCTAGATCATCCAATTATGTAAAAATTCGAACATTTGCAGCTACTTTTTCATAAATAAGTCCATGCAATGCGAAGCTAATCGCGTTCAGAAATCAGATAATCGTTTCCGGATCTCCCCTTGTTAGACCATTTTCATAATTACCGCCACGATACTCATCCGTTCTATTAGGTCATAATAGTATGAACGTTCTCTCATATATTTGGAAGATGAAGTACGAAAACATCACAACCATAACTAGTTCTCTCTTCCTTTTTCTGCAACTTGTAAAGCTATGTAAAGAAGACAGATGATTCTAACTATATTTCTGTATATATCCTTCCAAGGGTAAGGTACCCAGTTACTGTGGGGGTACCAATTACCGTGCCTATATTAATTATACTTATTTTTAAAACATAGTAAATATTAAAAAAGAGGTATGTAGCATGTACATATGTATGAAACGATTTTCATGAAAAAAATGTAATAACTTAATTGACACCCCCACAGTACTTGGGTCCCTTACCCTATATGGAAAAGAATTTACATTATCTATGGGACAACCTGGTACATGGTGAAATAAGCGCATCGACGTTTTTTGTTTGCCACGATGCAAATATAATAACAATGATCGACAACACGAGCCGGCTAATTCTTGGTTTGTTGTTTACATTCAATAGATCGCGATCAAGAACGAGAATTGGACCCAAACGTTCACGCACTAGTTGCGTATCGCAGCACGGAAGCGTCTCGTTACGAGAATAGCCTGTTTAATTTACCTATTTTACTTCGCTCGGTTTATTCAATTTTCCATCCATATTATTTATTTGTCATCGCCGATTATAACGAGCCGAAGCGATTTTTTTTTCTTGGAATTACCTATTTTGATCACAGTCTTGCACACTATTATTCTCGTACCAAGCACCGCTAGCATAATAGCGTTAATATTTCCTTATGTAAGCGAATTTTGCAGACAGAAGTTGTTAAGGAGAGATAATTAACTGATCCGTAATTGTGGGATAAATGTTGCGTCGAGTCATTAACGGATACGGTGGCGCGCAGTTTATCAGCCCGGATTGATGTTATCCGATACTGCCAAGGAAATGAGATGCAAATTTTTCAAATATCTTGTTTTACTCATCCTACTAGTGATAATAAAAAGTCCCATCGGCCTTGATATTTCGAAGTACCAAAATAGCTGATTTTGCAACCATTCTGGAAACATACTCTCTAAAGCTCTTTGACTGAACCAGCACAATCTTGGACAAAATTATAATCTTTCTTGCACAACAAATTTTCTTATCTACTACAAAAATTGATACACACAGCTACGAAAAATTCTTTAAAGTGTCTGCAGGGCTGGGGAAAAGTTGAAATAGTTTGAGATGAAATACTAAACACTGAAATATTTCCAGAAGCAAATTTGAAAATACTATTTCATTGAATGCTTGAATCGAACACTATTCACTTTATACAGTGGACTATAGCATGACACTGTTTACTATAAATATTCGAATAATCGAAATATTATTATTAATATTATTATTATTATTTACTTCTATTTTATATTTCAACGACATTTCGCAATAGTATGTGTACGAGTTAAGATTGAAATGTATATTGGAACTTACTATTTCTTTATGTAAATACTATTTAAAAAGAATTATTTGCCAAATGTTGTATCACTCGAAGTAATAAAAATACTCATTTCTATTTTTCCTCACCCCTGATTGTCCGAAGATTAAATCACAACTTCTTAAAGAATCGAATAAACTAAGGTGACCTTCAGACGGCTTTGAGAGAAGAAGTATGTTTACCGTTTCGTGTTGTCGCATCTGTTAACTCTTTCACACTTGTTTTGACGAGACATGCACACGCATAAGGAAAGATTCAATTCACTGAGAATGTCTCGATTAACTTTATTGTCGCGTTATCTGTCAGTGTACAACAATTATTTTTTGTTGATAGTCTGTGTTTTCTTCTCGATCAGCAGATCTCTTGCATAGATGATGTAGCTTGGTGTAACTTGGTGTAACCGGGGACCTCTTCCTCTAAATCCACGCTAAGCTTTCGCATATAACTCTTCACGTTTCCGCTCGACGCCCATTTGGTTTTGATCGGGTCCGCCCCGTTTGGCACCGGCTTTGCCATCCACTCTTGGTACGTGTCTCTCTTTTTTTACGTGCCTGTACACACACACACACACACACACACACACACACACACACACACACACAGCAACGAATACGTCGAACATCACCGGATACGCAATTATCTGGAAACAATTTTTCTTTTGTTCTTCTCCTCTTTTTGTTCTCCGTTCTTTCTTTCTCTCTTGCTCTCTTCCTTGCTCTATTGTTTCTCCAATGAAGGTTCCACGATCGACGGTGTAGCCTGAATACGGCGACGTACGAACACAACTGTTATCGTTGTATCGCACCACCAGTCCTACGGATACATACATGTATATTGATGTCTCTTTTAATCGACGCCGGAAGAAGACTGATATTGCGTAATCGATGCTACCATACGTCGTTATCAGAAGTTCAGCGCTGCGATTTTAGAGCAGAATGATCGTATACTGGTGGTGCTTTGCAAACTCAAGCGTCCAAACTTCGAATCACATTCGAACTGTAACTGTTGGGTTGGAACGAAAGTTCGTAGCGTTTTTCGATTTGAATTCCAAAATAAAATGAACCTATTTTCCATTTTTGAGGCAACTTATCAATAAGACTGCGGGTTTTCGTACAAAATAAAAATTGTCCAAGGCGATTATACGAAAGTGTTTTAGTGAAAAAACATTTTTCCTTTCAATTATCTTAAAAAATATTAAATTTAAAGACTTCTTATGTCCTTTCAGTTTTGTGTTCGGCCTATTCGTTTTTTTTTTTTATAAACGCATAAAATCCGCAGTCTACTTAGCATGTTATTGAATAATCCTATGAATTGTCAGAAAGCGTTCGCAGTCGGGCGCCGGTATCGAACGTGTTAACCGTGTTTTTAATGTTATCCGAATAGCATAGTAAGGATCTTATAAATTGTTCTGTTGACTAGAGGCGGATTAGTTAACGTTATCGTATTGCACCGCTTGCTAATCTGAATCAGTGGAGCTTAATTGGATGGCACAAGTGTTGTGCCACTGTGCTCGTGAGAAACCAACGAGCTGCTGCCTATGAGTCGGTCAGAGTACTGTATTCCGGTTATACGTAGTGGCTTGCTATCGGCCGATTACATCGAGTTCCCGCACCCGCTACCAACTGATCCTCTCTCATTTTTCTCCGGCAGTCGAAGATGTCGCAGTCGGGAGATGGCCTTCACACGCCGGGTTATCTCTCCTGGAGGAAGCTGCAACTGAGCCGGGCGAAACTCAAAGCATCGAGCAAGACGTCCGCCCTACTTTCTGGCTTTGCCATGGTATACACCTATATTTTTTACTTCTCTCGCACGTTCTCTCGCACGTTCTCCGCGCGTAGCAACGTACAGTAATACCTCGATGCACGTGGAAGCTTTGCACAGACTCCTTGATCTCTCGCCGAGAAGAATAGCGAGTAAACTTTTCTGTTTCTAAAAGTAAAATTAGATGTCTAAATTAAAATTGAAGATCATAAAGATCAGTTTTGTAACGCAAAGTGATCTATAGTGAACTAGACTGACTGTGTTTCTTAATCAAAACGCTTTACAACCGGTTTAAAATCAGACAATTCATATGCAACAACCTAATTCATTGCATAAGGCAGAGCTGTTCAGTGTTTGCCCGTGCGATTTTCTTCAACTGTCACTTGCCCGTAGCTGTGCCCGCGGGCATCGGCGGGCGCCCTTGCCCGCTAATAGGCATGCTGAGCAGCTCTGTCTTAAGGGAATAGTATGTTGAACTCTGATAATTGACAGTACAATTTTTTGATCGTAGGTCGCCATGGTGGAGGTCCAGTTGAACCCGGGAACAAAGGTACCATCCGAGATGCTGGTCGCGTTCGCCGTGTGCACAACGTTGCTGGTAGCGGTCCACATGCTGGCCTTGATGATATCAACGTGTATTCTGCCGAACATAGAAGCGGTTTGCAATCTTCACAGTATCAGCCTGGTGCACGAGTCGCCCCACGAACGTTTACACTGGTACATAGAAGTAGCGTGGGCGTTCTCCACGTTGCTGGGTCTGCTGTTGTTCCTCCTGGAGATCGCGATACTCTGTTGGGTGAAGTTCTACGACTTCTCGCAAGTGGCCGCCTGGTCCGCCTGCATAGTGCTGATACCAGTGTTGATAATATTTCTCGCGTTCGCGATCCACTTTTACCGTAGCCTCGTGGCCCACAAATACGAGGTGACGGTGTCCGGTATCAGGGAACTGGAATTACTTAAAGAACAGATCGAGTCGACGGATGTCGAGGGCAGGAACGGCGTGAACTTGTTGCAAACTGGCGTGACGCACGTGGTGTGAGCCGTCGTTGTACAGTGTCTCTATCATGATACAATTACTCTCAGATTGTGATATCCTCGTGTAGAGGAACCATATTGCGGTGAATCTCCGATAACGCGGCTGCTACTCTATCACTGTAAATATTGAAGCAAAAACCGGATAAGAAAATGTGAAAAAAATGCGAAAGGTCGTTAATAATATTACCATACGTAGAATTGTACGGAACGCGACCGTACACGCCGATCGTAATGTAAACGCGAAAGACTTTGGTCACTTGATCCCAGGCGGTTCGGAAACTCGCGTACGTGCAATTTGAGAATGGAGCAGGTGTTCCATCCGAGAACGTCGTAACTTCTATTATTGTTTCCCCCGTTTATCCGATGCATTGTATAGTTGACGGTAGGGAAATAGAAGTCTCAACAAAGGCGGCACTGTAGACGGAAGCTGCAAAGATTGTACCTGAAAGGAATATAGTTATTAATGTAAATAAGGTACAAATCGATTCGACATTAGCGGCGGAACCGTTGTACCGAAGAATTTTCCTGGCTTCGCGGCACACCCTTCAGGTCCAATTTTGTTCACTCTCCGTCCGTTATCGAACTTACATTCGCTATTTCGCTACCATCAATTGTTCAAGGTTACCAGACAGAACCAACCGTTTAGCTGAACGCTCTAAAACACATTCCCTTTCTCGCGTAGCGACTTAAGTGTATCGGTTACCGATAAGCAGTGTGTGTTCTGGAAATGTATCCCGTGTTCCGTAACTCTGAAGACCGGCGGTCGTCAATGGGAATAATCTTATGATTTATCGAGTATGCGTGACTAGGTCGTGTCGAATGTACTTATCTTTGCTGAAGACGTGCCTGTTCCGCGAGATCTTTTTATTCCGCGACTCCTCTGGTTTCATTGTCTCGCGTAAAAGCCTGATGCTCAAACAGTTTTTCCAAGCACCACAGTATGTGCACAGAGGCGTGCTAAAGAAACTCGCTGTTACGCGTGTTACGTTTACACGATTTACATCGTACTCCTTGCGCTTGTACTTGATGATCATACTGCCCATATTATTAAAAAAAAAAAAGAAAAGAAACAAAAGAATTCATTGTGCAGTGGCAATTTAATTATACATGACTTGTATTTAATGCGAACGGCCGGTTTATACGTATATTACGTTCATACATAAATATATAACTGCGGCGCTTTTGCCCAAATAAATCATATAAGTAAGGTTTAACACGTTCTTGTTTACAAAACTGACTCTAAGCAGGGACACGTGTTCACCGACACGCATATGTTTGGGATTATGCGCCTCGGCGGTCTCTTGCATGTAGGCGATGGCGTTTCTTCTTCTCCTTCGTCGTCATTGCTATCGTCAATTTCACACGTGTACTCGAGTTCATTGTCTTCTGCCAACTCCACCTGATACAAGAGTTGCAATCACCGTAAAACGATGGAAAAAGTTTGCTTATTATTACTACAGATGAACTATAGGAAGACTACAATATCCAACGTATTCTTAAGAACATGTTATTTGTTGGTATTGAATCCTACATCTCATCTCTGTTATTATAGTATTGTTTACTCGTGGAATAGGATATGGTGTCGGGCGAGGTGCCGATTGACGCCAGTAGATGTCCGACATAACTCCACTTATGCATAAATCATTTACCCATATACCAACTTGTTTCTGTCCCGTGACTATGTGATAAAATACTCCGCGACCTTCTTTTTTGCCTCCAACAAACTCACCCTTGTATCTATTCCCATTGACTGTAAAACGTAGAAGACGTTACCATATTGTTTATACATTACGATTAGTAGTCTTTAGCCTAAAATATATTCACACATTTAACATATACTCCCACGCCATTGTACAGGTCGTCCATCCAGCAACCCTCATAGTAATCTCCATTGCAATACCACATACGACCGTAGCCGTGACGTTTATTCTGGCAAAAATTGCCTTCGTAATAGCTCTCGTCTTCGTACCAACTATACCCGAAGCCATTTCTTTTTCCGTTAATCCACTGACCAGTGTAAAGTTTGCGAATAGTGCCGTCTCCTGGTGGACCGTAAATCTTACTCAAAGTACCAATACCGTGTTTTTTGCCATTGAACCAATCGCCCTCGTATATAAATCCATTTCTGCGGTATGTTTAACGAAATTGAAGAATTATTTTAGAGATCTGGTCATTAAAAGAAAACGAAAAAACGGTCATTCTACCAGCAATCGTGTCAACGATAATGATCGTAGTAACTGTTTTACCTGTCCAACTGATTACCCTTGCCCTCTTTTTTATCGTCTCTCCATTCTCCTTTGTAATAACCTTTGACAAGTAATTTGCTTCTAGGATCAAAAATGGCATGACGCCAACCATTTCTTTTGGAAATGTCTATTTTACGTTTAGTGTACGATATTCGAATTGGTTTTAAGAAGGGCATCGTAAACTCATTCGTTAATCTGTATTTATAAATTTTGTCAGTTCACATTATCCTTGATTAACGTCAAAGCATTTTACGACGCTAGAAGTTTTCCGATTGTTTATCGTTCTTCCCTAACCTATATATACGGTGTTGTAATGACAGTACAAATATCGTTTTCTTAACAGTGAATCTATTTTCAGATTACTCTCTTCATTTTAATTTTTACATTGTTCAAAGTCTCCGCGACCATCAAACACGAATACAAATTTTAGCGGTAAAAACCTGTGCTGCCATCTATCGGAAGCGTTTACTTTATTTATTCGTATATGCACATAATAATATCCTAACTTACATAATAGCCATAATATACACTAAATTCATAAACATTTTTAAATACACGGACGGAAGAACTCTTTAGGTAAATTAAAAAATCAACTGCACGTTCTGAACTTTCTGAATCGAGTACGAGATCTTTCTAGATATCCATTGACAATTTTGGTATTTCAATTTTGCCATACGATAAACGTTTTTGAAGGTAATAATAATTAAAAATAAGGAATTTAGCACGATCCCATATGCTATTTTACACGCGATTAATAAAACTCGAGAAAATTTAAATGTGCTCAATTGAACGCAAGTTTGGAGCGCCCCTACACTAAACTGTTGTTGCGTTCTTGAAACTCGCTGGAGCTAAGGCATCGTATTTTTTTTTTAAGTGAAAAAAGTACTTCGAAGGGAAAGGTTTACGCGCGATCAAACCCTGGATCCCGAAGTAACGGTTTTATCTATGTCATTGCGCCAGTGTCGATAGTGTTTCCATGAATTCTACAATCACTATTGGAGATACCGACGAAGAGGTGATTGATTTGGATCTCAGCCAAGACATCGCCATCAGTCCTGACAATGATCAGAGCGAATGTTCGATTGACAAAAACTCGTTGTCAAACGACGTTGCGAACAAAACGGATACCGCGAGTGAGAACGCGGAGGACATCAAAGATGTTTCTACTACTCAAACCTGTGACAACACAAGCGCGTCAAGGCCACTTCTTAAGGTTATGTTCCGAGACAAGAGTATTTCGCGGTGAGAAACTGTTTTATATCTTTTACTGAATAAATTGCATTGCAATTTAACGATCACTTGATAACGGCGTCTGTTTTAGCATTGTTATTGCTTCCACTACAATATAGTGACAATAACTTGAGTTATGCTCATTGTTTACTCACAATAGGTCATCAAACTGCAATGTTCATACATTCAAATATAAAAATATAGATTACTATCAGCATTAATGTATGTTGTTTTTATTATATTTATTCGAATTTCAGGCAATACAGTAAACATATAAAAGAATTTATAGAAAAGTTGATTCCTTCTATGGTAAAATGTCATGAAAGCGAAGATAGTCTGAGACTAGACATTTGGGATAATGATATATGTTCTACTAGCCAATCCGCTGAATTTACAACGGAAAGCGAAGACAGTCAAGACTTGATATGTGACACGTTTTTTATCGTAGACACGCAACCAAAGCTTCAAGATGATTTTGATGTTCCGACGTATGGAAAGGTTTGTTTAATAGTAATATTGAATATTGACATTATAAGATACAAATACGTAACGAATTATTGTCATGGTATTTACATTGTAGAAATATGAAAGTGCGTTTGAAAAGACCAAACCAGAACCAGTACCACAAGTTATGCGTTCGCCAAAATTAACGTGTTTCAATTGTCTAGACAATCACAATGTACGAGATTGTCCGAAGCCACGTGATCAAGTTGCAATTAATAAGAACAAAAGAAATTTTGGTACAAAGAGTGGGAATTTGAAGGCTCTTAGGTATCACCTTGACGATGACCAGAGGTTTGGTCATCTTATTCCTGGCCAATTAAGTAGCAATTTACGTAAAGCTCTAGGTCTCAGAGAAAATGAATTACCCTTGCATATATACAGGTGATTATTATCCTTCTGAAAAATCACCATTTGATAAGAGAAAAATCATTAACACTTTTTACACTTTTTATGTATCACAATGTTCGTTGCAGGATGAGGGAACTTGGATATCCCCCAGGGTGGTTGGAGGAAGCATGCTTGCAACACTCTGGTATATCATTGTTTAATTCGGATGGCGTCGCAGAAGACGATTCTCTTGCAGAGCCAGGCGAACTTTTTGAATCTGGAGATAGAGATCAATACGATATAAAAAAGATATATGATTTCCCTGGTTTTAATGTACCACCTCCACCTGATACTCGAGATGTAAGCAACCTAGAGATATGACAATTTAATGAGTGAAAATACTGTACTTTCCTAAACCTGATTTGGTGGAAACTTATTGCAAATGATAGGAAAATGGACAATATTGGATATCACCGATGCAGGCTATTCATAGCAAACAAGCAATGTTGACAATGCTCAAAGGGAAAAAGGCGGACGAAGGTTATAAAAGAAAAAAGCTGAAAATTTCTAACGATGGTTTAAAAGGCAATCCAGCACCAGAGTCCACAGAGATGGAGATAGAAGACGTAGAAGGTTCAACTTTTTTACCATTTATACAGGCTGCTTCACCAGATATTACCACCTTGATTTACGTCGTTATTGTTATTACTCGCAGTGAAAAATAATAATAATGACGTAAATCAAGATGGTAACATCTGGTGAGACACCCTGTATAACATCGCTAGTTGAGATTTAATACCTGGAGTTTTTAATTGTGCAACACATTTTCTTTTTTAATAGAGTGTGTAGTAGAGTGTCTACCTATTAATGGACTTTTTGTGCCTCCATTACCACCAGAGTCTGCCACAAAGCCACCTGAACCACCACTGACACCGACACAAGTGAATGAAGATTCGGATTACCATTCGCAGGAAATACAATCACCGGTATAAAATAATAATAATTTTTTCAAAGCAAATATTTCGTTAATCTAGTGAGGACAGTAACTGTAAAATTAAAAATTTAGGTACATAAAATATTACAGGAAAGCAGTGTATCACCTTTATCTCGAGCGTATTCACCGTCATTGTGTGACTTGGAAAATATGAAGAAACGATTGCTCGTGGAGCTTCACGAATCGAGTTCACAGTCGAATTCTGATGATTTGTCGAAAAGCAATGCTGCGGATTCTGTGTCGGAATCAAAGACGAACATGCCACCGCCTAATAATGAAATGACTCCGGAGTCGAGTAAAAATCGTAGAAGTTCGATGAATTCAAGTCAAGGCAGCATAACGTCGGTAGATCTAGGTACGCCCATTTTACAAAGCACTTCTCCGTATAGCAGGTTACCGTCGTCCGAGAAATTTTCCAAAGATATTTGCGACGTGATCAACTACGAGAATCTGCCCGATTCCACAGGTAAGTACGAACAGATGACTGGGGTTTTAAAGAAAGTAAGAGTTACTTTGGCAAAGCTTCAACAAGAATGACTTTAAAAATGTTTAGTTAGAATTTGTAACTCGAAATAAGTCTTTTATTTATCTCATGAGTGCACTTTCTTTCGCATAATAGTTTTAATTGATTTAAATATAAAAAGTCGAAGCATAATTTGTACTTTGTAAATACTAACATTTCTGTTGATTACACATGAATTGCATGAAAGAAAAGATCATTCAGAATATTATGTTTCTCATAATATAAGTTATTAAAATATTTGAATTAATTTCTACACTGTAATTACATGTTGCAATTAGTACATTAAATGGTATAAGAGTATTTTTTAGAGCATACTGCAGTTACTTTTTTCAAATCATGGAAATACGAGGAATTTCTAAAAACATACAATCGTCCTTACAATTAGTCTTCCTGATTAAGTAACAAAGATATAAAAAAGGAAATGAATTTTTTAACCAAATTTGGGACTGTCTCACTTTTCAAAAGTACAAATATATAGTATTTTTCTATTATTACTGGCATTTTTCATGTGATAGTCATCTACTTATGTCTATAAACACGTACTTGATAATTAGTCAACAATTCAAAGTGTAATTTTCAGTTATGTACATCCCGGAATTTCAGTCTGTACTTGTTATAAACCTTTCGTAGTTTCTATTCGTTCATGCCCATAAATACATTTGTCATTATAAAATCTGTAAACATAAGTGATGATCATAAATGTCATAATTAAAAAGCATCATTTTTTTATAGTCATAGTTATTAATTCATGTATATATACATATGAATAGATATTTTAAATATACTGTAACTTGTAAGCCAAAATTACTTGTCCTTTTCTATTTTTATACAAGAACGTTTAATTTTCGGTTTTCTTTCCTCGCAAGGAGATCCGTAGTGAAATGTTTAAAGATTTTAAAAAACTTTGTACATATGTAAATAAAATAGAAATTTGTTTTTATAACAACAATTGTTCATTACAGAAGCACTTCGATAATTTAATTTAAGTGTGTGCTTTTCTTGTTATTCCATCTATATGAAAATCATCTATTTCCCATATGGCCGCATAATACAATAATATGGGGATGTTGGACGAAATTATGAAAAACCTAAAAACGTAGCTGTTACGAGAATTTCCAAAATTTAAGTAAAAGATTAAGGCAGTCATTTTTCCTACAACAGACGTTGAGCATAGCCTTTCATGCTTTATGCGTTATTTGTGTATTATTAATGCTGCATAATTATTTACAGACTCTTATTATGTATATTTTTATGCTGCGAAATATAAGTAGCGACATATACGTATACATCTAAGTTTGTAAATATTACTTCTTTATTAATTAATTAGAATATAATAATCGTTAAGTAAATGAAAATGTTCATTAATGTTAATCTGGATAATGATAATACTGTATTTTTCAAAATTAAGGAATTAAAAATTTAAAAGAAATGTACGTTTTCACATATCCTACTTTTTACAGAAAAGGTGAAAGAAAGTGAAAACAGTACAAGCTGTAATGCATATAGTTATTTTATTGTCAAGAATACTCTGTGGGAATGTGTAACAGTGAAAGAAATTAATTTACTCTATAAATTACTTATTACATATTTCACATGAAAAATCGTTCAAAAATGTTTATAATTTATGATTTTATATATACAATAAATGTCTTCAAAATTTCGATTCACATGTTATAATTCCATTATAGAATGTTTCAACACTCAAATCCAAAAATTATTTTGCTATCTTCAAAGAGATGTAAATTAATCAAATTCGTCATATTTCTAACTAAGTTTATGTCCCTGTTTCTATGATTCCCTTTATGAAAATTGTTAGAATACTGCAGTTGAATGTTACAGTAGAATGTTACAGCAGTTTTAATATAAGAAAGAAAAAACACCTTAGTCTTATCGTGTTATCGTGAGCAAACAAAGTTTCAATCTTTAAAGTATACAAATAAACGATATAATAAGCGCCAATATGCAACTTTGCTGCAATACTTTAAACGTCACCCTACATGCACCATGGCCACTTCGGCACTTCATGCGTTTGCTATCAAATAACAGTAATAGTCAAAGATAATTTTGTAAAATTAAATAAACAGAAGAACGGTAAACCTAACGAAATTCAGATCTAAATCCAAATAGACATGGAGCAATCCGTTGTCTGAGAGTTACTTCATTTATAATTTATTTATACTACATCCTTCCAATCATGATTTATCAACATAAATACTGTAAGCGTTTCTATCAGATTGCAGGTACTCGGATTATTTACAATATCAATAGATATCGAAATACGATCTCGTAATTCAAGTACGATTACTTTACTTCAGGTTTGCTCCCTAGAATACGTTTGTTTATGTTGACACGTTTACATCGTGATATCAGAGATTGTATTTAATCTTTATTACTGTATAATGTTTAACGAAAATGTCTTGCAAGAAATGTTTTACACATACTTATGGTATGCGACTAACATTATTATAAGATTGACAGAAAGCAAAGTAAAAGTGAAAGAGAGAGAGAGAATATGTACCATATAATGCATACAAATACACATTCAATTGTAGAGAATCCGTGTAAAGAGATTAAGGCGTATATCTGTAAGCTCGGCAGCTTTCTGTTTTTTATATCGAGTAGACATGTTACACTTTTTATTGGATTGCCGGTGGTGGTGCAGGCGGCTCGTTGTTTGAATCCTGAAAAAATTGTTACAAAGTGACACTATCAATTTAGTATTCACACAATCGAATGAAGTTCAAATGTGTAACTCCACTTACACGTCCATTATCACGATCTTTAGCGTTCTCATTTCTCAAGCGGCGAAACGAACTCGGTCGTAGTGCATACATTATCACCATAAATGCAATGATTAAAAAGGTCATCATAAAATTTGAGGACGAAGGATTGCGTGGTGCTTGAACTAAAAAAAATAAGTGAACAAAATATTTGTAATCATTGCGATATTACTGAATATATATGTATATATGTATATTTACTACATACATTGGGACAGGTTGAGGCACTCGCTGTCCATGCAATAGTCATGACTCTGCCGCAACTGGAATAACAATAAATCCGAAGTGGACGATATCAAATAACCATTAAAACTTTGAAGTTATTTTGTAGGTCAAGCTGAAACATTATATCCTTGTGTGCTTTTTTTTTTAACTAAAACGTTTGATTCGTTGAAATTTACAAGGAAACCGTCGAGTAAGGCAAACAATGAAGAAACACCTGATGACATTAGTTTTATCGACTCGCTTGTATGCAGAGTAAGCAAACTTCGCTTTCTGAACAGCAAAGTTCCACCTCAATAGTGAACGCGTCCGTTTCACCTTGCGGACAGCTTGAACAAAGCCTCGTGATAAAAGAGGGTCATAAATTAAATTTGAATTTTCGTATCTTCAACGTCTACAGCTCGAACCCAACGCGCTGCAGCTTTAACGCCATTACGTTTGCGATTTTTATTGTCAAAGAGTTAAGTTGGGACACTTATTGTTCATTTTCGACCCAAGAAAAAATTTATATACAAGATGTTCTGGTAATTTTGTAACAAAAAAATTATTTTATCCTTGGGGGGGGGGGATGATGATGACGTATTAGATTTCTCTTGGGAAAACTAGGTCGTCGCCACTTACGATGAAAAACAGTTGCTGCATATGCATTTCCTGGGCGTCCATGATCTTGCAAATATCAAATCCTTCTTCGTCCATATTGTTAGATTTTCGATCAAGATTTTTCTAGCTGAAACAGAAATCATTATTTATTTACCAATTTTATTTATTTGTACGCAAAAAGCTCTTCGATACATTTAATAAAGAAAATAAGGAGTTATCATCCGGTGCATTTATTTATTAAGAAAAAGAAATTTGAGCTATTGCAAGAAAGCAATGCATAACTTGGTGCATATCGAAAAGAATTTTTTTCGTAGATGTAAATATGTTTCGAATGGCGTATACATATGTTATATTGTCGATTTAAAGTGCAAATTTATATCTGCAATACGACCATATTGGAACCTATTTCGACTACTATCTACAGTGACTGCTATCTAAAAGGAAAGGAAGTGTGCAATCGTGTATAGTATATTATAGTATAGCGTTCATGTGGTACATTATAGTAGCAACGTAACCCGTTACTTGGTTCAGTAATTGTAGCACAACGGTGCATTTAACCATAGTATGCGAAATAAAAACATTTTCAGATTCACGATATTCCGCACTATCGTGAAATATTCGCAAACCTTTTCTACCCCAAATATACCTCGTGCACACGTCTGTTTATTTCCAGCTAATACAAAATATTATGTAAAGACTCTTGACGTAAACTTTTATTACTTTACCTACGTTTACACAAACAAGTACAGAAAATGCATTTTCATTAGTGTATGTATACGTAAATAACTTTCGAACCCATTTTTCTCGAACGTGAAGCCACATATGCAAATAAAATTTGTTTTACAACGTTGACAAATAAGAAATGATTGTGTTCCCAGTTACATCACAATTGCTGGAAAATTGTATATTATTATGTTGACGTAACAATATGTTAATTGTTAGGTTGAATATAATCATATAAACAGAGTGATGTCTCCTTGTAAAAGTGTTATTACACACACATACATGTGTAAGCTTCACATGAACACGGTATATCTATGACTACGTAGGACGGGACATAATTGGAATCTAGAACACAATATTGATGGAACGAAATTGTCGAGACAATCATATCTTTTTTACAGGTGATCCATAACATAAAAGAAAAAATGACGACTAGATTTGTTCACATAAGTACTGAATGCTTCACAGGACCCCAACTGATGGGCTTCGACAACTCGACTCATAAACAACTCAGTGACATTACCATCATGGTTGTCAAACAGACGACTGTCGAAAAAGTAGAAGTTCCAGTAGGGATAGCTTAGCTTATTTTACAGCCTTACATAGAACTGAACGATTACACTAACTGTTATAGTTACCTTTTTAACGTGATGAAGTTTGACACTGCAAGTTAATATCACAGAGAGAATGAGAGTCCTCACGGTCGGAATTTTAATTTCAATGTTCCCGGTATAGTGCTGCCCCCTAGTCTTGTTTTTACCTTGGATCGGATCCTACATCATTTTTAGCGTGAAATTACAAATAATTACATGATACATTACGGACAACACGCTCCGAAATTTATAATGCATTTTCGTTTATATAAATTAAAGTTTTCGTTCTACTTTATTATAGATCATTCAAATTTCGTTGTCGAATTTCACATCACAATAGTTCAGTTAGTTCTTATTGATAAGAAGTTAAATAATACAATTATGATATCGTATAAGTATTTTAAATTGACTTGCATCAATCCAATTACTACAATTGTATCTAGGAAATATTAATTTATATTAGAGATTGCAATTTACAAGTATATTATATATATTGTACAAAATGTTGTATAATAATTTTCAATTATGTTTTTTAATACTATTACGAACATTACAAAGTAAAATATACATAACAATTCTGGAGTATATTGCTATGAGGAACATCATGAATGCGCGAACGTTCTGATCACAATATTTAGCTGGCCAATACAGTCTCACTTCTCAAAATGTTACTCTAATTCCAAGTTTTGAATCTGAAATACAATAGTTACGTAATTTTACAGTATGTAATCATTTCAATTCAACAATTTATACAACAAGAATATATACCTCTTGAACCTTCTGCATCTCTTGTGTCAATAAATTGTCTAATATTTCTTGGAATCTTTGTCTCAGTTTAACATTTTCAATGTTAGCAATTTCAAGTTCTTGCTGCTGTCTTCGCTGCCGTAATTCAGCTAATTCTGCTTGCAATGTTGCGAGACGTGTTTGTAAGGAATCTAAAATATTTCAGCAAAAAAGTTTTGCGATTGTTGTAGAATTTTGTTAATTGAATTAATAGAATATAATTCGTTGTTCTCAAACGAAAATACCTTTTGATATTGAAGCATTGGCTGATGGTTCTGTAAAGTTATCTGGAAGAATATACTCTGTTTGGAATGGTTCCAATTTTGGTACTATTGTTGGTGTTGGATCGACTGGTTTCTCTACTTCTGTTTCAGCAGTATCATTTTGAAACATTTCTTTACTAAATTCTGTCACGAGATTACTATTTGTATTATTGTTAGATCTTTCTGAATATGTGGCTTGCAACGAATTAGAATCAGACACCCTGCTATCAGCAGAAAGACGACTGTTTTCATCCAGTTCCATAACATTTATGTTTGCTTCTTCATCATCATCTTCACTGTCGCTCACAGGCTCACCAAATATATCATGTTCAGCTGTGGAAGAAAAAAGAAAAATATTTACACGTAAAGTATATCCTATGTCTTTGTCACCTTTGTATTCATACTTATACTACTCACCAACATCGAGGCTTTGAGATGTGTTGCCATTAATACTTTCTCTTTTAGTTTTCACTGTACCAGACGATGATACTTTGCTGGGTTTTGTCTGATCTTCATCTTCGCATATTACCTCCCACTTAACATTAACAGCATCGTTATCTACCCTTAATAAACGTTTCACTTCCTTCTCAATTTCAGGAGCTTCCACATATTTCTTTTTCAAAGTTTTTCTAAACCTTCTACGCCTTACATTCTTAGTAGGAGGTGTTACTCCGTGCGGCCATAGAAATTTTTTGTCTACTTTATTCGGATCCTTTTTCTTTTGTCTTACTGGAGATTCTTCATCTGTTGTGGTATGATCATCTTCTTCTTTACAAATTAACAACTATAAACAATAAATATCACAGATTATTTTAAGCTTTCTAACATACAGATTGTTTGATCTGTTAAACGATATGTTTTTATACCTGACATATGTCCGCAGTCTTATAAAAACTTTTATTATCAATGGTTTTCAAAGATTCCACAATGGTTGGCAAATCAACAACCTAAAATTTTATGTAAATATTGTTGTTTTACATTATTGTTAATGTATTTGTAAATTTTATAGAATCCAAAAAATAATCACTATTACGTAAAGTTTACCTTCGTATGAAGTAACCAGTGATCGAACCTAACCTCCCCGTAACGCAAATCAGGCTCTAATTTTATGCTTAATCTATCTTTCAAAGGTAAACCACTTCGTAAAGTTTCGCGTAAAACTCGTGACGGTTCCTTGAAAAGAAAAAAATTCCCAAAAATATATCGCACAGTACATAAAATCTATTTTATGAAACATAACCTTCAATAATTTAAAGCAAAACTGTTATATACTTAAATAAAATGAAATTACCGGTGGTAAACGTAAAATAAATTGGCTTTCTAATTCGACTTGAGGTTCCACAGTGGTACTATGACGACTCATATTTTGTCAATGTACTTTGCGTTTTGATTCCGGTTTTAAACTATATACTGCACTTGAGTTTCCAGTTACTAAAACAAATTTAACAATCGTTTGGTACACTTATAAATACTAAAGTAAATAATTAGCGATAAAGGGAATGATAATTATCGAACAAAATAAAAACAATTGTTACGTTCTGTCTGACAAGTTAGTAAACACATTCGTAGGTAAATCGACTTGTCTGAACTAAGCGCAATATGATCGGATAAATAGATTACAAACGCGTTGCCCTAAACCCTAAGCAGATAACATGATTATCATAGATAAGTAATTACGTGTGAAGGAATCGTTAATCGTAGTGGCGAAGAGTATAATCGATTTGCACCATTTAATGAAATCATTTTAAAGAGAAGAAAAAGAAAAAGTAAAAGAAGAAAAAATATACATGTGTCTGTCCGTATAGTGACGTCAGTTATGACGTAATGACTAACCAATGTTCACTCCGTTTAATCTGAAATATAGATAGCGTTTCATTTAGAACTCTCTTAGTCCGGCTTCAAGCGTTACGTTACGACGTATTGTTTAAACATTTGATTTGTAACTCTCGATGCTAGTACAATATTGTATGTAAAAAACAGCTGTTTCTCTAATATTCCGTCGTTCAATATTTCGCTCGAGTGCTACGTAACATACGAATAAAGTACACATGGGTATCAACATTAATAAGTTTCGGTAAACATAAAGTTGTGACCACGATTCTCAATTTACTGACACGTTTGAACCACTCTATCAATATTTACAATGTGACACTGTCGAACGTGAACAAATTCTCGTACATCTCTTTGTCTTGTTTTTCCTCTTGAAGGACTATGTATAATCAAGTGATACGTGTAATATTGCGCACCAGTATCAATGTAATTTCGATCCATCGAATCACTTATTCACGCGCAAATTTCTAAAATTTTCGAGAAAATTATGCTCGCAAGAGCACGCAAGATTAATTATCGAAACGATATTCTTTGAAGTGGAACATCGTATTCTTAGCACCGTTCAATATTTCATTGATCGATTGAATAATGAATTTGATTGGATCGTATTAATGTGTATAATTGTTTCATTGCCGCAGCGGAACGGTCACGTTACATTAGGGGATCAGTTCTCGACCACGGTCGGCCGATATTCATTTTCGCGTTGCTTTTTCATCAATGTTAGATGATGTGTTCGCGGCGTACGTATTATGCGTCGTACGTTTTCATTTTGAATAACTTAGCAGATCCATATGTTTATAGTTAAGCTATAACAGCGGTTGATCAATGGAACCATCAGACCTCGCGCTCGCGCGGTTGTTCTGACGTCCGTGTATCATTCGCATTCTCGCTTCGAATGTTTGTAATTTATATATCTTTGTGAAAAACAGCGTGACCCGCACAGTGTGTTGGACCCGTAAATTCTCGTCTAGACCGAAATGGTGAATTTAACAGCAGTATCGTCAACGTTTCTGTTTTAATATATATATGTATATTATATATATATATATATACATATACATATATATCTATATAGTATCTGTTCCTTGTGTATTAATTAATCGTCGCAATATAAGAAGTATTGACTAGTCCGAAAGGTTGTTCGAAATTAGGTAAGTCACGAATGCTTTATGTAATATTTTTTTTCTCTTTTTCGCATTGCACGGTAATAACATAGTTTGTACTACAAATGATTGATTCTCGTAATCACGATAACGCAGCGATAACGCTGCAAGTAGACTGGCGTATTACATGTACTTATTTTATATGTTCTTTTCGATTTATGTTCCGATTTGTTTAATGTTATTTGGTCATTTATGCCGTGCATAGAAGCGTGGTCGTTTCGTAAAAAAACGTAACGCGACCGATCGTTATATCGCGGTGTGGATAATTAACTGAGATTACACTATATTTCATAATGACATGCATCGCATGTTGTGCCGCCTTTTTTTGTGTTTTACGTTATTATTTTAATTTCAATAATTATTAGTCAGGCAACGAATGTGTTTTATTAGGTTCAGTTATTTTTGTTATGTATCATTATTGTCTGCTTTGCTTTAATATAAATTTGCTTTAATATAAAAATATCTGCAATTGGATTCTCTTTGTTATTTTATGCAAATAAATACATACAACTAACATGAACTGGTACTTGTGTTAGAGTATGTGAATGTACTTGTGTTTATTAGATCCACAATGAGTTCTCAACCAATCGTGGTACCTGGTGGCGATCAGAGGTCTCAATCAGAAACTCATTCCGTTTCTGTTGGAAGTGCTACTGATTCATTTAAAACCATGACACCGCCAAATGTTAGCCGTTCACTTAGTAATCGTAAGTATAACTTCGTTTATGTAACACTTACGTATTGTTTTTCTGTTATGGAAAAGGAAACAGACATCCTACAAAGGCTTAGAGATAAACTTCCATTCGATAGCGGTAACAATTTTGTTTTTACTACCTGTATGGTAACAATTACATACCATATATTCCATAAACAAAGTAAAAGTAATTCTCATGTAATGTAATATTTTGCTAAAATTAAGTTAATCATGTTAAAATAACTTGGAATTGTTCACACACGCATTGGTAGTTTTATTGTTAGTCGCATTTCAAAATATGTACTTCTATTTCCAAACTTTCTAGCAGTAAGAAGTTTATTGAAGTATTGATAGTATAAATGATTATCATTTAAAGGTATTAGTGACAGTGGATGTGGTACATTACCAAGTAAGCTAGGTAGGCTTATTAATATGGATTGTGTGTATACAGTAGTAAGCCTCAATATTAGAATTATGGAGATCAATAAGTAGATATATGTGTATATACATACGTATAACACTATTTCTAGATTACATGTATTAGTGTTTCTTCATTTCAAAGAACTCGCTACCTCATTAATTTATGTTATTAAACAGTGTTTGAAGCAACAATTGTGATACATAGATCAAAGACATGTTATTATTCGAACATAATCTCCATCAAGTTCACTTACTATGCAAAGACATTAACACTCTATTAATAATACATTAAATACAATAATATATCACACTATTAAAAACATTACTATCATCATCTGATCATATGTATTGGATTAACATAATACATTCATGCTGTTAGCACATTATTCGCATTTCCAGCGTATCATATGACAAATATAGTTAGCAATAAGTTTGTTTGAAGAATCGTATCTGTAAATTAGAGAATGCTCTGTATTCTTTAATGGCTGAAAATATACTCTGTGCATGAAGTATGGTGTAATATTTGAATGTAGTTTACCCGATGCATGTATAATTTGTACTGGTATGTAATAATCTTTTGATTAATTTGAACATAGTATAAAATATAAATTTTTTTTCTAATGAATGCAATATAACAATATTTTTATAGTTTGGTAGTATATTATATTATTTCTCTTCTAGTGCATGCAACCTTTTTTGCAAGACTGCATATTTTCACATGCTGTAGTAGTATGTATACACATTTTTAATGCTAACATTTCTTTGCTTCTGCAATTAAGCTAAATTAAATTTAAAGTTAAAGCTGTTGTATATAAATACGTGTTTTATTGCAAAATCTGTCTTTGAGAATTAATGTTGTTAGCAGTTCACGATTAGTATTGCTAAAATAAACTTATACTTTAGAATGCGATACAGTGTAATTTAATTCTAGTATCTTCATTACATTAGTTAATTGTTAAATAGTTTATAGTTAAAGAGTTTGAGAAGTATTTAAACGAAAGGAAACATAGATTTACTTAATTTAAAAGATAATGTCTTTGAAGTAACAAAGAAAAAGATATACATATTGGTAAATAGAAATTATGACTGAAAACAAACTAAATATATAGAACCAGTGGATCAACAACTTCGACGAAGCAGTTCTCAAGCGCAGTCTGCAACATTACCTAAACTTCCATCAACAGAGTCCCTATCGACAAGTGTAAATTTAACAACTGCTGCTCCTCCACTATCTCCAGGTATAAACACAAAGTTACATTAATATCATAATGGGCAATAATACGAAAATTTGCCAGGTGCTTTTTAACTTTTTTGTGAATAAATACTCTCCCTTACTTATTCAAGTAGTTAATTAGCTGTAAGAAACTGCATATTTTTGTTTCTTGTTCGGCTTCACAATATTTACCTATGTATTATGCGTACATTGTAATCTATACATTTTATAATGTAATCTTTGTACATTGTATAGTGCCCTTTATCCGACAGATTATTAAATATGTGTATTAAATAGATCACTATAAATATCAACTGCAAAAATATAACAATAATCTGTTATAATTATTATATACACAAACTTTATAATTTATCAGCATTGTAGTAAATATAGAAATATAGGATGAAAATATGCTAACCGCATAATGAATTATGTTGATAAAATTATGCTAAGTATGATAATTGAATTTGTATAAAGTACAAAATTTGCCTTGTACTTTGTAACAAATAAGCTGCATCTTGATTTAAAAAATTCTATGAATCTCTTAACTATGCGCTTCTTTCATAGAATAAGTTTTTGTTTTCAGAAAAGTATCAAGATTGAACTTGCCAAAGCTTGTAATGCGAATGTTTTAAGCTGAATTATATTTCAGGCTTTTAGTCTTAAGTACTTGTAAATATTGATGCAATCACAAATAGCAGAGATTTATATCAGATTGCTAGATTGAATCTGTTGCGGTCTTATAACATGAGTTTTTCATACAATGATTCACAATATCATTTGTCAAATTTTATTAAATACTTTCATCGACATGCATAAATCATCTTAAGGAGCACATCCTGATCTAAAAATGAAAATGAGATGAAAAGAGTTTCTTCATAGGGAAACATTAAGTCAGTATTTATCGAAGCATATCAATCTCATTTATTAGCTTAATAATATGTTAAATTCAACCTATAGTAGAATAACTATGATGAAACGAAGAATAATTATTCGATGCTTCTGTCAGTAACTATCTTAATATATTACCACTGTTAACTTTTGCAAATCTAATTCTTTGTAAATTATTGCAATGTTAATGTTTAAGCAATACTAAATCAAATAATTCGAGGAATTTATCTGTTGTAGGGTTGTCTGCAATGGGCGAAGGTAATCAGAAAACGGATAATACATCTGATAAGGTAATTAATCCCATTTGATAGTCATACTTATCTTGTGAAAACACAATATCTTATTCTATATCTCTGTATCGTTTTATAGTCTCTAGACTCTTGTAAATTAACTCGGAAAGAATCGTACAAAGCTCAAAGGAAAAATTATAGAATGGAGAAGAAACGTGTCGCTAATGAACTTCTCAGTTCGTTTAAAGATCCAACTGTTATTGTGATGAGCGACTGGCTAAAAGTGCGCGGAACACTGAAGAGTTGGACGAAACTGTGGTGTATCTTGAAGCCAGGTTTACTCTTACTGTACAAAAGCCCTAAGACAAAAGTTCATATCTATGTTATTCCCGATGTAATATTTGTCCTTCTTTCTTTTCATTTAAAACTATAACCATGTAATTGTTACAGAGCAATCATTGGGTAGGAACAGTTTTATTGAATACGTGTCAAGTGATAGAGCGACCGAGCAAAAAGGATGGCTTTTGTTTTAAATTATTTCATCCTTTGGAGCAATCGATTTGGGCTCCGAGGGGCCCAGAGAAGGAGGCTATAGGTAAGCATTGGACATCTGTGAGAATTCGAAAATGTCGGGTCGAGACGGGTTCTCGAAAATTTCAGAATTCTCGAATATATCAGGATCCCCGAGAATAATCTTGAAAATTCTACGAGATTCCCAAATAAAATTCTCTATTAATCCCGACCATCAGGCACCCGACATTTTCGTATCTTCGCACGCCCCTAAATATTAAACTTTCAAGCTTTGAAGTAATCACAAGCAACGTCTGGCATAAACATATATCTGTTTAGGTGCTGTTGTACAACCTTTGCCAACGTCTTACTTAATCTTCAGAGCTCCATCCCAGGCAGCTGGTAAATGTTGGTTGGACGCTCTGGAGTTATCTTTACGTTGTTCCTCGCTAATAATTCGTTCAACAAGCGCAATACCCCGTGCTTTGCCACACGATACTACAACAACTCATGAGACTCAATGGAGCGAGGCCGATTATGAGAAACATTTTGATGAACATGGTAGGTCAGAGCAGAGAATATATTAGCGCGAAACTAGTGTCGCATTCAACAAGTAACGTTTGCAAACCAAGCTAATAATGTTTGCTTCCAAATCATCACGTACATTTAGTCTTAGTAGCTAGAATAGTATACAATTAGATTTAGAGAATTATTTAGTTAAGTTTCATTCTGGGAAATTACAAATATTAATGGTGTCATTATTATAACTCCTTTCCTGGCATCTATCACCTTGAACACTTACTTCCTATGCCTGAAGTATATTTATCTAATTATGCTCCTCGATCGCCTGCATCCCCTCAAAGACGTTTGTTATCATGCCCGCAACCATTCTTACCTAATGCAACCGATACTCCTAGAAGTGCTTGTCCTTCACCGACTCCAATGTTTCAACAATTGTACCATGCCATCGCATACTGGGACAGACGATTCTGCGACAAATCTCCAACACCTGCCATGGACGCAGACATGGTTGAAATATCGAACTCTATGGGGACGTTAGGTGATGGAGATGTGTATCCTGACAGATCACACACCGAAATTAAACCTCGAAACCGTGTGCCATCTACCAATCGGCGCATGACCCTACCCTCTATACATGTCCTTCAGTATGACACCCCACAAGTAGTAACGCTAGACCCTGTGCACTCCTCACACACAGACCTGGACGACATTAGCCAACCTGAAAACGGAGTCGCAGCCGACGCAGAAATCAGCGCATCGGACAGCGAGTCTGACGGATCGGCTAAAGAAGACCAACCCGAAACCATCAATGAAACCCCATACATTGCGAACGAAAATGAAGTTCTTGGATCGGTAAAATATATCCTGTAGTTTTAATATTTACACTGTGAATTACTGAAATTTAATGCAAATTCGAAATACAGGCCGGAGAAGTCGTCACAGAATTACAAGATGAGCAGAAATCTTTAATATGGTTCCTATTGAAGCAAGTTCGGCCAGGCATGGATTTGTCCAAAGTAGTTTTGCCTACTTTTATTTTAGAACCTCGCTCATTTTTGGAGAAGCTGGCTGACTCCTATTATCATGCAGACTTATTGTCTCAGTAAGTTACACAAATCTTTATCGATACACAGTCGGTCTCATAATTAATTGACGGCACACGCTTTAAATCAGAATAACGTTTTTTTTTTACAAGTGGGCCAAATGAAAAGCAACTTTTACTTTTTTTTTGTAATTCAAACTAAACGTAATTTTTCCGAAAATTTCGTTACATATCATCTAGTAAACTAATCAATCTAGTTTTGCAGAAAAACTGAAATCGTTTGATCCATTTATAGAGAAAGTTACTCTGAGGTATTTGCCATCAATTATGAGACTGATTGTACAATCATGGATTTATATAATTTATTTATTATCTGTACAGGGCTGTATTAGAAGATGATGCATTTACACGCATGAAAGGCGTTGTAAAGTGGTATTTATCTGGTTTCTATAAGAAACCTCAGGGTTTAAAAAAACCATATAATCCATTATTGGGTGAAACCTTTCGCTGCTATTGGCAGCATCCTAATGGTTCGAGGACTTTCTATATAGCAGAACAAGTAAGCCTCCTATCACCTAATCAGTCCTTTGAAAAATTATTGGAGCTACTTCTAATTTACTGTTACAGTTATCTCACCATCCACCTATATCAGGTTTTTACGTGACTAATCGTCAAGACGGGTTCACTATTAGCGCAACGATTATTGCTAAATCTAAATTTTATGGTGAGCACGTGCAATATGACATGTCATATATTTTCTTGAAATTAATACTTCAAATAATGTACACATATATATTTGTCTTTTCCAGGAAATTCAACATCAGCCGTTTTAGATGGTGTTGCAATATTAACAATGTTACCTAGAGGCGAAGATTACACAATGACTATACCTTACGCTCATTGTAAAGGTATCCTTATGGGTACTTTATCTATGGAACTAGGCGGTAAAGTCCAAATAAATTGCGAGAAAACGGGTTACCATACTGAAATAGAATTCAAGCTCAAGGTAACTAACATTATAGAAAATTAAAATAATAATTGCACATTATACCTACAAGTAATTAATTTATTATTTTCGTAACAGCCATTCCTTGGTGGAGTAGAACAAATGAATCAAGTAGCTGGAGCGATACGTTTAGGAAAAGAAACTCTTGCTACTATATCAGGATACTGGGATGGACAAATAGTATTTACGGATAAGAGGGCCGGAGTACGTGACATAAAAATATTTGTTACATTAATACTAGCTTAGTACAATTGTGTAAATTAATCAATCCCATGTCTATCCATTTTATAGATAGAAAGTGTATTCTTCAATCCAACGCCGGAAGTTCGCAGAAATAGATTGAAAAAATATACGGTACCCATAGAACATCAAAGTACATGGGAAAGCGAAAAATTATGGTACGAAGTTACTCAATCAATTAACCGAGACGATCAGGTTGCTGCTACCGAAGCAAAAACCCAGTTAGAAGAGGCGCAAAGAGAACGTGCCAAGGAGCGAAAACTGAAGGGTCAAGAATGGGTTCCTAAATATTTCGTTCAGGTACTTAACATTATTCGTGTAGAAAAGATTTGGAAACAGCAGTAAATATTTTCGAACCCTTTATTCGACTAGATTTTACCGCTTCTTATCGCTCTTCGGTTAAAATGATTTAACTTTTATCATTGAAAAGTGGCGTTTTGTTAACAGGACATTATAACGGGTAATTGGATGTATCGACATGCAGACGTTAGACCGTGGGATCCTAGAAACGATGTTGTGCAATACGAACAAGACTATATTGTGCGCACGAAAACTAGACATAAAACACCAATTATGCGTACTGGTAGTATCGTTTCGACCGACCCTCAAACACAGGTACAAAAATCCAAAGGTTGAACGACAAAATGCATGTTCGTATTTCACTTACACAGCAATAGTGTTAAAACCATTTTACCTATAGTTATCTGCATGCCGAAGAAGAATTCATTATGTATGTACAGTCGTTTCAATGCATTTCATAATACATTTATAATAGTACAGTGATATCTGCTAACGCATTATCTTACTGCATATTTTTATGAAAATTATAATTACATATATGGTTATGCACTTTGTTGTTTTTAACTCTACAACAAAACCGAAGATAAAATTGTGGTAAAATATGAGCGATTGTATTATTTATATTATAGGTTCCGCTTCTACAAGCAGAATCTCGCTCTTCGCTCTCTGTATTGAAATCTTCGAAAAGACAATTATCAAATAATTTGCCGTTAACAGAAACAGCTCATGATTCGGGAAGTTCGTCTGCAGAGGGCCACTCAGATTCTAGTCAATCGATAGGTAAAAGGAAACGTTCTACCGCAAGGTAAGAGTTACAACATTATCCTATACTATAAAACAATATTATGTATATGATGTTCTTAAACGGCGAAGTATTAATTTTTCAGAATAATAGATGTTATGAAAGATTTAGAACGCCATGTGTTACAACATGGCGAAGATCTAAATCGTATACAACGTGTGGTAGAACAGATTGCTGTGAAGCAACGAGAACAAGGCGAACAACATTATACAATAAATATGTTAAAGAACTTTATAGATACAATTCTCATTATTGTAATAGTTTTTTGTGTACAATACTTGGTAAAAATGTGGACCGCGGAGCTTAGTGGGGGTTGAAAACTACGGTAAAATATCGCAATTGTACACTTTATACGTTATTTATCTTCCCTCGATTCGAGTTGTTCGCTTTGTACCCTTAAAAGCCTTAATGGCAGAGACACCCAAAATTTCAAATACTTAAATTATACGTGTTTTTCTTTTTGGCGGAGGTAAATAAGGCACGTCGTGTTCGGTAGATTACCGCTAAAACATAGAATAAAAAAATCCAGATGTTCCAAGGAATATTCTGTAAATGCAGTGCAATCATGTTTTATTTAGTTTTTAGAAGTTTTATTTGAAACTATCGTAGGGCAACACTTCCCCCGCACTGAAAACTGTAGAGTTCACTTTCCAGTGATTACTATAAGATGATGTAGTTGTTGTTAAACAGACCTCACAGTGGCGAGATCTGTTATGGGTAAGGGAGATTAAATTCACTATTTCGTTGAGCTTATCATGTACATAATATTTTATATTATACTGCACGGAAAGTAATTATATATTTATTCAGAGAACCTAAGATGTTGTAGTCTAATGCAGTCGCTCAATAATAAACTGTAATATTAATAAGATTCTTGTAAAAATGATAACATATATTATTATAATAAATTTGATTATATTACCTTGAACTACAAAGATTATGAAAGGAAGGGGGAATGTTAATTGCAGTTCCAAGTTAAATATAATATAAATTTTACAATGGTTACCGAAAGCGATAGCTTGAAGATATTAGTGCATCGGTCATTAGTATTGTTATTGATTAGACAATATACAGTGAATGTCGAATGTTAATATTGTTGACGCAATATTAACGAAAAAATTCGTCCAAAATTTTGAAATAGAGCTTAAGCCGTGATTTTGATTTTGTATATTTATATTGCTGAATTTATTGCAATGTATCCAATAAGAGTCGTATGACTTCGTTTCCATATTTAGATACACCCGCATGAACTATACTACTTTATACTCTAGTAATTTAAAACGAATTTTAATTGTATATGCTTGCAAATTATTGCAACTCTGAATGCAAGAATATTGATTCTTTAAGTGAAATACTTTCCTGATAAAACTATAAAGACATTAGTAATTTTAGTATTGAAGTAAATGATAAATATATAAATAATTTCCATTTTCAATGTTCTTTCATATCAAGTTATAAAAATTGATAAAAGTCCTATTTAGGTCTCTACGAAGCATTAACTTTGGGATGCAATTTACAATAAAATGTATTGCTTTTGTAATGTTATATTTCAGTAACAAAAGAGTTTTTTTCAACAGTAATTTTGTTGAAAGATTTACAGTGCATATTTCGATAAAATAGGCAAGAGTGTTTTATACATATGGCGATGCATTTATTAATGTAGATACATTGTTTGCATGGAATTAAGTAGTAGTACTATCTGTAACTGTATAAAATTGTTATACTGGTTTCTTTTATACAGTTTTTTAAATATAATTATTTATTCCTTTGTGGGTACAACGTATGTGCATTGACAGATAAAAATTTTCCGATGATAAAAGTTCCAGTAATAATTAATAGTTATTATTAGTTTTTTGTCTGTAGAATTTTTCTTCATAATTAAAACATTAATGCCTTATAAAGTATCAAAAAACACATTCCTTAATTGTTATAAACTTTTAATGATACAAAGACCAATCTTTTGTTACTAGATTGTAATAAATGCTTTGTACTTTTTAGAACACTGCAATTAACTGCAAACTATTCGACGAATGCCTTTAAAAGTTTCAGTGATACTGAATAAATTTTACAAATGAACTCGTTTAAGTTAATCTAAATTTATTGAGTTTATATTTATGAATAAGTATGGCCTCCATGATGAATATTATCATATTTTGCACAAAGATTTGTAACAATTTTTCACTTGAATTGTCCTATCTTATGGTCATCTATCTTTAACTATTTGTAACTATTCATAGGAATTTGAAAGGGGAATCAGATTAGAATAATCCAAAGAGTTAGAGACGATACAATGTGACTTGTATTGTTAGCTCTTATCACATTTCACATGTGGTGCTGTGTACTATGATAGTTTATTTTTTGTAATATTTACTGATCCAATATATTTTCGGTAGAGTACCTGACATTTTTGTATTACAGTTTATTTAAGTTTTATATTCATAAATGTTTGAAGCAATCGCGAGATTTTATTAAGATTATTCATTGTTCACCATTATCAATTTATTTAATAATTGTTTCTCAACTCTTATTCGTTGATTAATGTTTAAAATCTGTTAAAAATAATAAAATCAGAAATAAATTTACATGAAATGGTTGAAAAGACATATATTATAAATTCTAAATATGAATATTTTATGTAATTGAAAGGATTTTATAAATTATCCTGAACAATATATTTAGATTGTAGTTTTATTGATGCATATAATATACGCGTATATATATATGTATCCTTTTAAATGTTTTAATTATTTAAATTAATTGTTTACACCATGACTAGGTATATATATTGTAAGTAATGCGTAATATATAATACTATGACAAATAAATACGATATAAATCTAATATTGCATTACTTTTTTAAAGCATTCATTTTTTTATTTTAATGTGTCCCATAAAAATTAATAGTTAAAAAATCTGTATTCATTGTTTGACAATTATATTATTTGATATCGAATAATGTACAAAAAAAGAGAATATTCTCCAAAAAACAGCCAAAAATTGGATGATACTAAAGATGATAAACGTGGTAACAATAATGACAACAAATCGTCTCGTAAGATAAATATTTCTCATTTCTTTATAAGGTTATGCGGTCTGCTTTTTTATTTTTTTTTTTAGCAAATTTCTTTTACTCTATAATGTTACTCAATAATTTATTAAAAATAGCTCACATCCAAGTAACGCCGCAGATGATTCGTGCAGCCGTAAAAAGATTACAATTCCTTAAACTTTATGTCAATTTGAACCTAATCACTGAGTATTTACGTCGTAATTACCCTGTTGATAGAAATAAAAAAACATTTAGAGAAGAATTGATTAAAAAATTGGATTGTGCGGTTCGCGTTGGGTTAATAATAATGAATGGGCAGGATGCTTATTGCTTACCTAATATAAGAGACGAGGCAAACAATATAAGAACAGCATTCTCTGCATTTTGGGAGATGTATAGAAACGTAATTAAAAAGATCATAATAAATTCTTCATGCATTTTTTATAATTTCTAACGTCTATTATTTCCTTTTTTAGTATAAAAAGTCACCTGTTTTGCGATACGGAAATCAGAATAAAAAGCGAACCACCGCTAAAAGAAAATTAAGAAACATGATAGAATATCTGGAAAAATAGGTAACTAAAGTAATGTTTCCTCCAATAAACAACAATGTAATTAACAAAAATACAATATTTTGTATTGATATATTATTACATACTATACATTGGATATAGTTAGTATACAATTATACGTATTTTAGATATGCATTGAATTTTTATATATTTTTATAATATAAAAGATTTTTTATAATACCTATACAACAAAATATATATGTAGTTATAATTATAAAAAGTTAACTGCGGAGCTTAATTTTAAAAATCCCACACGGGGCGCGGAATTAAAATCAAGCAATGACGAATATACATGTCAAATGCAAGCCAAATGCCACTATTGTAAATTTTATGAAAAAAGTAGATCAAAATAAGAAAGAATTACATTTTTATTTGATAAGAAATTAATAATTCATTAACGTTAACCGCACCGCAATAGAGCCTTGGATTGACGTGTATACACGTCGAACGCAGTTAACTGGTTAAGACTATAGACCTCGAGAAAATTTATATACATTGTCATTGTGTGTATTGTAATGTAGAAAAGGGATTGTTTGCATCATAACACGATGGTTCATTTAAACTTTCATCTGCAGAAAAATACTCTGTATCACTATCAGTTCCATTTGTATTATTCTTTACACGTTTTTTTCTAATTCTTTGTTTTACTTGATAATTACTTTGAGATTGAAATAATACAGGAAATAGAGATTTTATCCTTGACAAGAGTACATGAAACAGTCTTAACAGACTTGGAGAACTTTGCAACACATTATTTATGTATCCATCAACGTCATAGCGCGTCTTAAAATTATTAGATAAATTATACAATAAAGTCCCATTAAATAAATTAGCTATCTTGACATGTGGATAAGGGTAATCTAAAAGTGCATTCAAATTTATAACTTGCAATAAGCAAGCCTGAAACTTCGCAAATGCATGAACGATTGTCCTATTAAATTTCTTGTCATACAAGGATAACTTTTTATCCATTTCAAAGTGAGAAACGAAAAATGATGCTGCTAGTAAGCAATCGTCTGAATTAACATCATTACAGGCCTCGAAAATTGTGACATTCATTTCATAATAAGGCTTATAATTACTTTCTTTTCTCTTTTTTCGTATATCTTCGATTAATGAACCATATTTATTTTGAAGATAATTCATATTTCTAAATTTTCCTATTTTAAAATCTACTATATTAAATAATAAACAAACAAATAAAGAATAGGCATAACATTTGTGCAATCTAGATAGTTCCTCGTGTTCAATCCAATATTTCATACAAGCAATGTACAGCATCCATTCTGGTAAAAGTTCATTTATTCCTTGAGTATCCACTACTCCCAAAGTATTATTTAAAATCTCTTTCCGGATGATTAATGGAATTTGTCTAAGATTAGATAGATATGGTACTGTACAAGAAAATATACTATCTAATCCTTCTAATGTATAACTTGCGAGATTGTTATGAGAATATCTAATCATGTACTTCATAACATTTCTATCATACTCTGGTCTTGATGTCAAAAGTGTAAATATAGTCCTAACAATCTCTAAACTTATTATATTACTCGAAGGATAATTATAATTCTCTATTTGTACTGGACAAATGTATAAACCTCGAACCAACAAGTCCATGAAATACGAAGGATATCTGCCCATTAAAAATTCATTCACAAACCATTCTGGTAAATTGTTAACTAATGCATCAGGAACATCAGGCTTTGATGTGCTCAATGTATTTAATATCTCAAGCTCATCTTCCTGCTCTTCTGCTTCGCTTGACTCATCCTCATCCGCATCGCAGGTTTCTTCTATGTACGTCAAATTGTTGATATCTTCGTCGAATGTGAAAATTCTGTTCACAGAATATGTCATGACTTGAGCAGCATAGTCCTTTGAAAATCCTAACGGTACAAGTAAATCTGCAGACGCATTCGTATAAACATTTATGTTGGTTTCTATTAAGCTCAATATGTTTTGTCTTGTAGGTTTAGGTAATCTGCATAGAATACCAATCACTGCTTCATTCAAAGTATGTTTACTTAACCAAGCAAAAGTTGCTTTTATAAGATTGTATCTGTAATTGTGTTTCTTTCGTCCTCCTCCCCGCATTTGCAAATGTTTGAAGAAGTTTTTAAATATGCTACTCTTTACGTAATCGTTTCCTAATAATATAGCGGCTAAGGGTAGCACAGATTGATTCAAACCCCTGAAAGAGTTCAACAGGTACTCAACTCTATAAATTTTACAGCGTTTCATGTAACCTTGTCCGGTTGAACTCCTTACTACATTCGGTTCTAATGTATCCAACGGTATATACATTGTTCCATAGATATAAAAATCAGAATCGTAACTGAGTACAGGACAATTTAATATCCTCGCTACGGACGCTATGGCGTTGTCAGCTTCGAATAAACATTGAACGTGTCGAATATTTTTATCTCTTAAAACGTCCTTAAACACCAGCTTGTTCAGTAAAGGAAAGAATTTCAGACGTTGTTGACTCATAGGAGAAAAGCACGATGCCATATAAACTTTTTCCTTTGCCCTGTTTATAACCGTTTTCAGTTTCTTGTTTTCGCAACCGCCGTCTAGAAGGACTAATGGCGTTATATTGCATTTTAAGAGATCATCAAAGAAATTTGATACGCGTTGAGCATATTTGTCATAGTCACCGCCAAACGCACAATTAGACCTGGTGGATAACTTGTATATATGACAACCAAGGTTATTGCCGTCAATGACCAAATAGGTATCACGTAATTCATAATATGTCAAATAACGATCTGATTGATTGTTTATATATGTTGTTAAACCTTTTATACCCATTTCGTAATAGTCTTGTTTTGATTTTCATTGATGGTTAATAGCACGATGTGAGTTTGTACATTTCATCCGATGAACGTTCAAACATTTTCTTCGTATGTATCCCGTTTAGATACCGAACGGTGTATTACTTTAATTAGTCTTTCATGTTACTTTTATTCTGTGATCCTTTGTAGAGTAAAAATGTATATACACTGTTTTTGTTTCTATTCGTACACAGATCTCTATGCTCTGAACATGTGCAATTGATAAACTTTTGTGTATACAAGGTTATCGATTCTCTATGACTACTCAACATCATGAGTGACTGCATACTCCACAAAGATTTTCAAACAAATAGAAATTTAAAAAAATAGAAGTAAACATAATATCTATCTATAAAATTGGCAAATCTTACAGAAAAATACAATAATGGTCATTCGGTGGATTAAATTATTAATCAATCGAGTAATAATTATGAGAATGTTCTATAAACGTTATCAGAGCTTTCATTATCCGAATGCTTCGCTATTTCGTTATCCACGCTTTAGACGTGCAAGTGTAAACGGCAAGTCTTTACGATATCATTAAAGAATAGATTTGTATATTCATAAATATTAGATGTGAAATAAATATGAAATAATTCAGTATAAAGTATGTTTAAGAAATGATACGATTAATATTATTAGTCGATTATCGTCTGTAAAATTAAGTAATCTTCAGAAAAGAATGAAGGGTAAGAGTTAAAAGTAAAATCACTTCGATAAGTACATGAAGGTTTTGCGTTTTAAAGTATTCTAAATAATTGATTACAGAGCCTATTCCTATTTAACCTCTTCCCATACTAATGGCGTCGAAACGAAAGCGTGTAGTGTTAAGTATAATAACAAAACACGAGATTATTCGAAAGCTAGAAAGTGGTGAGAGTGCAGCGAAATTAGCAAAAATATATGGTATCGGGAAAGCTACGATCACAGGTATTAAAAATCAGAAAGATGCCATCGAAAATTATTTGCTGCAAGCAGACACTTTGGACATTGCTGTCAACAGAAAGAGTATGATGGTGCCAAAGTATAAAAATGTAGATGATGCTGTGTTCCAATGGTTCCTAGAAAATAAAGATAAAGGGGTGTCAATATCCGGGCCTATTCTTTGCGAGAAGGCACTGGAATTCAATGAGAAATTAAATGGAAGTCCAAATTTTAAGGCAAGCAGTGGTTGGTTAGAAAAATTTAAATCACGTCATGGTATTCGAGAGTTAAATGTTTCTGGAGAAAAGTTATCCACAGATCATATTAAAGATCGTATTACAGATCACATTACAGATAATATTACAGATGATATTGCAGATAATATTACAGATGATATTACAGATAATATTACAGATGATAATAATACAGAAGAAGATTTAACAGATAATATTACAGAAGAACATTTGACAGTGGATCTTCACAAATTTTTAATCGAAAAAGGATACGCGTTACAAAATATGGATAATGATGACAAAAGAGATATAAAATGTGCAGCGTTACAACAGGAGAATGGGTCCTCAAATGCAACTGCATATCATCAAGTTCCACTTTTGATAATTGGAAAAAGGAAAAAAGTATGTTGCAAACATTAATAAGTACTATTGCCCATTGAATTAATTTAAGTTATTCTTTATCATGGTGGTCAAAGTTGTTAGCAATATATTATTATTTATTTATAGAAAGGCAAATGATCCCCATCAGTGTATTAAAGTGCAGTTTTAATGCATCTATCTTTTTGCATTACTTTACGTAAATATTTATACTCCGAAGATTGGTTAGATATCGTTAAGAATAAATAATATTTAAAAACAATCATGATATTGTTTCTTTTCTTAATAAACACTTTTAATGGAATAAACGCGATATTAGCTCGTTAAACTTATCATTTCTGCACGATATCAAAATACATGGTAGGAACATACCAACACTTATTTTTGGAATCACTTATATTAAAATATAATAAAAATACTGTACATTATATACAATGTAATGTACTTCTTGTGTCTGTATCACGTACACAACATGGAATGTTTCACCTGTTTTGTGATTCGAAACTCTCTGTAGCTTCTTGATATTATTTATAATTTTGCTGAAAAATAGAAACAACCAGTTTTCAATAAAAAATCATTATAATTTTCTAATCTTTTGTACACTATATGTGAAATGCAGTTCATAAATGAAATAAAATGTTACATTACGTTCGTAGAACACATGCAATGAAAATATGACATGAATATAAATAGGCCACCAAATTATTTTACCCTAGATGATATTAACATATTAAGATACTGTACAAGCATTACTTGATCCAAAATAATTACTAGACTCCTGTTTCTCTAAAAGTGCTTTATCCCTTTCATCCCACAGTGTAAGTCCGTCGCAAGCACAGATCTTCTTCGCATTTTGAAACAAGCCAGATGAACGAGCAATAATGCCGCAAGCCAATCTACAGAAATATTAAATACATCTTAAATATCGCAAGCTATTACAATTGCTGTTATTTTAGTATCTCCGAAATAGTGCAAGATCTACCTATTTCCACTATTTCCATCTATTTTAGAACTTGGGGCATTTCCCTTCCCCAGATCATCTGGACTTTCTGTTATAACTAGAGATCTTCCAATAATATCAGGTATTTTTATCAGTGTAACTATTCTTCTAAATGTAGCTCTACCAACTTCATTTGCTGTAATGTTACCAAGATCTCCTATATGCTATAATTAATTAGAAATCTATAATAGGTGAATCTTCTTTGATGACCAACTGATCTGGCTCTGAATCTACTATCAACACAATCTACAACATTTACCCGTTTGTCCACGCCATCGTCGGGTCCACCATGTATTGTATTATTTGGATTAAAATGTTCTCCAACACTACAAATATAACACATGAGATTTGAGTAGTAAAAGTTATGGAGACAGACGTGGTACTCACATTTACCTACCTATTACAGCCTTCTGAAATATCGCCACATTCGTGTATATGTATACCGTGTTTTCCTGGCTTTAAACCATCAACTGTACCATCTATAATACATCCATCAGGAGTTTCTGCGAATCTTATGACTCCCATTATCTTGTTGCTCACACTGTACCCTGAGTTCCCTCCTAACATTGCAACCGCACTAAGAGAATCTATCATTTCAAGAACCGTATATGTTATTGAAAGATTATTAGTACAATACAACAAGTAAGTTATACTATGTATGTTTTTTGTGTAAGAGTAATTATTTCATGCTTTCTTACTTCCATATCCTTTCAAAATTGCTTTTCTTCCAGACTGTTCAATTTTTTCTTGTATTACTGAATATGGTAAATTCGTTTGAACAACAACATTTCCTTTTTCCAATGATATATCGATATTTTCAATTCCCTTTACACTGGCCAAACTGTTTTGTACCGCATCGACACATTTTTGACAAGTCATGTTCACCGCAAATTCAATCTGAAAATACGAAATGTACGACATAAATAGACATAAATTTTCTTACTTCTACAAACTCACCTTTGCTGATGACATTTTGCAATATCCTTCTAAATTACTTCTTAACAAAAAATAATTATGCGGTATCTCCTTTATTCGGTAGCAAACGACGTTTAATAGGTTATGTTCAATTCAAGGTTAAGTTTCGTTTGATAAGATTGCAGAAACTTTCAAAAGATTAAGAAGTGATGCAAATTACAAGTGGAAATTTTATTTAGTAGTGTGGTACAGCTCGTTCAATTAATATTGTGTCGTACAACTGTTCATAGTAGCGTTTTTAAGAGTTTGGCTGTACCTCTTATTACGTTTCAAAGTATGTGTACATTATAATTAGTTTTCTCCTCCTGTTTTGGTCGGTGCCATTCACTTTGTGCATTTTCTAAAAATGCTGATTTTTTATAGGACATTAAGAAATTTTTTAAATTTTGCAGCACAAAAATATCGCTACTAGAATATTTGAACTCTGTAACATACAATAATACGCTTTATTGTGGCGAATACGCAAGAGCATTCTCATCGATTCTCATCATAGTGTTCTGTAATTATATTTTCTAGAACATTTGCGTAAGACCGTAAACTATATGAATTTATAGACCCGGCATAAGTATAGGATATGCATAGAATGTATACGACACAGTGAAACCGAGATAGCGAAGAAAAGTGCCCTCTACTGACGTCACAAGATAATTCAAAATGGTGGTTAACGCTATTTAAAATAATAAAAGTAAAGTAAAAATGAGCAAGTAATAAAATAAAATGTATATCACAGTTGCAATTTCCATAAATATTTAAACAAAATGAGATACGGCAACGACTCCCTTTTCCCTGCTAACGCTTTGGCTTCACGGTACTGCGACTTCTCAACACACTATAGCACTTTGCCCACAACTGTCATTACGTAAGTGATTTAATCTTGGCTTCAAAGCAATTATCTGAAGCCGGGTCTATAAGTATATATGGTCTATATAAGTATTTTACCATAATAGTTCGCGCGTTTCTCACACGGCCACGCTCTTTTCCCAAGCTCTCTATTTCAGAAATGAACAGCAACCATCTCTTGTTTTTAAAACCAGAAATTTTACAAAGGAGTTGCTTGGTCGTAATCTGCTATATTTAGAAATTTCTTTCGAGAAAGGAATTATTGAGATCAAGCTACCTGTAAGTTTTTTTTTCGATTTCGAGAAACTTTTATCGTGTCGTGTTGCTTTTTTCCTGGATGTCGAAGTTGTGGTGTAATAATGTGGCTAACCGATACTGTAGCGGAATTCTGAAGTTTTGAATGTGTTTAATGAATCACGAGATGCCACTGACAACTTGCTGATTTCGCTAAACAAGATCGTAGACGAAGAAATTACTTACTACGTATATTGAGCAATTAATAAGATATCAAAAAACATGTCCGTGACCTTTGCTCAACGCGGTAGACCGCCACCGAATTCTGCCCAAATACAAAAGGTAATAAGTATTACACGTTATTATCAATATTATGCTATTTTGTTTACTCTTAGATTTATTGTTATCGAAAACATTAAACATTATATATATATTGTCAATGTTAGTAATTTGTTAGCTAAAGATGCAACTTATAGAAACAAACAAATATCAAACTTATATTATTATTAATGATTATATGCAGATGCTTGATGAGAATTGTCAGTTGATACAAACAATACAGGAATATCAGAATAAAGGAAAATCGCAAGAATGTATGCAGTGAGTATATATCCATATATACATGAAAACTTTATTGTTACAACAATCATACTTATCATATAATATTTTTTTTTAGGTATCAACAGATATTGCATCGTAATTTGGCATACTTGGCATCATTGGCTGATGCTAATCAAAATATACAAGCATTATTACCTGTAAGAGGTTTTTTCTATATAATTTAGTAGTATCGTATACATTGAATTTGCAAGTACTAATATTTTTTGTATCGAATATAAGCCTCCACAAGCAATACCTAATGGTCATCAACACGCCATGATGAATCCTCAAGGCCTTCCAAACCCTCCTGCAGGTTCTGGTGGACCTGTAGGGGATATGCCACCAAATAGTCAACCCACATTACCAATGTCAAGTTTTAATCAAGGACAGCCAATGCCGCAAGCTGGATATCGTAGTCCTGTCATGCCTGGACAAGGGCCTGCTATAAATAGTAAGTTATGTTTACGCTAAGTCACTGGATTGGGAACTTGCCTATTCCATAACATTTTTCATTTTGTAGGACCACCTACTGCACCTGGGCCGCAACAGTACAGAGGGCCTCAAGGTTACCCTCAACAGCCTTCTCAACAAGGTTATCCGGCTCAGTATGGTAATCAAAATCCTGGTTCCAATTACCAAGGACCTCAGGGAGCAGCGTATACTCCAGGACAACCAAACCAATATGGCCCACCAAACGCATCTCAGCAACAGGGATATAGTGCATCGACACCACCAAATTATGGTCCTCCAACTACGGTAAACAGTTATGGTCCTCAACCAGGTGGATATCCACCACCAGGAAGTACTCAACCACCTACAGGATATGGTCCACCGCCTCCAAATCAACAGGGCTATCCTCCCGCTAATCCTTCTCAGCAGAACTTCCCATCGAGTGGCCAACAACAACAACCAGGACAATATGGTAGTCCTAGCCCGCAACCGAATTACCAGCAACCCCCATCTCAGCCACCACCTCAAAATGCATATGGAGGTGGTCAGCCTGGTAGTTACCCTCCTCCGTCTTCTCAGGCGTATGCAAATAATGTTCCACCGCAGAACTACCCAGCTCCTCCTACATCCAGTGCTGCTCAATCTCCACAACCTGGTTCACAACAAAGTTCTGGTCCTCAGCCCAATTATGGTAATCAACCAAGTCCAGGACCAGGTTCGACACAGTACGGACCAGCATCTACGTCTCCACCATTCAGTACATCCTCTGCGAGCGGAGTTAACACTTATGCCCAAAGTAGTCAACCAACGAGTACACCTTCTGCCTCGACTCAAACTTATCCGCCAAGCGGTGGACCACCGCCTACTTCCCAAGGCGGTAGTTATGCTCCCTCTGTTCCTTCTCCGTCTGGATACCCTGTCCATCAAACACCACATCCGGCATCGCACTCACCGCATCAACCGCCACATCAGTCTCCTCATCAGCCTCCTCACGCTCCTCATCAACCGCCCCATCAACCATCTCATCAGTCATCTCATCAGCCTCCCGCACATCAACCGCCGCACCCACCGCAGCAATCTCAGCAACAGTCACAAACACCGCCGCAGTCACAACAACAGCAGTCTCAAAGTCCTGCGCCAAGTGGATTTCAGCCACCGTCAGGTCCTCCGCAAGGTCCTGCTCCACCACCAGGCCCACAGCCACAACCTGGTTACGGTCCAGCTACTACACAGACATATGTACCACCAACCCCAGGCGGGCAACCACAGGTATTATTTTACCTTTTGTTTTTTACTTCAGGCATTTGAAGCATTCAATTAATTGACTCCAAACAATTTTCAGGTGTATTCTCCTCATCCGCCACAAGGTGGTCAGCATTATGGACATCCACAATATCCTCCTCAGAGTTACCCACCTCCACCAGCAGGACAAGGATATCCCCAGTATCCGCCACGACCTCCCGGGGGACACATGCCTCCACCACCTGGACCACAGGGACCTCCTCCACCAAATCAGTACGGTGGTTACGGCTACCAGCCACCTCCACAATAAAGTATTAGTATACTTCATCTACATTAATATGTAAATTCGTATAGTATTTACACTAATGTAAATCGTTTAATTTCAAATTCGGAACAAATGGTATATGAAGTTTTAATTTAATTCTTACTATCATATCGTCCAGTGTTACGTAACGAGGTAAATAATAGAAAATTATATATAAGGAAAGGTGCTGCTGAAACATCCTCTTATCGACAAAAATGATCCAGAAATAGTTATTCAGAGTTAATTCTGTTTTTTAGATGGGGTGCTCGGGACTAAATACCAGGAGTACTTTTTATAAGTTTTCGATGTGTACGTTGTTCGTTTGAGAAGCTTCGAAGAATTCCTTTTATCGAGTGTAACAATGTTCTACAACAATTTTCGCCGTTGTAATAATACTGTGAAGCCTCTAGAATATAATATCAGCGTTTTAGTTTTACTCTATATGTTAAGGAAATTGTAAATCGTTATTATTTAATTTTAACAGAGACACTAGCTTATATGGGCACTTCAGAATATGCGTCGACTGCTTGAGTATTGGTGTACATACTATAGGATTCACATATCTATATCACACCAAGATGAATTGTACCGAACACGGTACACCATGTACTATCTATTTACAGCCTTCAATATACACATTTGCCTTAGAATTAATTTTATATTTACTTATTCAATTTTATATTTTCTTGATTGTCATTAAAAAAAAATTCATGAATTTACAAATTGATTCTTATCTTCACCTTCAAAAATTCGGATGTAGTTCAAGTACGATTTTACAAATTCACTTTCAAGTTGCATTTTGTTTACGTACGGAAAACTCATCTTTTCGCCAGGGATTTCAATATCTAAGGTCTTTTAAAGAAAAAAACATCTCACCGGGTTGTATTTTCAAGCTTTACAAACTGACATCGAGTTGGATCTATTTCGCGTCAATTTGCAAATAATTTCAATGCTTGTTTAGATATTTATTTTTCAACAAGCAATGATTCTTAACCAAAAAGTATACAAAATTTAAATTGATATATAATATTTTTTATACACAAGGTACAAAAAAAGTCGGTTTACTGAGATGTAAAAGAAAATACATGTACATAATTAGAGTTCCTCTCTAAGTTTTTCATTGTAACATTTACAGGAGTGATTAGGTTGCAGCACTTCTTCCATGTTATCCAGTACCTTAACTTTACTCTTTAAGCGTTTATTCCATTCCTAAAATGTAAAAATCGTGTTGTTCTATGACATATATATAAAAAAATAAATGAAGTTGAATCTGTTTTAACTAAGCTTGAATTTCTTACATTGAATAGAACTACGTGATAACATAATACATCACGAGGTAGCAAATTGTCTCTTGCGAACTGCCTAGCAGCTTTAGCTATTTCTAACGCATCTTTATCGTGTTTCTTAGCCCATGTGATTTTTTCAACGAGATCTGACAAGTCACTTTTTACAGGCACGTAGTGTTTTCCAGGTACTACATCATTATAAAAGAATTCGTAATACTTTGATTTCTGTTTAAGTACCACGGAATCTCCAGCGAGCAAATACGGAAATCTGTATGCAGCTACACTACCGTCGATATTTAGCTGATATTTATACTGTATAAATAGAAACACAATGTTACTTTTATAGTTCATTATAGATCTAAAATGTCTATATATATTTGTATTTTTTACCTCGAAAAAATTAAAAAACGATACATGCTTTTGTCCAGGGCCATACTTGTCTATCTCACCCTTATAAAAAAAGAAATTGGTAATTGAAACATTAAACAAATCAGGATGTTTCCTTGAAATGTCTATTAGATCTAGTCGTTCTCGACAAGAATCACGTCCTCGCCAAAACAGTTTCTCTATCTTTCTCTCCCATGGTGTGTCTGTGTTACCTTGTACAGATAGCAAATCTAACATTACCCTGTTTTATGAACAATAGCATCCGACATGTCAATTTTTAGAATACTGTATATACAATACAGGGTATCCCGCATACCATCGACAATCGATTGGGAAGTAATTCCAAACGTAAAAGTGAGTCGAAAAGAAAGAATAAAATTTCATTTGACGCTTCATTTTCGGGTAAATTGAGTTTGAAGATTCAGCGAATTATTAGATAGGAATTGGCTGATGTGTTATTCTTTCTTTTCAAGTTACTTTTACGTGTAGAATTGCTTCCCAATCGGTTGTCCATGGTATGCAGAATACCCTGTATACATTTGTGAAATTATTTTTTATAATTAAGCTTGATAAAATTTATACCCTCCCATTGCCTCTAAAGATGATGCAGTAATGTCATAAGTTGGCATAACAATATCCTTTGTATTGGTGGAACCGCACCAAGAAAAAATTGGATAGTTTTTACCATTTTTGGGTACGAGTGGCCAATCTCCCAGATTCACAAAAAATTCTACATCCGGCAAAAGAACTTTCCGAGCAATTGACAATAAAATGCCATCCATAAATATTTTGAAGCCCACATGTTTGCCATAACAGCGTCTAAAAATCTTGTTACATCTAGTTTAATTCAAACACAGTTTAGAACAAATTAAAATATAAGTACTTTAGATACTCACCTTGTTGGATTTAACTACATAATGACAAAGGCTAACACTTTCTGGTTGATCATATCTTTTTATAATATCTTGACGTATTTCATTAAAATCTACACTAGCAAAAGGTAGCAAATCATTGTACATCTGTGTATAATTTTTCGAACACTCCATATTTTCTATCCAACTGTTCATCGAACGATGTGGGCAATAACATTCTTCTTCATAAACAGGACCTAAGCATTTTGATTAAAAATCTTGTTATAGTATAAAATACTTGATAGTGATGTAAATTTTGATTAATGCACATAGTTCAATTATTACAGGAAGCCAATACCTTTGAATTCCAATGAAAGGATAGGCTCATGTTTCATTTTAACTTTTAATTTTAAATTGAAACAAGTATTATGCAATCTATATCTCACAATAAAATTTCCATCCTTGCAATCCAAAACTTGTAGCCAAACATGGCATGCATGTCCAGATGAAGTTTGTCCTTGTATATGAGCAGAAATAATGTCTTTCCCCGGTGATTCTGTTAAACTAAAAATATTTCAATAAAATCTTTAATATCAGTAGAATATACATAACAGATATATAAAATATATTGAAAATTATAAAATCATTTTTGTACACAGAAAACATACTTTTTTCCATTCGAATAGACAAGTTGAAAGAAAATGTATCGTGCTCGCATTGTTATTTCATCTGGTTTTAATCCAGGACCCCAGATGATTGTTTTGGACGGATCAATTTCAACAACCATTCCTTCTTTACAAATAAGCAATAATACAAACAACGAAAACAGCATTTTTGACAACATTATTGTTTGCAATGTAAGATCTAGGATTAATTGAAAAATTTCACGATTTCCTAAACTAATTAGATGAAATACTATTGTATCGTTCAACAATACATATGTATCTTAAAATAAATTTAATTCTGTTATTTCAATGCCCGAAAATCAAAGAGCGATCTTAGTACAAATCCATTTGAAGTTGGTCAAAACCACTACAGATTAATTTGATTGGTATCGCGCATTTGATCCATTGTATGACCATTTATAAATTTTCTTTGGAATAATAAATGCTTTCTTTTCAATAATGTTTCTCACACACCAGCAAGAATAAACATTTACTTTAAGCAACTACTTTTAGAGAGAGACGAGGTAATATAATCAATTTAAAGATCCATTCGGTATGGATCGATAAACTTCGGCAATGTTCGGCAATGTTATATCCCTTCTTTTTCAACTTTTCAATCTTATAAAATTAATGTAAATACTTCGAAAACCAATACTAATAAATATTACAGTATAAATTAACACAAACAGATTTCTAATTATTAGATTAATTATTAGATTAATTATTAGATTAATATTAAATCCAGTTGATTTAAATTTCCCGCTTGCCTGTACAACTAATTTAAAGGGACAGACGACCGATTGACTTGAAAGGTGCCTCCCGGAGTGTCGCCTCTTGTTATACCTATGTACTCTTTGCCATTACAACACAAAAGACTGTGGCATAGTAGTCTGACACTAGGTTATCATTGTTTACTAGAGTCATAATAATTTTTTATGTAGCCCTTATTACGTAGAATAATTGTCGAAAATGAATAGAAACATCTACGGTGTAACGAAGAATAGTCAAATTTGTTACGCGCAAACCTCGGCGATCCCTCAGTTCGTCAGAATATCTAGAAAGTGATATCAACGAAACATGACTCTTAACTGCCTACGATTATAGTTTCGGTTTTCTTCGAATCATTAGAATCTCGAAAGCAACGCAACTATTTAATAACAGTATTTAGAACGCTATCAATACACATATTTTGTGCGAAATGGAGTGCAAGATCGATGATTTACCGGACGTGTTGTTAGAGTACATTTTAAGCTTGATTCCACCTTACAAGGATCTTCAAGAATGTAAGCTTGTGTCTAAAAGGTGGTTTCATGCTACTAAAAGTACGTGAGATTTTCGATGTTTTATGGTTGACGTAGAATGGTAGCTGTAATAATAATTGTAAAAATTTGAATTTTTCTTATAGATGTAATACAGCACAATAAAGCACATTTTCAAAAATCCGTGGCTTATGGATCATTGCTTTGGAGTGCTTGGCCATCTATACATTGGATGCCCACCATAGGAAAGAGACACTCCCATTCGGCTTGCATGTATGATAATTCTATGTATGTCTTTGGAGGATGTACAGCTACGTGCACAACATTTAATGACTTATGGAGATTAGATCTGGACAAGAGAACATGGGTTAGATTAATTACTATGGGAAGCTATCCGTCTCCAAAGGCCTGTGCTACTATGTTATATTATAAAAAGAGCTTCATATTATTTGGTGGTTGGTCTCATCCTTCTCCTTATCCTTTACACCAGGTATATACACTATTGATTAGAAACTTGAATTATCTTTCAGTGTGTTAACACTGTGCTGACCGGTCATAAGTTAACTCGCACTTACATTAGTTTATATAGTTTTTAGGCTTGAAAGCGCTGGCCACATGGACGGTTTTGGCTCGAAAGCACTGGTCACAGGGTGTTAACTGCTTAATGTCTGAGTAATTACAGTTGCAATTGTTTAATTATGCTTTGTATGTTTTCAGCAATGGAAATTATTCAATGAATTACACGTATATTCTATAGAATCGAATAAATGGATTGTCATAAACACGCTAGAGTCGCCGCCACCAACATCAGCACACTCTGCATCGATTCACAAAAATACTATGGTTGTGTTTGGTGGAATATGTAATGGATATAGGTAATATATTTTTAAATATTTATGCCAGGATGCTTAAATTTCATTTAATAACAAGAACATCATGTTACTTTGAGGCAGATCCAATGACGTATGGTGTTTGAATTTAGATTCTCATAGTTGGCACAAGCAAACTACATCAAACTTAAAGCCACAACCACGTTATGGCCAGTCTCAGATTGAACTAGGAGATTATCATCTTCTTGTACTAGGTATTCCTTACATGAGTTTTTATTATGAAATATTGTATTACTTGTTTTAACCAATGATTTGAAAATTAGGAGGTTGCACTGGACCTAATGTTGCTATGAATGACGCTTGGTTACTAAAAATGGAAGGTACAACTTGGACATGGAAAAAAGTAAATATGCACAATACAGAGTGGGCACCGACACGGATTTGGTGCCATCAAGCTTGCAAGGTAATAATGCAAAATACAGCAAACAAAAGCTTATGAAACCTTACACTATTTTCTATTTGTAATCTTCTGATGCGTAGGTGGGAAATTATGTTATCGTCTTAAGTATAAACAAATGCCAGAAAAAATCAAATGATATGAATATATCGCTGAAGAGAGTCACTAGTCAAAGAACAGCTCCATCGCGGACGAGCGATTCTGACAATTCCCATGAAAGGTTTGAGGAAATGAAAATATCAATATATTGATTGTAATTGTACATGCATACATTTATGAGTATGATCTTCCAGACAAGAAAATGATTCACGGGTCGACCGAGATGTAAATGTGAACGGTCGACACGGATCGTTCTCGAGGGCTTCAGTGCAGAATGCGCACTCCTCGTCTCATCCACCGAACTTTACAAAGAATTTAGCATTGTGCAACGATAACGTTCTAAGCATGGCTGCTTTTCGCGATGAACCAGTACGCAATGGTTCGAATAGTAATCGTCAACGTCAATTAGAATCCCTCCGGAGAATGGAAGAAAGAATTAGAACACAATCAAAAGCCACGAAACGGACTGGAAACACGTTATCCATTTTTGTATTGGATATTACGAATGTTTTGTGTGACGAGTGCACTGCTTCATGGATCCCCTTGAAGCACAATAATCAATCAGGGCCTGACGAGAGGATACTTTACTCGTTGGTCGCAGGTCGAGGTGAATTAATTGTATTCGGTGGTATTCGTAAGGAGCAAACGTCTTTACAGAGTCATCCAGACATGGATGAGTCTGAGGTTTACAATGATCTTCATTTTATAAATCCACCGAGATATGTTATTTAATATTCTGCAATAAAAAAAAAACAATACTAATCACATTAGTGTTGTATTAATTTTAGTTGCGCGACAAGAACAGTATTTGCTGAAGATTATTTTGACGTTGAAAGTACACGCGGTGCACTAATTTAATGAAATTTTATAAATATCATGTGATAAATATTTAAAATGTTCATTTATTTCTCTTTGAAAGCGGCATTCTGTGACAAATCTATTCTTTTTGAAACGTAAAATGATTTATTTACATATTTTCCATGAAATGTATTTAATCCTCTTCACCTTCAGCTGCTTTTAAACTACCGAACACTTGTGACGGTATCATTTGTTTCTCGATAGGTATGTCTGAAAGTAAAAATATTCAATTAAAAGACAAAATATAAAACGTGTATGTTGCTAAGCAAAACTTGTCCAAAAAAAGTTTATAAACGCATTTAATGTGATCAACTGTAATAAAAATCTAAGTGTGTTATTGCAAACTCTACCATTACCTTCCTCTGCGTCTGCCTCATTGTCATTGGCATCGTCGTCTATATCGATATCTATTTCGTCTGGATTGTTCACTTGAGCTTCCGCTTTGCCGTCTTTTTCCGTCACACCGCGAACGAATTTAATACTATCCTTGTAGGCAGCGGTATTTTCTATGAGATTGTACGAATTGTATTAGAAAAGATAAACAAAGAAATACGTTGCGAGTTGTTCATGCCTCTTTTATAAAAAAATCCCGCAAATTACCTGTACTCGGTGTCTTACTATCCAAAAGTCGCATAGCATCCACTGGTACATCGACGGGTGGATTCGATGCGTTGTTCAACATTTGCGCAGACATCATGTTCACTTGAGTATTGTACATAGCTTGAACGCTTCGTTTGATTCGGAGCATTTCACGCATTGTGTCCTCATTGCCGTGTCTCACTTCAAACTCTTTCCATATTTGCCAGAAATTTGATGTTACCTAAATAAGACAAGAGCACAGGCTAAGCGCATCGTTTCAACATTAAGATATTAAAGTTGCATAAATGGAATAATATTTCGTACTCTCGGATCACATATCTGACTGCAGTGTGCATATATCGCTCTAGCTCTGTCAACCTCTCCTAATTTTGTCTCCATTTCAGCAAACCGAAGACACATCTCTCTCGTATTTTCCTCGTTAAGAACTTCAATAGCTTTTTCATATATTTGCCGTGTTTTTGGAACACCATAAATATCTGCTGCTTTCTTTATGTATATGTTGAACATCTACAAAATTGCAAATAGTTCGTTAACTCTTACATTAATTTTATAGAATTATCGAAACACATTTGTCAATATCATTGAATATATTACCTCGAACCTTTCTTCGGGGAGCACTGCACTCGTTGCTCGTTCGTACACGGACATTGCATGCCTGGCTAAACCATGTTCTTCTTCTAATTTTGCATATAATAAATACAAAGCTGTAACAGAATATGATTAGAAATAGGTTCTTGATTAGAAATTATTGATTCAATTAAATATCTTACCTTTAGCATATTTTGGTGGACAGTGTTCAAGGCACTGTTCAAACAAATCCCGCGTTCTTTCTAATTTAGTGCCGCCGTAGCGTTTCAAGAATTTTGTAAGATAGGTATTCCATATGTCGTAAACATTAGGCCACTTGAAAAGTGCAATTCCTTTCTCATAAGCCTATTAAAGAAGTTTAAATGTTAGATGCCATTCAAAATCTCAATGATGTCAGAAGGAAAAATATTGCTTACCCTAAAGGCTTCTTCAAAGTATTTATTTTCCTCTAAAAAGAGACCATAATTAATAATAATTTGTGGTGTGGCAATTTTTAAATCTATGATTTTGTCGTAAACGGCTTTGCATGTCTAGATCAAAAAATATAAAAATTACATATCGGAAAAATAAAAATTGGAAACATAAAAGAAATAGATTTTTATATATTAAACAACCTTAAATGTTCCAAAACTTTCTTCCAAATCAGCATACATGGACCAAACTTTCAAAGATTTGTATAATCTCATTTGTACGGTTTCTGTTTCATCATGGTAGGCTACTTTCCGGAATGGCATAGCTGTAGCTCGATGCATAAGTTTCAATGCATCTTTATAATTGCTGTAGAATTAAAATTGCATTATGTTGTGCATATTTCTTAAAGATTATATTACAACAAATGTGTACTATACCCATGTCTAATTTCCATTTCTGCCCATTCACACCACACGGAAGCGAGGTCGTCGACTTTAGTATAAGGGACGTGAGTTGCTTTCTCAAAAACAACTCTAGCATCCGCTATTTGTGCATTTTCTTCATAAAATTTACCAAACGCAACCCACAAAGTATGCAACTTTCCTACCGCTAATTGTGGTTGTACAGTTTGAACAGCTTCTGTATACGTATTAATGATCTAAAAACATGAACATTTGTAGTAAAAGACATTTGTTTCTGATTTTCAAACTAAGTTTACATAAAATTCAATGTACCTCGTGTGGCTGTCCTTCATAAAGCATAACTCTTTTATGCCATTCTTGTACATTATGAGGATTTTGTCTAAGTAGTACAGAATTAAGTAATAATAATCGTCTTTCCATCAAGTGTTCAAATCGTGCTAATCTTAATTCCAAATCTATGTCGTCTGTAAATAAAAAATTATCAAATAAGAAGAAATTTACTTTAGAAAACCTTAACTTACATGATTATTACCGTCTTACCATCTTCAGTAGGATTTTTCGCAGCATCTTCCATGCGTTTGCTAAGACTAAGTTCTTCAAATTGTGCATAAGCATCAAAAACTTGTGTAAAATCTCTGACAGTAGTGACCGTCTGTATTGCTTCCTCATAAATGTCCCTTGCCTATTGAAATAAAAATTTTTAATTATTTGGAATAAGAATAAAATGTTTATATTCTAGTGCAATAAATAATTTAGTACCCTTTCAAATAAACCACTGCGAACATAATAGTCAGCTAAAGAATTCCAGAGGGGGCCTAACTGATCGGTGTAACGTCTTAGACCACCTCTGATGATAGCATCTACATTAAGTGATTTTATTTTAGATGGATTCTTTGATATTAAATCGCACAATTCATTCCATAATTGATGATTAGATTTTCCATGCTTCGAAACAAAGTCATCTTGATTAACAATTTGTGCAAGTTTCACAGCTGCTTCATCGAGTCTTCCAATAGATATTAGATATTCTATGTATTCTTCTGTATCTTCCGGGGCTAACTAAACACAAAATATGTATTATCTAAATACAAATGAATAGGACATTAGATTTTATTCGTTTAATGTATATGTACCTTTAGGTATCTCCTAAACACTCTCACTGCAGTTTCGTATACATTATGCTTCTTCAAAAACTCAATATATAAAGGCCACACACGATGATGTTGCGTGATAGGAAGAGCTCTAAGTGCTCTATCGAACACTTGTCGAGTCCTAGTAATGTAGCATTGATCTGTCATTAATGTGCAATAGTCCATCCATATCCGAGGCATTTTATGCATGAAAACTAATGCACGCTCAAACGCATTATTTACATCTTCATAAAGCGCATCTGTTATACATCTTCCCTTCAACTGACTTACACGTTGACGTAAATAATTGTACCATAATTTGTAACTGATAAAAAGAATGTCATTGTTACTTATTTACCTTTTAATAATTACTTTAATAGTAACTTGATGAAGAAAAAATTACAAATAAAAATTTTACCTTCCCGGGAGTTCCTTTAGTGCTCTCTCATAAACAATGTTTAAATTACTACTTTTTGTAGTTTTTAAATGATCTATATAACGCTGCCAGTGTTTTACAGAGTAAGGATTTCTTAGAATTTCTTCCTCATACGGTAAATCTTCTTCATTCTGTCCAAATTAATATTAAAGATCAAACGCAATGTTCAGAGAATTTTGAGGTTAACACGTTAAACGCGGAGTCAATTTCATCTCCTTTTCTATTTCACTTTTTAAGTTTAAATACAAAAACATTATTCACATACATTATCTTTGTAAATATTATTCCTATTTAATTAGTTTCCATCGTGTCTATTAAGACAGTGTAAATATATTTTGTGATATTATATGAATTGTATATTATACATTATTTCGTAAATTTGATACCGTCGATCCTCAGGGACTGACGTAGCGTTTAACGTGTTAAATAAACTAAATGTACTTACGAAAACGTATAAGTTCCCTTCCAAGTCTTTGCGTTCTAACATCATTGCTAATGTTAATAAATACTAAATACAGTACCGAACCCGGTCCCGGTTGGGGTTAGGGTTCGAATCCCTGGTTCCATCCGCGTTATGTCAAGGCGGTATTTCATTGATCGTAACCTGGAATTCTCGAATCTAATAGGGAATACGTTTATTCGCTAATAGAATTACTTAGAGATAACTAAAATCGTTGTTTCCAAAGTTAAAAGAAATAAAACAGATATCTAAAATAACTAAAACGGTTTTATTTGAAAAGTTCAGCAACAATTCAACTTTCTGATAAATGCCAAGAATAAGACGACAAAAATCATTTGAGAAGTGTTCGATTTAGAAAAATTGAACGTAAAGGTTTACTTGAAAATCAAGTTGCACAGCCTGTTTACCTCATTTTTGGAGGAGATACCGAACTGTGACAGCTGTCATATCAAGAATATGATCGTGATTGATAACTTTTAATATAAACAATTTGACCGATGTCTGCGTCTTTTATTTCAGAGTCGAACTAATCGTGTTTCGCGTTCAAATTGTTCGCAAATTAATTACGTTCGAACTGTTCTTATAAATAAACGTTGTAAACGATGACAATGGGCGATGAGACTCCAGTTGCATCACTGGTTCTTCCTGTAATCTTAAGACCGATATTACTAAAGGTACTGGAAAGCTCGGAGAACTTTTTGCCACTTAAACTGTAATTACAAAAACAGACGAAAATTGATTCTTCTTTCTTTATTCGATTGCAGCTAGAGCGGCAAAATGTATTGGCTGCTCAAACTTTACGCTCAGCTCTATTGAAAGCTGAAAGTTCTCATCCAGGAATCACACATGATTTCATTCTTGGTATAGTACGACGGGCTGAACTTAATCTTGACATGAACGAAAGTGTTCTAAGATTACAAGGAGCTGCTTCCGACTATGATGGTATATTATTATTCGTAATAAATATTGACCCTCTGCCTGCTACCAGTGTCGTTTATGTCTGGAGTGAAATTTCACTTTCCAACTTTTTTCTTTTCAATATTTATTTTTTACCATTAATGGTTTAAACATTTGACATTCCAACGAACGTATACCAGAATTTTGTTAGATTTTTTGAAAGTCTAAGACAGTAGAAAACTTAGTGGTCAACATAAATGATCCCAGTATGCAGACAGTGTTGATAAAAATAAGGTTGCAGACAGAGGGTTAAATAATGTTAAATGATATATTGATAACTTATGATAATATTTCTCTGTTATAATTGTAGTTGTGGAGTACAGATCAGCTAGATCCGAAGATGCTTTTCAAGAACTAAATCGTAAATCAACTTCATTGAAAAGAATACTTAGTCGAATTCCTGATGAAATAACAGATCGTAAAACATTTCTTGAAACAATCAAGTGCGTATTAATATATATATATATGCCATTTATGTAAAAATATCTTTGTTATCTGCTTAACACGTTGACTGTCATGTCACCCATATGTGGGTGATGGAATTATTTGTCCAGGTTTTAAAGTGAATTTTTATGTTAATACATTCATTGTACCAAATGTGATTAGGATCTGTAAAATGCAAGAAAGTTAGAGGACTAAATATCATACATTTAATTTTTTTCCATTTTTATTTCATTGAATAATTTATTTTAAGTTTGTGCAATTTTTGAGGTCTCTGGTTTGGCAGTCAAGGTGTTAATTTATATGTTTCCAATATTTCCAGAGAAATAGCAAGTGCAATAAAAAAGCTGTTAGATGCAGTAAATGAAGTCAATGCATTTATACGTGGCTCTGCAGGAAAACAGGCATTGGATCAGAGGAAAAGAGAATTTGTTAAATATAGTAAAAGATTTAGTAACACATTAAAAGAGTATTTCAAAGAGGGACAGTAAGTGTTTGTCACTAATTTTAAGTTCACATTAATTTAAAGAACAATATATCTAATTAAAATTCATAATCTTTACAGAGCTAATGCTGTATTCGTGAGTGCACTGTACTTAATACATCAAACAAATATGATAATGCTCACAGTAAAAGATAAGTGTGAGTAATGAATTTAAAATAACAAAGTTACTTGCAACAATTATGAAGTATGTAATATTATAATTTTATCGATTTTGTTATATATTTGATAATAGAATTTAAATATCATTTAATATAAAATATATATCATTATTTTATGTGTACTAAATTGTTAAAATGTAATGATATTTTAACAATTGTTTATAATGCTAAAAAAATGAAGTCATAAACACAAGAAAACGATTCTAATAGAAGATATAAGTGTGTATCAATGCACTATGTTGTTATTTCATCTGTAAAATTAAGCCTTTGTTTGAATATAATTAGAGGAAAAGGTAATTCATTAAAAAAAAAAAAAAAGAAAAGAATGGACAATTTGGAATAAGAAAGACACTTCTCCAAATGTATAAGAAATAAAAATTACTTTATTGATAACAAATGTACACAAATGTGTTGTATATTTCCCACTTGGAAAATTGAATGGCTTGGCTATCTACATCCTCATTGTATTAACAATGACAATGAGTAACAGTAAGGGTTAATGGTAATTATTGTAATGAACATTACTGGAAAATGTACAAATCTTCAAGCACGTTTGCTATCTGAAAATGCTCGTACAATACTGCCAACGCCGCTGATATTGTATACCTTTTCATGCCAGATTAACAAATGACTACTGCTACCTTCCGTGGGGATTTCAAATCCGCGATATATATATTTCATTAGAACATCCACTAGGTCCCGATCTAATTGTGCTAGACAGTCTTCCATTTGATTAGATTTTATACTTAACAGAACCTTCAAAGTTAAGTTCCTTGCGTTATCCTGCAATTTTTAAAAATCATTAATGCAATATGTCAAATACATTTAAAGAACAATATTTCTGTTCAAAACGAAAATACAAGCATGAAACAATTCCTATTGAGTGAAATTTTAAATTCATTTAAAACAACGTCAACTAGAATATAGTATAAGTTGTTATGACTAAACGAATTATTCATTTTAATTAGTACTTAAAAAAGCAATGAAAATGTGTGACAGTGAGGTTACCTTTACTTGTTGATTTTTGCATCCAAGTGGAGCAGATTTTAATACTAAAATCAGAGCTTCGGCATTCTTACCCTTGAATAAATATTAAGGAAAATATGATGAAATGTAACAAAACTGGTTGAAAGATATTTATATGTGAATAGAAGACACATCAAAAGGATATTGGCTAAGAAGTGTCAAAACTTCAGTCTCGTCTGGACCAGTCGGTCCTCCTAGTCCTCCGTCCGCATCTTCTTCCTTGAAGTTATTATCACTATACTGATCTACATCAATTTTTCGAAATGCTGACGCTGACGAGTCCTTTTTACCGTCGTTTCGTGACATTTTGTCTATGTGCTTGACGTTTCACAGTGATCACGCCCGGCTTATCAACTAACGTTTTAGAATGAGTTTTCATTGGCCTTCAAACATAGAACACATCAGAGGCGAAACTATTGTTGAAAATTTTTATGTTCATGGTGCCAAATCAAGTGACCTTGACGTACCACATATAGACAGTGTTGCCGCTTCTTTAAATTACTATTTCTATCTCTTTCACCGAATTACTGAATGAAAGAAGAATTTATTTGAAACCGTAGCAATATTGAAGCTGAATATTACACAAAAAGATACGTGTCACTTGTACAACTGAATACTTTACGTTTTTATGTTTGGACTTACTTTTTAAATATTAAGCGATAGTACTGCACCGAGCGGACCAAACCCAAAGCATGGAAAAAGTTCACCATATTTGCTGTTTCTTCCGTAACATTGCATGTTTTAAACTGTGATACTTTTATATTATTTACGAGAAATTTTGAAATTATTTTATAATCTACGATTTATTATGCATATTCTACAATTTCCGACTGTTATTTTATAAGTGACATTAAAGGTTAAGTTAATAACCATTATATTGTCATTATTACCATTGTCATTATAATAATAGTAATAGTATAATTTTAATAAAATGATGGGCCTCCCAAAACTTGTTAGCAAAGCACATACTCCGAAGATATTGTGGTACCAAACGGATGTTACGGTCGTCTTACGAATTCTATTACAGGATGTTGATAAGTATTACCTGCGTGTTGAGTGCGATCTCTTATTATTTAGGTATTTACACATAAATGATCTATTAACTACTCTTATAAAATGCAATGAAATATTCTATTTTTAGCACTATCGTAAATGGAAAAGGTTATTGTGTTACGTTGTACCTGTTTGGGGCAGTAGTAGCAGAAGAAACGATGCATGAGAACACAGGAAGAGAGATAAAAATTACGCTAATAAAGGGACATAAATGTACTGAGCTTATAATTATATATTTTATTGATTCGTTTTGTATTCCGTATTTATGTCATGTTTATTCTTTCTTAATAGGGACAGAGTGGCTAAGGCTACAGATTGAAAAAGAAAAGAACGTTTTAATTCAAGCAGATCCAGATCATATATACAAACAGAGTTGGCTCGAAGACATTAGAAAAATAGGTAATTATCAAAGAATATTGTAAAGAAAAAATTATTCTTCTCGAATAACACAACTAATTAAAAATATGTTGATGTAATAAACATTGCGATCTGATAAAAACTTCATTATAGAAAGGGAAAGTTTTGCAGAATATAAACGGCGGAACAATATAACAAACATTATGCCAGATGTACCGTCTACCGATGAAGAGGAGTCTGACGATGATGCAATGGATATGTTATTTATATAACATATATTAATGTGGTGTTCTTGAAAATTATTTATTAATACATATATACAAATTGTTTTTTGTAGACTATAAAATCAATTGAACAATACTTGATTAATAAACACGTAACAATATGTATTTATATAATTAACAAAATTAATTCACTTTAACAATGGTGTATAATAATCTTATAAATGTACAACAATAAAGTGTCATGATTGACTAATTAGGATGAGAACTTGAAAAGTTAATGCTCCGAACTGTTTGTTATTAGTAACATGTCTTCACTAATGCTAGTTAATTATTTTTAGCAGCAGTTTTATTGAGCATTAATAGTTCGTTTTCTAAGAAAAAAGGTGTTATACTTACATATACATAAAAAACAACTCTAGTTTTTACATTATATATTCCCATATATACAAAATTTGTTTAAACCTATGGATTACACAATGACAATAATTGGAATGTTTTTATATTATGCTTACTGTGTACATAATGAGGTATAACGTAGCTTGAGAAAATTTCAACTAAGGACAATATACATATAGTGTACACATACATATAATAGTCACAGTCCTTTGCTGGTAAAGTTGCTTTTATCTTTGGCAATGTGTAATACAACTTTCTTTTACAGGTAACCGTATGCAATGATTTCGTATAAGGCTATGAAAAAAATCTTGCCTAGATAATAATACATACAGTATGTATTTCGAAGAGAAATAAACAGCAAATATTACAGAACGCGAACTAAAATTATGAAATACCTTCGTCGGCAATCCTCTGCTTTTCGAATGAGAAATATAAGTAGATGCAAATAATTGTTAATAAATATGTCATTATTAGTGCCTTGATATTATTGAGTATCATTACCTTATGAGGTACATAAGGAGCTTCAATAGTTTCGTTACCTGCCATCATTAAATGCTAAGAATCACAATTTCATGTACCTATTATTTTCGTCTAATACCCGAGTGATAACGATATATTAAAAATTGAATTTCATAACAAAGCAGTAGTTATGTTCATACATTTTGTATGAGTGTCTTTGCACTAAAATTGTATATTCGAATGTTAGGTACGCAATCAAATAAATAAAGGAGATATTTAGACTACCTGTACATAAAGTCCATAATAATAATGACCGAGTTTACGCGTACAGGAAATGATAGTACAGACTATCAAAATAATCTATTTACAATATGATTCAAATAAAGAATAAGGTCTGCGAGCATACTGAGTACGACAACATTCTTGTATCCGACTTAAAAGAAGTGGAACGCGGCTACAAAAAACATGACTCCCTCGAAGTGAACGTACACGTCTAATATTCGATATACATTTCCAGTAATATTAGATCCGACGATTAATTTCATGTGTAGCAATTGCAACGAGTTAACAGCGTTATTATAAATTGTTCGTGTATGTGAACTGCTTCTTGTTGAACGTATCTCCGCTTCTACTCGATTAACAGCCTTCTAGTGAAAGTCTTTGATTTATATTTTCGACTCTTACCTTCATTTCCCTGAGTATATCTTCGGCGAGGTTGTCGACGCTGGTGTACCTTACTTTGAATAAGTTAAACGTGTCTACTAGGAATTCGACAACCTGATCCCTAAAATAGTGACAAGTGGAACGTAGGCTGCCTTCCGGACCTAAGAAGCCCCAGACAAGCACCGGGGTGATTTGTTCGGAAATGGAATAGAAGTGTGCTAAGAATCCTTTGTCATATTTCAGCATTTGTCTTTTGCCGACGAGAACTGACCAAACGGCGGTTCCAATTGCCTTAAACAAAACGGTGAGGAAGAACGCGTGATATAAAGCTGTGGACAAACTCTATACCGAATCCAACGAGACGAGTCTATGTAGCACCAGCGTGCATCCTTTGCTAACTGTATAGTCAAATAATAAAATAATTTTTTATGTCAAATAAAAATTTTCGATTTAAGAAAAGTGTATTTGATTTGATTACAATAATTTAAGGAAACAGATTTGTAGGAAAACTAGATTTGCAGACGGGTGAATTTAGTCTACAAAAGGATAAACTTGGAATGCGAAACCTGTACCTTTACAGATTCGACTCGTCGGACGAAGTACAGCTGATTCGAGTTACTCACGGTTTCACGGAAGCTAGCAGATATCCATCTGTTTTGTAAAATAGCTTTGATCGAGGTGGGCGGTTTCTCGACTTCTTCGAACGCATCTAAAAGAATAAAGTCGATAAGGATGTCGTAGAAGTTCATGCACTTGACGCCCCTCGCGGACAGTTCTTCCTCCATGACGGTGTGGTTGCTCGGCTCTTGCAGGAACTCCATCATCCGTTCGTAGTGTGTCAAGTAATCCTTCGGATCCTGATATTGGAAATGAATTAGTCAGAAGGCTGATCGTATCTCGGATAATCCTGGTCTATTCCAGATCGTAGTAAATTATATATGTTGTGTGTACCCTGTCTGCATACATGATCAAATCAGTAATGACTTGTCGGCCGATATCCGCGATCCACACTTTCGCGGACGGTATAGTGAACAATTTCGTGTACGCTTGCCGCAAGCAGTGCACTTTCGCTAAATATTCAACATCCGAGCCGCAGTTCACCAATTCCGTATGCAACCGCCTGCAACGATTATCATATTATTGTTAACACATTATCTCTACCGGAAGCCTACTAATAGGACTTTCAATAATTGTGTTGTACCAGAAAAGAAAGTTTCAAAATCATCATTTCTATATTAATACCAAATGAAATTAGTAGATTACGTTATTAAGGTCCAGTTGTTAGTTCACGATTAAAATTGCTATTATAATAACTGGCAGTTACTTTATAATGAAGCTGTCAGCTTACACTAATAATTTAGTTAATTCCTGCGGAAATTAATAATCATATTTATTCAACAAAATGTTCTCTCTAAATGTTCTCTCACCTGCACTGAATGCTTTTATCCTCGTGCTGCTTCAGCGCGGTGTGATACAGCTTCTGTTTCGCGAAGTGCGGGAAGAACTCGGAGAATTCTTCGAATTCGCGTAAATCCGCCACCTTTCACGTTCCATGTAAAAGGGCAAAGACGTTTAAATGCAACAGAATGATTGGCACGAGAGCTCGGTATTATTTTTGCAACTTACGCCGTCACGGGCGGACTCAAAAGACTCCGGCGAAGATGCAGCATCCGCTTTATCCTTTCCGGATATCCGGGTGCCGATGTTGGAAGGCTTGTGGCTGTTCAGGCTCTCCTCGCTTTCGTTGCGGAACAGCACCGAGTGCTGCGAAATCATTTCGGATTTCTTAGTATTGTACAACTGTTAATAATTAGACTAATTAATTTGTTAATAATTAGACCGCGCATCTCTATGCAAAATAAATAACATGGTCAATTATAGGAGATAAAAGTTACATAACAGTGTATTTCCTATTTTAATTATTGTGTTTCTGAAAAATGGTACAGGGGGTATCCTATAACGAACAGTCTGTCCGATTGGACCAAAAATTTTAGGAGGTTGACTGCATTATTCATAGCTAATTAAAATTCTTAGGAGAAGAAACAGAAACAGCTTCTATTTCTTGCACAAAATATTTATTTTGCTTAAAGATCCGCAGTCTGCGCATAAGATGCATTCATAAAGTCGCAATTTCGCGCACGAATTTTCCTTCCGCGAATCTTTTACTCCGTGCGCTAAGATTGCGACCGATGACGGTCGTAGTGCCATGAACTTCCTATGTGACGAGTCCTTCTTGCGTTAGGTCAAGTGACTCATTCGGCTAATTGCGCGCGGTCAGTGATCATTTAAATTGGATTAATTCACGTATTTTTTTCTCCGCTCCTGTATAGTAGAAAATGTAATTGATGAGCGCAGCAGAACGGAATGGCAGCGAACGCGCGACACGACGCCGCAATAGTACGGGCTCGGAGAGAAGAAAAAAAAACAAAAATAGTAAACACGAGACAACTAGGCGCGAGGAGCGAGGAGCGTCTTGGCAAGGTGTAATTCGGTTCAGTTTAATCGAGACCCGTTAACGATCAACCTACTTTCTACGTGTCTATCTCGAAATAATCATCGATAACGAACTCTCATCAGCGCAGCGGGGGGAGAAAGTAGAAAAAAAAGAACGTTGTTTCGCGCCGTGAGTAAAAACGGTCTATCGCGTAACGATGTAATAATTCGAGCGGGTAACGGAGATTCGCTTCGGTAAATGGAAACAAGAACAAGAGGAAAGGACAGGTAAACCTGCGCCTACCTGGTCGATAAAGAGCAGTTCCGCCTGGGTCTGGATTTGATAACCCATGTCAAGGAGCTCCTGGACATCGTGCGTGAACGCCGCATCCGCTTTCGATGGTAATGCGAGCGTGTCATTGCTCAGCGACGAGCTGAACGCCGTCAGAGCATCCTCCCAGCAGTAAAGGGCCTTCTCCAGCGCCTCCAGACCTAAGGTCGTTCAACGTTTCACATCGTTTTACATTTGTCAATTCTCATTTGTCATTACTATGTACGACCCCAGGCGCGGGCACGCGCGCCCGCGGCTAACGCAAACAATGAATCCGAACTCGCTCAATTCGTTCTCGGAAACGCTTTCGGACCACCGACACAGGAAAGAGTCGCAACCGCAGTGACTGCCCATCGAACCGACGTTCGTTCTATTTTACAATCGTCGATATTGCTACGGCATTCATAGAAAAACGTCTTCCGAGGCGAGAATGACGAGCTGCGTCGAATAGTCGATAGAAAACTATGTGTTTCTGTTTAAAACACTGAAGGTGACCTTGAAATCTCCGAAACTCTTTCGACTACAAAAGAACTGTTATTGCCATGCTCATAATCCTCTTTCCACTGAGAAACTTTGGTGCATAAAGTTTTCTCATATTTTCGGAAACAGGATAATGATAATATGTACTGGACCACCTTGTATTTATACATACAGAATGATTAAAAAATGTTGTATTTCCTTGAAAGGGAAGATTTCCAGGGTCATTTGCAATAACTTTTTCCTTTGCGAAAATGTTCTCCGTGACTTTATTACAGAGATATGAAGGAAAAACACGGACCAATCGGGGCGCGTCTACAGCGGGTGAATTCAAGCTCGGCCAATGACAACGCCACACTCAACGGGAGCCGCTGTAGCCGCGCTCTGGTTGGTCTGTGTTTTTCCTTCATAACTGTTTAACAAAGCCGTGGAGAACATTTTCGCAAGGGAAAAAGTTACTTCAAATGACCTTGGGAATAACACCTTTCAAGGAAGTACAACATTTTTGGTACACCCTGTATACATCATCAGAAAGTTTATGTAAGTCTTCGGTCAGTTATATCAACATAGGATAAACGAAGGTACCGTTATTCGAGGGTTAATAGATATCCGAGTCGAACCAGGAAACACCAATCGGCTTGACAGTTGATTTCTCACTTTCTAATTGTTTTTCGAGAAGTCGTAATAGCTGTCCAATCGAATCCCGTCATTCCAAAGTTGTGGGAAGTGCGGTGGACAGCTATTATAACCACAAGTGAATCACGGGTCTCTTCGCGGTGCAGAGCATGGTGATTTCGGCGCTCAAAATTACGGGGCGGGCTGGTACGTTCGTAAACACATAAATATGCTCGCGTGTCCGTAATTTCGGGTGGCCTAAAGGTTGGATACCAGCAGTTAGCGATCGCAGTTAAGGATCCCGTGAATCGATCGACCCGCGATGGGTAACCGTATTACACCGGTACTTCTTACGACGGGATTCTCGACGGATTAACAGGTTAATATTTTCTGCATGAGAAGGTTAATCGATCATGAATTTTCCGATTAGATCGATCCCGTGAAGTTTGCTTCACGAGGGTTCTGAAACGCACCCGTTACGGTTCCATTAACGAGGAAAAGCAAAGCACACAAGGTCCGCAAGGATAAACTGGTGCACTCGAGGAATTATCCGACTAACTCGACCGCTGCGTAGTAAGATTTCAACGCGACGAACACCGTTTTCTCAGTTTACTGCCTTCGTCAACGTAATATCTGCGTTCTCAATCTCGAACGCGTACACACAGATCCGCAGCCGTGTCTTTGATCTTTATTGCAACTCGTTCCTTTTTCCCATGTCGTTTATCGGTATCAATCGCCAGACGCTGTTACATCAACGATTAGGACGTTTGGAAAAACGATACTAATATACCGAATCGACTCGCGTTATCGTGCGAACTGAATTATTTCTCAAACAACTTCATAGGTGATTGTCAGCTCTCGAGATCCAACGGACAAGCGCGATTACGTTGAATCATGTTATTTAGCGCATAACCAAAGACGGGAACCAAAATAACATTGGCATGCTTGGTGCCGTTCCCTTTGTCAACACTGTAAAAAGAACGCTCGTGTGCAAATTCGATTACGTGCAAATGCGGCGCCCTCGTTGTCACATATTTTTAACGCGTTCGCTAAGCAGTTTACTCGACACTATAACCACCACTACCGATCTTATACCGGGTATCCCAAAATGTTGAACTTCCTTGAAAGGGGTGATTGTTTGTTAGTGTTACGTTGCATTCGATAAAAGATTTAAATAACGAAGGCGAGCAACGAGAGAAATCTTGATCGCGACCGTCTTCATCATCTTCTTTTGATATTTTACTACATAGTCGCGGACCGGCAATGTTGAAACGGTCAGACACTTTCACCTCCATTTGAATTTAGACACCGCTAGTTTTTGTTTACTTGGAAGACGAGCGTCGCCATTCGGATTTCTCTGAGGTAACTGTTTTTATCCCTGTATAATTTCCATTTCCACGAGGCGCAATCGGTCACCTTAGTGACTTTCAAGAAATCTTCAGTTCCTCGACTAAATCACGTGTATGTTTTCAATCATTGTATTCAAAGTAAAAAGGACGTTCGAGTCAGGTGGGACCTCGTATTCAAACCTGGCACGTTCTTCGGGTGAAAGTTTACCAATTTTTTGTTTCCAGATACTGTAAAGTTCTCGACTTTTCTACTCAGCTTCAGAAACAGAAACATTTTTTGAAATTGCTATTGCTCAGAATTAAAAAACAAGTAAAATATTCCTTTTGCAGATCTAAGTAAGTTATAGATATGCATAAAGTTTCGGGGTTGTTCAACGAATGGGGGTTTGACGAAGACTTCCAGTAGCTAAAGCGTTGGATTGTTAAAAAGTTTGTTATCGATGACGGTTTTAGCAACGCGACGACCGCCAGGCCCCCCGACTTGCTTTCTGCACTTCGGACAGTTAAAAATGAAACGTTTGCTCAAATAATAATTCGGGTTTGCTCGAAAGGTTCGGATAGACGTCTACGGGTTGAGTTTTCCGACAACTCTAGCCCAGACGGGAAGAGGAAGCAACGTCGCGACTCGGTACTTGGCACTCGGACAAGTGGCAAAGGTAAGTTCAACGACTGATTTTGCAACGGCAGAAGATTTACAAATGAGAGACCCTGTTGGCTGGCGTGTCGGCCAGTCAGCGGAGTGTAAGGGGTTGAGAGCACCTACTTAACGTTGTCACTGTCGCAGGATTTAAATTCCGAGTCGGTGACGACATTCACCGTATTCTACGTTTCGTCACTCTCGTTGGCCCACGCAGACGAAACCGTCAGGACGGAAATTCAACCGGGCCGCCATCAATTACGAAGGATATCGCGCGAAAGGTGTGACCATTATTTTCAATCTACCGACGGACTTAACGTCGTACCTTGGCCTTAGGTTGCGGTTCGTGGTGCATCAAGTTGCAAATTAGAGAAAGTTTTAAAACATCTTTTTTAGTCCCACATTGACAGTATAAAATGGAAAATTGTTCTTTTGCGTTTCTATACATCTGTACCATATGTTTCGATCATTGTTGTCCTTGTTTGCCTTCTTTTCCATATTTTGTTAATGTTGAGTTCCGTTTGTTGTTATAATTGTCTTTTCTCAATAAAATTCTTCTGTTTTTACAATATATTTTATAAATATTTGTACTTTAACTACTCGAGTTTACCATAAATGCAGTCAACTAGTTCATATGCTTATATTTATCGGTAGTAGTATAATTATAAGAGCTCTGAAGGGTGTCATTGAACCTTGTTAGTGCTATTAATAGTTTTAATATCGTACAGTTTACATTTATTAAAAGCGCAGTTTATTAAACGTAGTAAGAATGATCTTTAATTAATTTTTAGAAAATCATATTCGATGAATTTATCACATTATTTTGCTTAATACATTTAATATAAAGAACTAGTGTATGCAGGAAGGAACGAGTAGAGATTCGCATGGGTGAACTAAAGCGCATAGTAGTAGACATTATCGATACACGCTCCCTCGAATGATGCGACGAGTGCATACAGGTACGGACAATGTAGGGTAGGAAGGGTGAGAATGAATGGGCCCGTTCCTCTTCGATCGGAATTTTGATTTCGATTTAAGGGTGTCTTAACTGCCACGGTACTGTGGTAGGGGGATGCACGGGGCGGAAGAAAAATACGCACAACAGAGGGGGAAAAGTTAGGGTGTATCCCAGTGACGTACCTATTCGGACGCGAGTCGCAAAACGAAAATACCCCACCAAATAAATAAAACTAAAATATTCCAGATTCTAGAACTAAAAATCTAGATTTGCAACGAAAATACTAATTTTCTAAACAGTCATTTATTTTTCACCCCTTGTAGCTTCCTCGAGATTAGTCTGCAAATGCAGAAAATTGCATAAATATTCTTGGTCGAACTCGTGACAAGTAAGTCGGACAGCTTGAATGACAACAAATGCAAAAACGTGGGATCAGTTGCGACAACAAACATAATTCATTTAATCTTCAAAAGAAACCGGCTTGGTATTCTACCTCTCGCCGGCCGACTCATTATTCTTTCCATAACGATCGCAACCCTGAGGAGTCGCTTCGTCGTCCGAGAGCGTCGTTTGATTGTGTATTCGAGAGACAGGAACGTTTCGAGTACAAGGAAACAATATTTACGACGATCCGTCGCATAGATTCCGCCCCGCCTCGCCCGGCTCCTGCAATGCAACCGGTGCATCAAAGTGTTCGATAAAAATTAGAACCCCGGTCGTAGAAGCAGAAAGGTGGCACGAGTTTGCGTACTCGCGGTCCGCAAGTGTCCCTTATTTAACGAAGAGACACTGGATCTTAGGAGGAGAGAGCTTTCGCGGCGGCTAGCCCTCGAGAATTCTCTCTCGCAACACCCTTCTTTCTGAATGCAGCGTGGTTTTCTTGGTATAATTGTGTTCGGCCGGCAATTCGAATATGTAGGTATACAATTTTTTCTCGAAATTTTTCGCCAGCTCTGCGGATCGCTGGCGTCAATAATACCGAAGTGACGTAATCCTTTTGGAGGTTCGTTATTGGAGGATGTGTCATCCAATAGGGAGGGGTCGATACGGCAGCTGGGAGGCGCGCGCGGTCTCAAAGTGTGCTCCAGGCACGCGTTGCGGCATCGCGCGGCTCCTAAAGCTGGTAGTGCACCGCTGGAGCTTCGACGAGCCAGAGCGAGCCCAGGTCTCGAGAGGAAAAACTCACGGAATAGAACGAACAAGAAAGAGAGAAAGCTATATAGACAGTTACAGATCAAGAGAGAACGAGAACGAGAGAGAAGTATATGTAGTCCGTGGCGAGGGACGAGGACCAACCAACGACCGTAGAGTGCGTCGGAGAGGGGAGGGGTGGGACACGCACCGAGTCCTCGCGCTGGCGTCAGTTACTCGGCTTGCCGCTAGCTGGCCAGGTGTAGTGTGTATTTGCTCCTGAGGAACACGGGACGTTGACACGCGGATTTACTAACTAGCCACCGGGAGACTCGCTTCGCGTTCACAGAATAAAAGACAGGACAGCTAGTGCGACACGTATACCCTACCCCCTTGACGCCAGTATTCGGACATATAGTTGGATTAAGATAATGCAATAGTAAGTACGACTGTTTCCTACTCTATGGTTGATATTGAGCGTGTGTCGGACACGTTGCCACCACGAATTTTGACCAGTGCACGGGGTTGCTCGGCCGGCAGACAGCTTCAGGGTGTGCGATTCTGCGAGAACGTAGCCGAGCGACTATCAAAAGTGTCGCGATCAGGGTTTTAGTATTTCGGTCGGAAATCTTTGCGCGGGCAGTGCCGAACAGTGACGCGTTTCCACGAGAGCCGAAGGGACTTCGTTAATCGATTTAAAACCGACAACATGAACGCAACAGCTACGATTTCGGCTGATCTTGATCTCGTCTCGTTTTCACTTGTGGAATCGTCGCCCTGTAATGTCTGCTGGTCGAACAGTATGTTGCGAGACAGTTTTTACACACCGGAAGGACAATTCGATAACCGAGGCTGTTAATGATTTTGTGTTTGCACTGGTTATTCGATGTCGAAGGTGATCGAAAATTTGAATGTGTTTCTAACGGACAATTTCGGGGGAAAAAATTGAAGGGAGTCGAGAAATGATTTCGTGTTAGTACTCGGCACTACTTCTAATATTTCTAATTTACGATTATGCAGATTTTCGAGATGGATCGACGAGGAATTTTTTCTCTCGTTATTTTTACGAAGTAATGGAAAATAGTCATTTTTGGTGCTGCGTAAAGTGTTGAGCCCGATTTTTAACGGGTAATTTCGAGGGGATGAAAAATCTTGGCACGCGGTTGGTCAATCGAGCGACCGATTCGACTGGTAGAGGGGGAAACTGTGAACATTCCAAAATATTGCGTAATTCGCGGCGAGGAGTGGTGAGAGGACGCGCAACGTGATTTTCTAGCTTCCTTTTCGAAACCCTTTTGTGGCCCGCGATTCCAGAACCAGATACACTTCCGTATAGGTCAAGTTCAGGGGTCAATAGCTCGTACCCGTTGAATCTCGAATAAAAGTGAATGCCGTAAATGTAGCAATAGCACCGCACACCGGCAGATCGATGGAGGTGCCTGGTGCGCTGGTGAACTTGGAAATTTCCCTAGCACACGCGCACTTCCTGCAACCGTGATATCTGCGTATTTGCTATACAATACGCCGAACAACAGATGCTTTCGTCGTACCACCTACGCTTTAGAGAGCGTGACAATGTTTTCTTTTTATGCGTACCGAGAAAATGCATTCGTGACCAGAATAATGAAATAAAAAATAATGGAAGGTCATAATGTGAGAGGGTTGGTATACTAGACCATACGACTTCCTTTTTCGTGAAATAAAACAAAACGTCGGCAACAGTGTTCTTTTAAATGCTTAGATAATTCACTTTTATACAGGATGTTTCCATTTAAATGGTACATATATATTTTTTTATTTTAATGATGCTTAAGGGGAAGGTCTCGTGAAACGGTATTTTTCGAAATTATATAATCTTGAAAATGCTTTTTCAAAATTTTAGATAACTCGATCATTAATTAACCAATCATGTTCTACCAATGCTTATTTGGTTCCTCATACATTTCTCTACAGCATTTCGATTGTAACATGTTCCACCAAATATTCTATTATTCAATGAAGATCGAAGTTTGAGAATTGAATTGAAATTGATTGAAGATTTTAAGTGATTGAAGTTTTCCGCGTTCGAGGAACTTTCGCCGGTTGAAAATAGATGATAATCGACCTCGTTAATAGGGGGAGCGGCGCTCATAATTGGACAGTACTCGCGTTCGATTAAGTTAATGAAGATGCACAGCATCGAGCGAAAAGGAAACGTAATTGTGTCCGTGCGAAGCGCACCTATCGAATAATATTCTAATTAATTGGATTGCGACCTGTTCTCGTTTTCATAACAAATCGGCTCGCGTCGTTGTCTGTTTAACACGATTCTCGTTTGTCGACTTCATTACGCGTGGAGCTTTCAAACGGAAATTGAGCCAGTTACATGCAACAAGACGTTAATATTTAATAGGAGCGTATTAATATTTTGCCTACCGATAGACTCTCTACATAATTTTCTCAAACAAATTATGATTAGCATAAAATATCTAAAAGATACGGTAACGTTTCAAATGACGAATTTTTTGGTTGTTGAATTGAGATTTTATGTATTACTCCAGATATAGAAATGGGCACAGAATCGTTCCGGGAACGTATTCGGCAAGATCAAAGAGAATTCAGCAAACGTTCTAGAAAGGAATGTTTTGTTGCGAAGAGGAGAGCCCCGTTAACTGTTGCAATTCGCGGCGTTGTTTTTGCGAATACTATGAGATTAAGACATTTTTTCATCTCCGCACGGCTTGTTTGCAAACAGCGACTCGTTTTATTTTCAAGTCGAATCTAAACTTAGACTTTTTTTCCAAAACAAGCTCTTCAGACCTGTAACCATAGCTCGTGTAGATCGACGTAATTTCCTACTCTCGAAAAGCAATAACAGATTCGCGGCATAAAATTCCTTGAAACACTAATTGTTTCAAATTGCTCTAAATATGATCGGTCAAAGAGAGACGGAGACAGAGAAAAAAATGTGTTTACTCGCTGCTAATAGGTGCCTCTAGCTGACAGTATCGTTAGAACAGTTGCCACGAGATATTCAAGTCGAATCATTCGATTATTTACCACTGAAATCCTCGATGGAAAATATATTGGAATTGTTATTGCCAATTAAAATCACTGGTCGGTGCCGAGTATTTTCTCAGCATGTCTGCACGGTGTCAGATAATCGAGAACAGCGAATGTGCCAGTAATTATGAACCTGGCCCCGGTCGAATACCTAGAAAATTTCAATTGAATGCTCACTATTTACGGCCTTATCGAACCGCGTTATGCTCGTGTTAAATATAGTTTATGAAATCATTGAAAATTGAAGCGTACAAGGGTACCGATACTCGTGAGACGCAGAATTCACCTCGAGTGTAGAATACAGAAATTACAACAACACTTTAATGAAAAATACCGACACCTATACGCGGAATTCTTTTACCGCAAAAATTTCAGACTTTTGATATTGCGTTTTGCTGCAGAAAATCGCTGTTGCGGCCGAAAATTGTGTTTTGCAATATTATCACTTGCGAAACGCAAGTTTCTGCATAGTTGGTAGTTTTTGGGTTCAACAAACTTATATCTATCAACTATTCAATTAGATGATGTGTACAGTCAGTCACAGAATTAATGACACGCACTCTAAACCAGAATAATTTTTTCATATAAGCACCAAACGACTTCAATTTTTCTGTCAGAAGGATCGACACATTACGTGTAATGAAAATTTTGGAAAAATTGCTTATAGTCGGAATGATGAAGAAAGTTAGTAAAAGTTGCTTTTTACAAACACTTTAAGAAATGTATTTTGCAGATGTATATAAGTTATATGCATGCCGAAAATTTCATCGAAATTGGTCAATTACTTTCCGGGTTGCAGATGACTGAAAATTAAAAAAAAATAGAAAACAAAAATTTAAGAATAATTTTAGAATAAGAAGCAGATTGTACTATTTTTTTCATAAATCCGACTGAACGCAATTTTTCTACAGTTTTCCTTGCACGTTATCTAGTAAATTAGTTTAGTAAATTCGACAGTATCGATTATGTGACTGACTTATCTTCGCGAATTTTTAGAATTTGTAGGCACCGTGCTAGGAGCATGATTTTGGAAGTCTATCCGTTGAATTTCTAGATCGGAGGTCTCCTTTAAACCGATCTCGCACCGCGACGACCGCAGAGTTGCAACGTTTGTGCGTTAGCGATCCGGAAGCAATTCGGCAAATTGTTAATCTCGGGAAAGTACGTTGTGGAAGGAATTTATTAATAAATTGATAATGACGCAGGGATTAGGGGGGAGACCTTTCGAACTGATCACGCGAACGGTGGCGCAGCTAGCACGCAGATGACCTGTCGATGGATGCAAATGTCCCCGGCTAACTGGATACACGATATGATCGTGTCGGTTATTAGGTAATAGTGGATCCCCTGTCGAGGATGCTTCGACCCTGATGAGGCTAATAAAAGTGACATCATTATCGCTCGCCGCAACGAGCTTTTAACCTACGTGGCTCGCTCTGATTTTCATAATCTGGTTCACGTCGTCCTTTCGCCTATCTCCCCCTATTCATTTCTCTCTCTTTCTCTCTCTCTCTCTCTCTCTCTCTCTTCTATCTCTTCTTCATCCCCGGCCCCGAAGGGCGAACAGATAGAAACCACCGTCTGCCTACTTTCTTTTCCGGGTATTTTCACCGCTGAAAACATTTTGGCGCCGGTCCTCGCCATTCTATCTTTACCATGGAATTGTTGGCTGCTTAGACTCTCCATTAAAATTCCGCGAATTTAGGACAATATTAGCTGGTACAAGTTCTTATCGCGATTATTAGTAAATTTGATTTCTTAAGCCCTGCGACTTAAAACCACAGCTATTGCGGATTTTATCCCACGACAAAATTTAGTTGATGAAATTCATAATAGCGAGAAGATCAACAACAGGTTTACGGAGCACTGAAAGCGACTATAAAATTAAGAAGTTTAATTTGAAATTATAAAGTTGTATATACATTTTTCTAGCCATTTTTTAAATAATATATACACCTAAAGAAATGAATTTGCTGAATAGTTCCTCGTGGATAAGTCTTTGGGATCTCGATAATAATAATTAAAAATATTAGAACGCGTCCTGTAAACCTTAAACAAATTTACAATCTACTAAAACTATAAGAAAAATGTTATTCTGCATAAAAAGCCCTCTAACCAGTTTTCATGCGAACTATAATGCTCTAAATCGTAAGGAACAAAAATACCTTACGACGTTTTCAGATCTCTATGTTACATCTGTTCACTTTTTTTTGCCATAAACGTGGTAATTAGAATTCCTCCGGTGTTCGTCACTTTCCAGGAGAAGAAAATTGATGTGACGATGCCTATACCAATTCCAGAGACTAAATATTGATGGAGAATGAACAGAATTTTATGGTTCGGAATCGCCATTGCGAGTCTAGATATTTTAAGGCAAGGGGTTAATCATTATAGACCTGAATTAGCCAATTAAGCAGTCGCGGACGAAAGACGAGACTTCAGACTGTCGCGAGCCAGGATAGAAATTTAATCTTTCATATTGTTCATTAGCGTGAAACTGTTGATCCCGATGGAAATGCGACCGAACACGAAGTCGTCCGGACTATTTTTAATTATGCTGCCGTGCCACGAGACTATTTCCCTTTCTTGCGACGTATGTCGCTCGCGCGTCGACCGAAAGACAGGAGATTGTAATTCCACGCATTGTTACGGGTTCTCATCAAGACCCTCGGTTAATTGGTTAAAGTGTATCCCGCTTGTGTTTCCGTTCAATAAACCACCCCGATCAGGAATTCCAAATGTACGTCAATCTGGATCATTAAATCATGATTGCCCCCAAACGTGTCACAGTGGAATATCGCTCAACCTGAATCTATTCTGAATGTTATATATCGTCTAGAACAAAATAGAATTTTATTTTCAATTAATTTATTAGACTCTATCTAGATTCTTCATCGCAACTCGATATAATGCAAGTAGGTTGCACAAATGCGATAAATGACTCTTCAGTGTACCAAAATTTTTCTTCGACGTTCTAGGACTCTTCAGCGTGTACTGGCTCAGCAGTTAACGCGTTAAATCGAACCGATCAGACTTGTCTAGAATTTTCGCATAACTGTGTACCCGATTCGGCGACGAGGCTCTAAAAATCGCCGCCTTCCGCGTTTTCGCGTGCAAAGGACAGTTTGCGGAGGCGTATTAATATTCCCACTATCCTTGGATGAGGTAAGCATTTAGACAGCATATATATCACGGAACAGCTAGAGGGTAAAAGGTGTAGGTACCCCCCACCCGACAGAACTTGCCTTCGCAAAAGTAGACCGACGGAGGTCACACTACACGGCGGCGGCGACGGCTACGAGCCACGTCAGCTGGAAAGATCTTCTGCATCTCGATAAAGCCGAGGCCCAACGCCTCAGACTTTGCTCTTCTTCCTGTTGGGCTCGTTGATGTTTGCTGTGCTCGAGGGTATTAATTCAAGACGATGATCGCAGACAACAGCCACGAACAATCAAGGCATTCAGAAAACTTCTTCTTCGAGATGCTAACGCGATCTCCCTTTGGTGAACGTATTTCGCAATTTCCTAGATTTCTCTTTCTAGTGGACAGCGGCTGTTGTAGGTTGAACCGTAAACTCCGTGTGCTCGAATCAGAGACCGCGAGAATGTTGACCATTGTTTCGATCATCCGCACCAAGATGGCTTCCGGTTCGAGACTTCAGCACCGGGAGATAATGAGGAAGCTATTAGTCTACGAGCTGTGCGATCTTCCATCGGTCTTGCTGTCCTCTTCATGTCGCTGGTCTTCGTTCAATCTTGCTGTCCTGTTCGAATGAATTCCATTGGAAAATGTTTATCATCCAAAATATCTAGCTAGCCTTCTGCTCCATCAGGTCAGGTCGAATCACGAACAAATCTACAAGTTTCCCCAGCCCTTCCTAATACTAGGGAAGTCTCTCTCGTCAGCCTCCCAGACGACTTTCGAATCCTCGAAAAGGCTTTGCAGCTCTCGATTGTGTCCCTTGATTCAATCGACTCGGCCGCGCAGGGATCAGTGACACGAGATGCTCTCCTTCGCCCGCAGTACATTTGAATTCATTGAACGTCATCAAGGTATTAGAACTATTCGTAGGCGTCTAGCTCTCTCGAGAGAGTAGCTTTCGCAACTCGAGGCAATCCCGAGCGCGCACCGGCCCATTCAGTTTCAAGTGTCTCGACGGATGCGAAAGGAGTCTCCACAAAAAATATCTCCCTTCCACTGCGAGGTAGCCCTTCGATTTCTTGTCTCTAGTTACTTTCTTGCGAAAGATTTAGCAGCACATTTGTCGCAATTTTCTGATTAAAACGAGACCAAACACGACGCAATTCGGAGCATAGTTGCTCGTTTGACACACGGTTTGGTAGAACCTCGATTATCCGAACCGACGGTATTAGAATTTGTATACATTACGTCTAGAAAATTGCTGTGATTCCTGGTACTTGAATTAACTTGTTGCAAAAATTCTCTCTGCAGCTTTGTTGAAGAGTCGTTAACTAATAAGTGGACAAGTCTTTAAACGCCTGGATAGTCTTTAAATGACAACCCTATTATATTACGCAAATTTGGTGTACTTATAAAAGTGGGTGGTTGAAACGGTGGAATTCCAATATCATTGTTACTTAATAAAATTACAGACAATTCGCATAAATCGGGGAACTAAAATTTAGGAAACCGTATTTCCCCGGCACCGGTATCGACGTTTTGTTTACTATCCACCCTTCTTCCAAGCGGTAATAGAGGAAAGAATAGCGTCCGCACACAACGATACAAGGATAACTCGTTCTCCCGGAGTTACGACATGTATCGAGTCATTACAGCACTAGAGTCGGTAAACTCGGCCGGACCGTAAAGAGACGTCTTTCGCGTCTTCTTACGAAATGCTCGTGTCCTCCCCCACTCGGTCGGGTCCTTCAGGAACAATGTCCTCACTTTTTAAGGCGACGCGACGCGTTGGGCTGGCTGCCATCTAGAACTTTCACTCGGCTCTTTCGAGCAAACATCCCTGCGACGACGACCGATGGTTTGATGACCGAACGAGACGTGGTCACCGACCATCATCGTCATCCTGGTCACCGACTGTGATCGTCATCGGCGGCGGCTCTGTTTAGTCTCGTTCACCCCGCACGAACGTCGCACGCAGTCTAACGAGGAGAATCTCTCCCCAAGTGTTACGCTGACTTTTTAATGAGACTCTGACATTATATGTAGTCCTCGTTATGCGTGTCCCTCTTCGGGGACCAACTCGGTTGCATTCGCCCCAGAGACTCGCGATTGAAATAGTGCACCGTAACCCGTCGCATTCTCGAATAATTGGGCGATTTTTGATGGCCGTGTATTTCGTTCGACCGTGCGTAGATAATTTAAATAATTGTTGGCAGAATAATCGCGGATGTTGCACGCAAGAGTAATAAAGTGTTTATGGGAAAAAATGTAACTTGCCGGGAGTCCGCTATCCGGCTGATGCAATGTCTCTATTTTCCGGAATTATTTGTGCAAAATGTGTCGTTTGTTAATACTAGTTTGCAATTTACATGGGTGCCATGAGTACTCGTGGTCCGCTAATGACCTATGATTATTAATAGCCCGCGGATTTCATGCTTTCGTAGCGTGTACAGACGCGTAAAGCGTAATGAGGAGTAATCAATTTAATAGGGAATAATGAAGTCTTTATCGTTAGATTGACTTCTAATAGAAATTTCTCCTCCGTGCTAACCTCCCGAAATTGATTCACACTAAATTGATAGTTTCACAAACCATTATTGCGTCTTTACATCTACTGAAATGTGCAATTCGCATGCGAGTTTCAGCAGGTGTAAAACAAAATAAATAAATGCGGAATTTGTTGAATTTGTGTAATAGAAAACATGACGAAAAAGTTGAATTTGCAATGCAAGTGGAAAATGTGTTTCACGTAGCATAAACTCAGTTATGACGTTATTTTAGTGACACCCAGTAGAGAATAGTAGGAGACACATATGCACAGTACCTGGAAACGATTCGATGGAAAGTAGCGTAAGGTCGCGGTGTTGCAAGTGCTATCTGCGACATAATAACATTTCGATGTATGGACAAAAAAATATGCACATTTTAGCAAAATCTGATTCCCATTACCGCGATGCTAATCCCTGAGGGTCCGGAAGCTTGGTCGTCGAGAAATGATACGGTATTAGCTGTGTCGGTGAGACAACAACGATAAAACACCCTGATTTTTGGTTATTTTTTCACGAAACCCGTTATTTTCCATTTTTCTCGTTAAAATGAATCCAAGCAAGACACAATTCGGAGCATATTTGCTCGATTAGAAATTCGTACAATCAGTTCGGATAATCGAGGTTCCACTGTATTGTGGATTAAACGAGCAAACCTGATCGAAATTGTATCGTGTCTGGTATCATTTTAATCGGAAAACTGTGAGCAACGCGTTAGTAAAAGTTTCGTAAAGAAATAATTAGAAACAACCAAGTTTTGTCAAAGAGTTCGTTTACCCAACTTAGCAGCGACATGTTCCGAAGTTTTCGCACGTGTCGAGGCACTACCGTAATTATTCACTCCGGGGGCTGTTACCACCCGGTGAATCCCGGTCTAGACCCACGGATTTGATCGCGGCAGTCGATTAGGATCGCGTCAGAGGATCTCTCGAAGCCGTGAGAAACGGTAAGAGGAACTCCTCCGAGGAGTTCTCTGCAGCTCTCGAGCGTAGCGGTTTCGTTTTTAAACGGACTCCGGGAATGAATCATCGCTACGGGAAGGAATGCGGCTCGGATCAGCGTCGGAGAAAGAAACCGGATCAACAGTTAGTGAAATGGTTCAATTAGGGATTCCCCCTCCAAATAGTTATGTTTCCTCGATAAGAGTTTCCCGGCTTATTGATCGGGGGGGCTCCTGCTATTTCCGCTCTTGGCCCTGCCTCGCTTTTCTCCCGAGGGAACGGAGTCGAAAAATCGATCCGTTAATTCGTCATAAAATGGCAAACGTGGTTCTACCACGTTGTAAAATAAACATTTTCTGCATCAGAAGTGTCTTTCCCCTAACAATGTTAACCCTTTGCACTCGGCGCTATTTTCATTCTAAAACTAAATTTCTCTTCCGTCTTACAATATTTTCATTTTGTTCATACGGAACTGATCCGATTTACACATATAATATTTAAATGTTTAGTAATCTATTAAAGACATATTTTGTAATGTAACAAATATTTTGTAATGTTTTTTGTAATTTCTTTGAAATAATGCCGCAACAATTTCTAGTGGTGCTTTAGAGCCACCACTCGAGTGCAAAGGCTTAATAAATCGATAATAATTCTTAGATCCTTTGAATCCGTTCGCTGTTCCAAATTTCCTCGTACTCTTAGAGTCTCGTCGAGCCCGAGGATTGATTTCGAGAGGGTGGTGAAAGAAAAAGAAAATTGTAAAAATACTCGGGTTTAATTAAGAAATAATGGGAAGAGCGTCATTACATCCGTGAAGGAATTCAGTTCTTTCCTTCGATGAGGCTGTGATGGCTAAATAGCTGTACTCGACGGTGCTACAAGAAGACGACGCTACTTATGGCTGCCAGTAATGGTTAGAGTAGAGTCTTCCTCCGGGCACAGCGGCACCGACACGTCGATAACAGGGGGTCTTGCCCACTGCGGACTGATGGTTAAATTTTCGCTGCACTCACGGGCAATCGAGCAACGGAAATGAGTTTAACAATGACTGCGGAGACGATCCGGTTGCATAGGTGGCCTTGGCAGTGATAAATAGGTGCCGCAGTCATATTGCTCTAGCCATCGGTCATCCTATCATTTGAATTGTCTTTTTGAAACAACTCCAAAACCATTATGGATTTTCGAGTTCGCCCGACCAATTAGAGCGAGGACTACCAATTAACCTCGTTTCGCCATCGTTCTCGAAATCTTGATCATTTCTCTACCAGCAAAACGAAATTGTCCCGATATTTCTGTTTAATCAAAATTAAATACTCTGTGCCGTTTTTCGGAGTTTCGTTAAATCGATCTTTCCTTTTGTTATCGACATCGAGAGCCTCATCATTTTTTCGGAACATTTTTGGCTGAAACTTCGTTAAAACGTTCGAGCGACTACGGAAGTTACGGGGCTAAGGATAATCGAGTCGAGCGAAGCCGACCTCTATGAACACTTGGGAAAGAATTTCTTTAAGATATTCGAATGGTCGTGTAGTTACAGGACCGGGAGTAATTAAGTCGCGTAAAGACGTACTCAGACCCGTGTACACATGTTAATGGCTCCAGGCCCCCTGAGAAAAAAAAAAGAGAAGAGAAACAGGGGCGAAGAAGATTGCACAGCTGAAGGAGCGTGGACCATGAGATCGTGTAGAAATCGTGCGAAGCCAGATTTTGACGCCTACAATTAAAAATTATGTGCAACATAATTCTCCATAACGTGGAATTCGATTTCGAATCGTAAGAAAATTTTTCGACTTCAACCGTTTCCAATATTCAGGCAATTTCTTATCTCAGATTGCTCAGAAATATGTGGACAATAAAAAGTAATAGCGCTGATGTTGTGCAACCGTCCTTCCCAAAAAATGTCACAGGTGTCTGAGCGTAAGAAAACGCAGAAGTTGGGCGCATTGCGTCAGAAGCCGGATGACTAAACGCTTTAATATAGTCGCGCGATTTCTCTCTTTTTTTTCGTGTATTCGTCGTGAACCAGCGTCGTGCATTAGCGGGAGCATAAATTACATTCGTCGTAGTCGTGTTCGACGAATTGTATTTTAATGACGCGGCGTGTTCGAGGATCGCGAACTAAAGGCTAAATTCCACCACGCAGTTTCCGATCTTGAACCGCTCTCGTTCCACTGATCCGGCAATTGGTCGGCGAGGACACGCGGTCGACGCCAGTGTCCCGCCAAATGAGGGGAGGGAGCACGAATCTAGGGGAAACGCGTTACCCTCTCTCTGCCAGCACCGGGGTATGCGCGACAGAGACGGAACGCGTCACGTGACTGGCCCGCGAGTGGTAGCGCACAGCGATCCCAAATTGCCGAAACGTGGTCAAAACCTTACAACTTTTACTCTAAATCGTGAAAATTTATGCCTTCACTTTTACTCTCTCTTTGCATACATAGTTATTAGTTAACAATAAAGATTTGGCACCAAAAACTAAGCAAATTACCTCCATAAACAATATCCATAATGCACAATTAAAATCGAAACGTTTCAACACAATTTGTACACTGTGCACTTAAAATTCCCAATGTGCTTCGCAAGCTTGAAAAGGTATGGTATAATGAACTCGAAGTTCGGACTATGACTGTTGGTCTGGTATAAAAAAACGACCTTTTTGCTATTTACCCCCACTTAGAAACACTTTTATAGTAACCAACTCCATATTTAAAACTCACCTAGCTGAAAGTTCATATTTTAGGTTTTGGCCACATTTTCCGGCTTTGGGACCACTGTGCAACGTGAGGATTGGCTCGCGGTAGAAGGGGAAGTTAGAGTGGGGGCACGAGTCTCGATCTGGCGACACCCGGTTGGACGCGACGCGATGCGACGCGACGGTAGTGGGAAAATCACGAGTGTTTAATTGCCTTTATCCTTCGCGGAGAATTTTTCGGGTCAAGGAAATCGCGATTCCGGGAATCGATGGCGAGACGGACACGCGAATAATTCGTGCCGGCTGCCTCGTAAATCGGCCGGCTGTGTCGCAGCGAGGATCATCGCGACATTGTGTCGCGGTTTCACCTCCCCCTTGGATGTGTTGACAGGCGATAAAGTATTCTTGGTGCGACACACGGTGACGCAATGTGTGTCCGCCAAAGCACAGGAATCACGTTTATGATATCTAGAAAAAGCGAGCGAGAAAAACCGGTGCCCACCTAGCGGTCTAGACTTTGTTGTGTACGTTTCTCATGTAGGTAATGGCAGCGAAAAGAATTGATATTCATGATTTTTTTCAGAATAACTAGCGGACATTCGAGACTAGATAAAATAGATAAAAAATTAGTGGAGTAATCAACTTCGAACAGAGCTCATTATTCATTTCTTTAAATATTTCTTTAGGGATACATTCGTAATATTTCTTTTTAACAATTTAAATTTAACTAATCGGCCGAAAAAGGTACTCTTCCGAAACGTATTTTTTAAATTTTCGGTAGAAGCCCACATAAAAGAGTTGTAAAATAAAACTAGTATTTTCTCTGCAATTCCGACGATTTGAAATTTTCTCGACATTTTTTCGCGATATGTAGTAAACTAATCGTTCTAGATTCTCGATAATGTCGAAGTCGTATGGTCCACTATCAAATAAGTTATGGTCTTTTCAACCAGTTAAGCGCGTTTGACGTGTATACACGCCATCTAAAATTTTATCGCGGTGCGGTTAACGTTAATGAATTGTTAATTTCTTATAGAATAAAAATGTAATTCTTTCTCATTTTGCTTTCCTTTTTCCGTAAAATTTACAATAGCGGCATTTGGCCTGCATTCGACTTCTATATTCGTCATTGCTTGATTTCAATTCCGCGCCGTGAAGGATTTTCAGAATTAAATTCCACAGTTAACTGGTTAAGGGTGTTCAAATATTAACGGGAGTCGCTGTACATTCGAACGCATCGAAGAACAGTGCCGAACTGTCACGTGTCTGCGCGCATAGTGAAAATCGACCTTTAATCGGCGTTTACGCGTGTCGCCGACACATCGGCGCGCATTAAATAGATTTGCATACACGTCCTGCCCGGTAATCGTCCACGGAACGAATCTGTCCCTGTTTCTGCGTCTCTCCAGCGCGATAATGAATCGCGCTACCTGGCATTGTGCTATCGATTCGCGGGAACGTTGTTTCCCAAGGTTCGTTACGAAATGTGCGTGCACGGACGATTTTCAATTCCGCCGGTCGAGATTGCTCGAATTTCGAGCAATTAGGCGGTTCGTTAGCGGGCTTTGATGGATAGTCCGAATACCTTGGCGACTACATACGATCGATTGTTCAGAATCCAGCAGTTTAGCATAGCGATCAAGTATTAATCACTCTGTTTTCTCTTCTTGGCCTACGTGTTACGTCGCGGCAACTACAAGGTCATCGGTAGACTGCGGATCTTTATGCAACTTCCCATAAACATACTTCATTTTTTAAAAATTGTATCGTGCGAAACATTTCTTTCGCTGAAGATTCATTGCAGAAAGAGAAAACTAAAAATATTGTTACGGTTTTAACACTGAATCTACCACGCGCGGTCAAATGACCGTTTAGAATTTCATGTGTACAACGTTACTGTACCGCCATGTAACTTGTTGACTTTTCCTATAATATACATACAACACATTTTTCAATATCCACAACTTTCTTTACCGTTCTTTAACTTATATTGTAATATGTGCTTCAATGAAGAGGTTCATTAAAAAATTTCCGATGAAAACATTTTTACAATTTCAGTAATTTGTAAAAGAAAAAATTAGGAACCAGTCGTTTTGACTGGTCCAGTAGTTCTAGTGTTAAGATACATATTCCTTTTTTTCTTTTGAAAAGGTCATTTGAGCGCTCATGGTAGGATTTAGGTATACATGAACTGTCGGTAGGTTTAGTGTGAATCATATCTCGAGCAATCTAATAAAACTTCTTCGGGAAAATAATCATTCAACCATAAACGAAATGAACGAGTCATTTCACGTTGCTCAAGATGAAAATCAGCTTCGCATCAGTTCCGAGACCGCTCCGTCCGGTTCCCGGAAGGTTAAAACCCAACCGATTCCTCGGATCGACGATGAGTTTCGCCCGTAACAGCTAATCATACATCTCCGGGCATCAGCATAAGCTACGCGGTACGGGTACCAGAAAAGGATCGGGACAATCGTGTTCCATCAAACTATATTCTCCAATCCTGCGCGCCGCCCACCGCGTTTCCGGTTCCCTATCCGCGCGGCTGATACGATCGAACGTCGCGACGCAAAAGGCAATGAAAATAATAGTTTACGAGGTGAGCGTACGAAAACCGAGAGAACAAGATTACGATCCCGGTGGTCTTTGTTCTATTGTTCGGCGGGACACAGTCGCGTTCAAAGGTGCCCCAGCGTGTCACGCACACTGGTCCACGGATTTAACCGCTCGCGTGTTTAATTTGTACTTCGCGCCAAATCAATGGCAAATCAAGGCTTCGAACGCGTGGTTCACAAAAATTTTAAATCGGCCTTTATCGCATCGGTTCCTCATTCAAGGACATCGCCTATCGGTCGACTGCGGATATTTGTGTGTTCACGACAAATTGGCAATTTAAAACAATACAGCGAGATTAAAAGAATTTTAAGATGTTACACGTTATTTAAGATTTTTTAGGAGATAAGAAACGTTGAAAGATGGCACGGGAGTGATTACCCATGCTCGTGCTGCTAGACCAGTCCCGTTGAGCGAGCCTTGCGGAGGGCAAGGGCGCCCGCCGATGCCCGCGGGCGCAATGTGGACGTCAGCGGGGAACATATTCTCTGAACCATCGAAAGGAGGCGTGCCCAGTCGCTCATGCCCGAGGGATCGAATTCTTTGCCCGCACGGGCGACTGTGCTAAACCCTTCCGTGAAAATCGTTTCGTCCTACGGTAACTTTCCCCGTAGTCGCTAATGGAGTGCAAAGGGTTCGAGAAAAGTGACACGGACAGATTCCGAACCAGTAAATCCAGATTCGGGACAACAGCGACAGCTTAGAACGCGGTTGTTGGCCGCGGGCAGAGGAAAGGCTCGTCATTACGGCAGTCTGAGTGTCTCCTCTGTTTTTTCGACTCTTGATTCGACGAGTGCGGCGTAAGGAACGTGTGTGTGACGCGCCGCGACGCGCGTGCACGTGGCTAAGAAAGCCCGACACCCTGAACAAGAAGAGGAAGTGGCTGGGTTGTGTCGAGTGCGACGACGACGACGACGACGACGAGGATGGTGGTGGTTGGAATTGGCAGAGAGAGAGAAAAGAGGGGGTGGTGGGTTGCTCGCGCATCGGGGCGTTATCATGGTAACGCTTGATAGCCGACCGACCGTGGAAAGTCGATACCTTCCTCGTTTCGTATTCAACGGCAAGGGCAGGCCCTATCCTCCGAGCCGTGACCCCGTGGCTGTTTACTCCCGCGTGTATGCACGTATCGCCGTAACCGTCGTCGCCATCGCGCCACGCCGTATCGTCGCGAGGATCCATGCAGGAAACCCGTTATCAAACGCGTTATCAAACAGCAAGGCTGCAATTGCAACAGGCTCACGGCAGCTGTCGCGCCGGAAAATTCCAGCAATTTTTCTATCAGGCCGACGGGCGGACCGATTTTCTCACGACCGGGAATTGTTTAATCTCCTATCTACGACACACGTTCCCCGCGGGGTGTTATAGTCATCCCAGAGACGCGTCGTCGCGTGACCGACATATATTTTCGTGGACCAACCAGCTGTTAGGGTAATCATCATTTTCGCGGATAACCGCCGATTAGACCGGGTTGCGGAGACAATTCGCCGCGAAAATAATTATCGAATTGGACTCTGGCCCACGAAAGTATTCAAACGACCTTTAACACGGTACAAACTTTGTAAGACCGGACCAAACGACCTGACTTTTTTTCAGCAATTACAAGAATTGGTTTTCTAAATGATGCGTAAGAAAGATTTCGAGAAAATTTCAATTGGTAAGAATTACATGGGAAAATGGCAATTTCCAAAACTTTTTTATTTGAGCATGTAGAGAAAATTTGAAATATGCGTTTTGTAGATCTATGTTGGTTACGCGCATACTGAAAATTTCAACGAAATCGGTTGACGCAGATAGAAACGGCACGCGTCGAGAGGTGTTGGAATCTGTGGTCGTGAAAAACTACGATTTTCACCATTTTTAACTAGTTGTAGCTCGTGTGTATATTAATCGATTCCGATGAAATTTTCAGCATGTGTAGAACGAACGTAGATCTACAAAACGTATATTTGAATTTTTCATTACAAGCTCAAATAAAAAAGTTGTAAAAAGTGCCATTTTTATTTTTCCAATATAATTCTTACCAATTGCAATTTTTCCAAAATATTATTTGCACATCGTTTGGAAAACCAATTCTTCTAAAAAATGTCCGGACGTTTGATCATTATGTAAAAAAAGTTATACTGTTTTAGAGGACGTTGGAATACTTTCGTGAACCTGTGTATATTGGGTAGACGTGTATGTTTACACTCCTCGGCGGCCGAGGCCACTCGAGGTAAGCTGGCAAACGTTTTTAAACTTTTGGGACCATTGTTTAACATGAAGTGCCAGCCGGGAGACCACCTGTGGATCGCCCAGAGAGGTTTTCTGTTCGGTTTTTCCTGAAGTTTCTGTAGTTTCAACCTGGAGGATCGAAGTCACAGGGGGGAGTTAGGCTATTCAGCAACGTTTATACGTGTTCCGTGCGCAATCGACCGATGGCTCGTTTACGACACGAGGTTTCAAATTTCCGCAGCTTGCCCCGACGTCTAAAATCCCCGACCTTCGACGCGCGAATCATGTTCCCGGTTACGAATTCCCTGCTCGCCGAATATTCGCTATGCGAAGCACCTCTGCTAGCGATCCGCGGCGGGATCTTAGGGAATAAGAACGATCTTGTGGAAAATTCATGCGATCGAAGAAGTAGATCAGACGCACAATATATTTTTATGGAGCAGAGCGAGCGACTAGTTCTACAAACAGCTATTGTATATTGTAATGAACTTCGGAAATTATCCATTGAGAATCGGCCGCGAGAACTGGGCTAACAAGATAAAAACAACGGAATTATCGAACGGATCTGTTTGATGGGAAAATTACGCGGCGAGTTAAATAAAATACCCATTTACCTTCACGGAGTCCTCGGAACTGGGTGCATAAACGATCTTTCACTTCTGCCGCGCAATTTCATTGTTTATAATAATGTCACGTGGTAAAGAATTGTATCTTATTATTATCTCCTTCAGTTGCATACAAAATCTTTCTTGATTTATGGTCTCATTTCAGCAAATTATATTTCATTAAAGAACAACATGTAAAATAAAATTAGGGATAGTATTTTAAACAACATTTCCTAGAACTTGTATTTGAAACAAGATTTAATTTTTTAAGATCATCGTTTGAAGAACGACATTTAAAAGAAAAGGACAGTATTTTAAAAAACATTCTACAGAGCTCGACAAACAAGATTCTAGTTGTCAAGAACATCATTGAAGGAGTGACACTTAAAGTACATGCATACTTAAAGTACATAAAGTGTCAGTCAATGGAAATCAAGAACAAGAAATGTTCATCTTAAGTACCGACTTAACGTACGGATGTTAACCTCCTTAATTTTATATGTGACTCCACACGGATATAATTGACATTAGCTCTCGCGCAACACGAGATTGGGTCGCACCGGTGTAATTAAGAATAAGACCGGCAAAAGTATTTACGCGCACTTAACGAGGAGCAACACCGTCACTCACGCGTTCGATTAAAAGTGAAGGACAAGGATGGGAAAGAATTAGGTAATTAAAATCGCTCCGTTAGCGACGGCATTCCCACACGCTGTCAGATAAAACGATAATGACGATGCTCTGTTGATGTCGCGATTCAAGTTCGCAAGTACACGGTAGTAGGAAAAACGCGTGAGCCTTGTTGCGGTAGGTAATGGCGTAATGGCGCCACTTTACCTTCTTGGGTCTAATCATAGTTTTTATCATTAAACTCGAGAGAATTAAGCGAACGCGCGATTGTCGCGTGGGGACGGGTAGTCAAAATTTTATCATGAAAAAATGAAGTAGCAAAGTATGAAGTTATAATTGCAAAGTAACGGATTTGAAAGGATTATTTTAGAGTCATCGGAATGCAGTAACATTAAGCTAGAAACAAGGAAATTTCCATGAATATCCACGGTTTATGTATCAGTGAACGTACGACGCTGGTGCATCACTGGCGAACGATCTAGGCCCCAGTGACGGGTGCAGCGGCGATCGAAATTGCTGGAAATCGAATCTAGAAAATGCCGGGACTTTCTCTTAAATTGCCGAGCATCCGAGGACCGAGGCATTCCGCGACTAATTCGCGAATGTCAATTATCTAATTTGAACAGTAACGTTTTCACCGATACGACTGGATGCGGTTCGTATTTTACTGAACATTTAAATCTGCTAACCGTGTCTCCTACAAGTACACGCTCGCCGTGAAATCAAATTCATTTCCGTTTACCGGCTCGTAAGATAAACACGGTTACAAGCGTAAATTAATATATTAATACTTATAAAATATCCTAAATTTCAGTTGCGACTCGTTGCAAGTACAGAGTGTATAAAAAATGTATTATCTTGAAAGAACCGATTCCTAAAGTCATTTGAAGCAACTTTTTCCTTTGCGAAAATGTTCTCCGCAGCTTTGTTCAGGAATTATTAACGAAAAACACGGGCCAATCGGAGCGCGGCGTTGGCTTTCACCGGGCAGGAATCCGTCCGCTGTGTCGGGCGCTTTGATTGGCCCGTGTTTTTCGTTAATAACTTGTGAACAAAGCCGCGGAGAACGTTTCCGCGAAGGAAAAAGTTACTTCAAATGACATCGGGCATCGCCTCTTTCAAGGAGAAACAACATTTTTGCAGTCAACAATTTTATAATTAATTGATTGTGTAATACTCTACTCGAAAGATCAAACAACGAATTAAAATTGTTGTGAAAAGTAAAACATAATTTTGAGAATATTGAATTTTTAGAATAATTTGAGAATATAAGACGAAATAATAATGGGAACAAACGAAGTAGTGTGATCGATGGAGTGTTCAGACATTTTTGCGTCCTGCTTTAAAAATCGAGGTACGCTGCCAAGAAATTAATAATCATCTAGTTCCGGACAGGTGCCCGGCGCTGTTACACGCGAATGCGGGCCGTTCCACGAAATTACAGATAATCAGAGGTTGAACTTGTTTCCGGTGGGAAGGTTGAAGACCTTCTTCTAAGGATTCTCTTGTTGTACGTTTAGAAAGTTGTCTCTGTCGGTGGATGATCGAGGCTGGTCAATACTGTGCGTCTGTGGCGCGCGTAAAGTGTCCCTAATCGCGACCCGTGTCCCCATACCGGCAACTTGCTCCCTTTTCTATTATCAACAAGTACAAACAAAAATGTCCATTAGTAAAAAAACAAATGTACTTTTTTGTCCAAAAGTAAATCACCATTCACCGTCCACGTTCGCCGCAAGTGCATAAAATCCGCAGTCCAATTGTAAAACAATCTCAAAATGCGAAACCTAGTCGTTATACTTCGCAAGCCGTGTAATTACTAGAAAGTCTCAGAGTACATGTTAACACAAGATCGAGCGATAGGTCGAATGTAACACTTTCGAGAGGATGATTCCTAATAAGAAACTGTCAAAAAATGTTGCAAAATTTCACATTTCGTCCGAAGAGAGAATTCCGCCTCGATATTGATTAAACAAATGAAACTGACGGGAGCATAAACGTGCACACGATTATCGTGCAGGAGGGTCGAAACACTCCACCGCGGAAGCAATATTTTCAAAGTAATCAACGCACCCCAGCATCCATCATTTCGATGATGGACCGTTTGATTTCCCCGAATTCGGGGTCCGTCAAAGGCTGGACGCAATCGGCGCGCATTGTTTCGGAAAAAAGGCGCTGCGGTTTTCTGGGGAGTCCATGTGTGTGTGTGTGTCTTTAGCCCCCGGGCGATTCGCGGCGTACATCAAAGGCCTAGATAATGAAAAATCTGCTTCTGCTGTCGAGGAATACATGCGGTTTAGAGTTCTAGATATCGGTTCCTGATCGTCGGCTTCGGTGTAGTTGCGGTCTCCTTTCCGGGGGATGAAAGTCGTTAAATCCTTCGGAACCGACGCCGTTCCGCGGGACGAGCGTAACTGGGAAGCTTTTGAATAACGAGAACGTGAATACGTTCAAGTGAGGCAATAAGTAGACCACGGTGTTCAATGAAATCAATATTCATGGTTGGTTTCCAGCATCCCACGCTGTTATTGACTGAACAGAAGGTCAGATAGGTATTTTTAATTGACGTCGTATCAGCTAGAAACGACCAGCTAATTCATTTCGATAGCAGGTTTTCATTTTTTACAGCCCCGAGTTTGCAACTGAAAAATCGAAAAAATTCTCGAATATGTGGTTTGATGCGCTGAATGCGTCAAGTTTTTTTTTAATTTTTAGATACGATTGAATGGGAGAAAAACTGGAGTTCTCTTTTGTTCCCGGTAACTACCCTCACAGGGGAGGTATAGGGCTGAAACTTGGTGGAAAGGGATATTTCTCAGTAAGCTATCCAAGGAGCCACTTCCGGTCAGAATCGGCGAAGGGCGTTTTGGGTACCTCAATCCGGCTAGACCGTTCAGTTCATATAAGTGGAACTAAATCGAATTAAATTTATGCAAAAGATTTTGCAGCTTCTGTTGTCCCGCTGGTCCAAGAACGTAAAGTTCCTTTTATTTAAAGGTGACGCTCCGCGATTCAGGGACAGCCGAAGGGCAAAAATGAACATCGCGGCGACTTCGTTCTGCGAAATGGCAATTCAACAGCGTAACGAAATGCATATCATAGTCACGGACGCATCGGCCGAGAGCGTCCAACAAGATTTACAGGGTACGAAGGAGACTATGTGTGCCGCACACACACATGCATTATTAAACCCCGCGCGGTTCGTCCTTCGCGTAATTCGGTCAGACACTATTCGTATATTTCATTTGATCCGACGCCGACCTACTGACCTTAACTGTACACAACTTTTCTACCGTCCGTGTCCGAGCGAGTTTGTTTAATTGAGATCGTAACTGCGAATGAAACGTGCGACGGCCCGACCCGCGATTATCCCCTTTAGAGCCTCCGAGAAATTCGAGACGACCTTCCTCGCGATCATTCTTCGCTGACGTCACGCCCTCACGCCGAGATGGATCTCTTTTGAAAGGATGGCAACGATCGGGGAAAGTTTCTTCGGGGTTGAAGCGCGTCTCCGACCCTCGCAGTTGCCGAATCCCTCTTACACGATGTAAGGATCAGGTGCTCGGGTTTAAAGCCGTGGGAGCATTAACAACACCCTAAATTGAGGACGTTGATCCCTTCTGATATGAGGGATGAACGCTGAAAGCTCGGGCGAGTGTTAAATTGCGCCGCGATTTCATTTAGCCTCGGTGAGACACGCTCATTACGTAAATCGCGTGTGAGACCTTTAAGCTGTGCTGTCAACCCTTAACTTCTTAACTGTGTACAGAGAACATATGAATTAAAATTGTTCTGAAAACCATCTTCGTACACGGTTCAAACATTTTAAGAAACGCTTCGAGACAAGGATGAATGATTTCAAAAATTCTGTGCTCTACACTTTGAAAGTCTACGCAGCTTTTGTGGGCAAGAGAGGCAAAGAAAAACAAATTATTTGTTGAAAAGACCCTGAAGGGACTCGGAGTACCCCATTTTCCCGGCCAAGGGCTAACCGAGGGTCGCCATTGCGGATTGAATCTTCAAATCCTAAAAGACCCCCGGATCCATTTGGACTTTAAATCGTCCCCTCTGAGTTCACTATTAGAGCGCGTGCGCGTGCTTTCTAAAAGAGCGAAACTCGCGTCACAGTATATTCATCGCGAGAGAAAGGTTAATCCTGGATCCCGTACGATATACTAAGGTTGCTCGCCTACGCCAGGTGAAGCTGCAGGCTGTGGGAGCAGATAGTACACAAAAAGGATTAACTCCTCTTCATCGCGGACTTTCCGCGCCTTAGAAAAGCGTTTTTCAAGCGCACTCCAAAGCAACTGTACTCGCTCGACGGTGCACAAGTGTGAGCCTGCCTCGAGAACTTAAGAACACTTTCCCTTTCTGGTTACACCTCTCGCAAGAAGTGTTGGCCGAGTGGTCCACAACTTCGCGAGCTTCAATTCGAAGAAATACTTCAGTTTTTTAGAGGCCATCGTTTTTATCCGAGTGGTGAAAACAGCCCCTAAATAGTGTAAACAGGCTGAACGTATCCGACGTACCACGAGGGTTGTTTTCACCCCCTGAGTACAAACACTTTCTCTGAAAAGAATGTGCGCAAATATTTCTCAAATCCTATACAATTATGTACGTTCCCTGAAAATGTCAAAGGGTTGTCTGTCAGCTTCCCGCAACCCCTATTCGAGCGCCAGCCTTGTGACTAGTGATCGCAACCGATTTCTCCTTTCCTATTCACTTCGTACATAACTTGATCGTTACAAGGGATGTATCCAGTACGCCGCGAGGGTTGTTCCCACCCCCTGAGGGGAAACAGTGGTCTCTAAAATAATGCGCAAGTAGGATGTTTTCTAAAATTCTATACAATTATGTACGTTCCCTGAAAATGTCAAAGGGTTGTCTGTCAGCTTCCCGCAACCCCTATTCGAGCGCCAGCCTTGTGTCTCGTACATGACCTAACCGTTTCAAGGGATGTATCCAGTGTGCCACGGGGGTTGTTTTCACCCCCTGAAGACAAACAGTGGCCTTTAGCGGAAGTTGAATATTTTTAAAAATCCTGCATACCATGCAGGTTTTATAAAGATTTGAAGGGGTTGTTTCTTAGCTTCCCGCAACCCCTATTCAATCGCCAGCCTCGTGACAGCGATCTGCAAGCGATTTCCTCGGTGTCAGGCAGTCCGAGCACGGCCTGACCGTGACAGTGACGTATCCGGTGTATCACGGGGGCGAGTTAATTACCATTCGACCGAATGGCGACGACGAGAGGCGCCCGCAGTAGATGGCCCGTCAACAAGTTGCAGAACGCGCGCGCCACAGCCTCGCAACCGGTTCCAGACAGGAGCGAAGCGCCGCGGCTAACGTTCACCGCATTCGAGCGCGAGTTTAACAGCGAGCCGAGCGGTTTTTCGCGGCTCGTTTTTCTTCCCAGGCTAGACTAGCCGCGTTTAATGTATTCCACCAAACGAATTCCGGTTGTTTTCTCTTTCTCTCTCTCTCTCTCTCTCGGCTCTTTCTCCCTCGCGCGTTCCCTTCACATACAGGATTTCACGAGGCCTCGGCTTTTTCTCCCGCGCCTTCTTTTTTCTCTGGTCGTTCGAACGCGGATCACGTCGGCGGCACGGAATCCTCGGTTACATCATTTTTCCGGCTTCCACGCGGTTCAGCGTCGCGGCAATTACCAGCGATCCGATGCAATTGCAGCCGAGGTTTTCGGCTGGAAGGTCTCGGTTAACCCTCGGAAATTGTCGCGTTTAAGATCCTAGGATAAGACTCCGTCCGGTGTTCGCTCCTTTCAATTCGACGCCGGTTTCAAACGAGAGAAAGTTCGAAACAAATCGAAACGTTTACGATCTATTTGAAAGAACGCGACTCTAAAATTGTAGTTTAAAAAAGAAATAAATATTACCGTAGTTACGTCATTGTTGGCCTTCGGAATCGAGAGCGTTACCGTCAAAGCGTACGTGACAGGAAGAGATCAAACAATTTGAAAGTGTCTGGAAACAGAAGGGTGGTTGTGTCGCCCCGAGGAACGCGTGAGGGTTGTCCCTGACTTGTTAAAAAATTCATCCTCTGTTCCCTTGTTCTCTTGAAGCAGAAATGTGTCCGATTATTTTTCACGGCGAACTTTGCCCTTTAAGCGGGTTATAGCCTTTAACAAATTGCTTCCCTCATAAATTAGTTTTCTTCTTTCCTCCTAACTTTCCTCGGAAACGTTTTCGAGCAGGAGGTTTTCCAAACATTAAACTACAAATAAAAATTACAAATCTCGTCGTACCAAGGAAACAAGAACCAAACCAATATCCTTACGTAAATAATCCGATCAATTACTCACGATATTCTGATATTCCTAATCCTACATTTTTCCGTTGTTTTACAAGCGCAAAAATAAACGACACGAAGATTGCTCACATTCCATCGAGCCTCGAGGGGAGGGGGGATCACCGATATAAATTCTTGTTCCGATCGTTCGCGCGAACTAGCGTAAACATTCGCGCAACGTGCTTCGCTCCGAAACAAATTGAAACGGGGAGGAACAAGTTCGATGATTGCGTCGGACTCGATTCGTTCGTATTTCGATTTAGAACGAGTGTATACAGGGAAAGGGGGCTGGGAAGGGGGATAGGCTGGTTTATTGCCAGTTAATTCAACGTGGCCGACCGACCGTCAACGCTTCTATCGCGGAGCGGACAATGCGATATCTGCCGGCATCGAGTCGTTTTTGTTGGACGTTCGATTGGTACACGGAACAATGTGCCGGTTTCCGCGGAAACTGTGCTGCAGAACGGAAACGGTTCGTCACGACCGGCGAATGACGCCACCAAGTGCGTTCGACGCGCTCACGGTTGAGATACATTCGAGGATCGCGTTTCGAGATAGCCGAGAGAGACTTCAAGGATGAGGGAAACAAACCCTCGATCCGAACAATCCGCCATTTTGCTCGGAAACTTTCCAGCAACCTGATCTCCGACCCTCTTCTTCGTTTCAAAGCATACTTACCTTCCCGACTGAGAAAACGCTGATTTTGATTACAGAGCTTCGAAATTACACTGTGAAATTATTATTATTGTTGTTGTTGTCGTTGTTATTCGTGTCATGTACAAGTTCCATCTTGGAAAACAAGTTGTAACGATGCGTGTATCATTCTAATGACTCAGGGTACTTCAGCTGCCTGATAAATGACAACAAGTCATCGTAAAAAATCAATTATTTATGAGCCGTTATACGTATGAGCGAATCGAACCTGTTTGAACTGAGATATTCTATCGTGAACGTTTGTACTTTCCCGTGAATGTTCATAATTTCCTGACGTAACGAAGGCGACCGAAAGTTCTTCTTTTTGATCGGAACGTACATTGAAATTTTTAGAGAACAGGATCTCGGTGACGATCCAAAAAATATTTTCTAAGTGAACAATAGCAGATGATGCTCTTTTCAACAAAGAGAGTCTACCTCCTTCGCGACCTCTGTCCTCTTTCACTCTTTGTGGATTAAGGTCTTTGTGATTCGGCACGGGTGCCGAAAATCGGTAAACTCGCTTTCATCCATCTTCTATCCATCGGGTTACCTTGGAAACGGTCGTTCCAAAGGAAAACCCACCCGAACGCCGGGAGTACGTTTCAAATTCAAAAGCCCGATCCGACGGTGAAAATACTTTGCTCCCAAAGAGTGTGATTCTAAAGATAAATACCGTGGCGCCACGTGCAAGTTTCTTTTGCTTTTTGCGTATTTGTTTAGTCGGTGGTCCAGTAATTTAATTTTTGGTCCGGTATCCAATATAAAATGTTTGAAATTTTTCGAGTTCAAATAAAGAGAATTTCGAATGGAGGCTGCAAAAAATATTAGTTAAACTGTTAAATCGTGGCAAACAAATTCTTAGGTCAGAGAAAAACTTTAAAGAATAAAATAACAGCTGCACCGTTTGAAAGCTACACAAGTGCGTTAATTCCTGAGGGACTTCGCTGAAAATTGCAGCACAGCGTTTGTAGTAGAAGTATTTGCAAAGCGGTTTAGATTTTAGAAGATTCTGTGTAACATTTTACTTTTGCGAGTCAAACGAATGATTCTTGCCGTCGAATCGCATGGTGCTCGCGTCGAAGCGGCACGAATCATTTCAGTATCGTGCACGCGTTCCGGGTCCCGGGTTCCGCAGCTATCCGAGAAACTGCCGAGTGAAAAGGAAGTCGCGGATGCAGTGGTCCATGAACGTTATAAAATAAGTGTATTATCACGTAAACGGATACGCCACGGAACCGTTACGGTAACTGAGGCAAAAGGTATACCGGGTACGCCACGAAGTAACTAGCGCGCAGCATAGCGCTACCGTTAATGGTCGGGCAAATTCCCAGGGAAACAAGTGATCCGTAAATGTACACCCCCTTCCAACAATACTAAAACTCTTATTAATTTATTTAGCGTGCAACCACGTGCAAAATAACGAAACCCTTTCTTTCTCTCTCCGTCGGTTTTAATCCGTCTCAGTTGGAGCATCCTTGAGGCATTAATGAAAAGAAAAAAAAAAAGAAAACCATTTGCTGAATTTACTCTCGACGTTAACTGCGAAAGCAAGCCCGAGCAAGATCCAGTTATACTCGGGGCTGTGTTAAAGTTACGCTCTGTAAGCAAGAAACATAATCACAAAGAGCGGTACTACTGTTACAAAAGTTAAGGTCGCTGGAACGCCGGTGAAATATTACGCAACTCGTGTAATTTTCTCTTGCCAGCCGGAGAGATGTCTTCGGTTAAGGAGAAGAGCGGTGACAGCGTGTTCTCTCTTTTGCGCTGTCGTGCGGTTAATTTGTTCGATATATATGAAAAGTTCGGCACACGACGCATGCTCGAGATCTCGAGGAATATTTTTCCGTATTCGTTCAGGGAACTAGACGCCCGTCGGCGTTCTTCGCACACAGACGGGCCCCGCATCGATCTCTCGCAAATCGTCGCGAATTGCGGATACAGTGTTAAAAGCCATTCACATATTACTCCCACTAGAAGCGAGGACGTTTTATGTTACCTCTGAATTAGGCCTGTCGACGTGTCCCTGTACACGCTCTCTCGCTATCTCTCGCTCTTTCTCTCCCTCTCTCTCTCTTTCAACGAACACGATCGTTACGTTTTCAGATGTCTTGGCAAAGAGTGTACCTTGCCCTCGGACTGCTCGGTCTATCGTTGCTCCTGGCCAACGCCGACAACAGTGTGCACATTCGGTCAAAGTATAATCAACTGGTCACCTCGACTACCCTGAACTGGCTGCCGCGTGCACACTATGATCCGTCGAGGGAAATAGTGATCGGCGGCTTCGAGATCGAGGAAACCGAAGGTGCGTTCAACTGAGGTCAAAAATAATTCATGTCAATCGTTTGTTCAAACCTGCAAGCGTCGAAAACGGTCGGAAGCGGAAGCGGAAAATCTCTGGCTGTTTGCGCGTTGGTGTTAGACCTGTTCTGCTTTTGCAATTACGGTTGGCAGCGCTGCATGAGGAAACCGCTTTGACTTTGTAAATGCCGATGCAACGGACAGCTTTATTCATTTTTCTGGTAAACGTATCTTTGCGCGAGCGTCTTTCTAAATGAATGTTTGACGCGAAATCAATTTTTACATATAAAAACTTGCTTTACCGTTCAAACACTAAAAATCTCTTCTGCACAGGTCCGAGTAGTAAAGACATTCTACTAAAATAGCAAGTAACATTATCATAGAATTGGAGTTTTTCAAAATTTTGTCAAGTCACATGGTCCAATATTAACCAAGTTATCGTCTTTTCAAGAGTGTCCGAACATTAATAAGAGTCGCTGTTTCTAGTAATGTCAGGATTGAATTTAGTTAAATTTAATAGCATTATTATGGTAACTGTATACCAACAAATTTCTCAAGAAAATATATCTATGACATCGCGAATTGTAAAAGAAAAATGATCTGAGATCCGTCATTTCGACGGTCTCGGTGGTTGTAGCTGAAGCGTTCCTCCCGCAGTGGTGCCAACCGGAAAGAACGAAACGTCGTACCCGCCTAATGGGACAGAGCTGGTTTTCCCGTGTTCCGTTTGGATAAGCTTGAATATCGCGATTGTCTTGTCCCCCGGGTGTCTAGACGGGCGTTTCTTTTTTCGCGTTTGTTTTTAAACGATTGTGCGAATATTTTCGCAGACGACTCGCACAACCAGGCGGATAAATCGGAGAGAAAGAAGCCCCTGTACGTGTGCCGGGCTTTGCACACGACGGTCTGGGTAGCCGGTAGCCAGAAAGGCGAGGAGAAACGATGCACGGTGACGATTCACGGCAGCGTCACGTCATACGACAAATACGAACTGCTCGAGAACGTCGACAATGCCGCCCGCGTCAACTGGGAGCACTGGGACACATACAATCCGGCTCCCATAGGAGCGGTGGCCACGGAAAAGATGTTCGTCGCTCGTCACGCGGTTCGCAACAATGACAAAGACAACGGGAACGACCAGCCGAGGTACACCCATTATATCGGAACCTTGAATTCGCACGACAACTTCGGCTCTATCAGCTACGTGAGAGACGTAAGTAATTGCTGCGCCGCGCGGCGTTTACCCCTTTGACTAGCGAAAACAAAGCCGTACTTGGGAACGTTAAGGGTCCGTCCAGTGTTAACGCTTCACCTACTGACAATGATTCAATTCTACTTTAGAAGTCGTAGACTCTGAACGCTCCTTAATCTACCCTGATGCGATTCGTTTGTAGACCATCATAATCATTGGACAGCGGACGTTCATGCAAAATAAGAACGTTCTATCCGAATCGCAACAAACTGGAGTGAAATAGAAATTGATTTTCTTTGTACATGTTCTATAATAAGTTGGGAATGATATAATGTTTTTACTGGATTGAATTTACGCCTACTCATTTTTGTCATAAGTGCATCAAACCCGCTGTCTAATAATCACTCTTTTTAGAATTATTATGTAGAAGGAGATTATTATTATGTAAGGAAATTATTCCTATATAATATATATATATATATATATATATATATATATATATATATAAATTTAAGAGCGTTAACGAAAGAGGGGATTATTAATGGAGTATTATTTTTGTACCACAGGATGGCATAGAGGGGTCTGCAAAGTCTGGTGACGTTCTGGTCGAAACCGAGCCAATATATTACAATTTGACGAGGGTTAAATTGCATTGGCCTAAAAAGCGAGCAATCAAGCGCATACCCCGTATATTGGGGGAGGCAACGATTGCTAATAATGGAGAGAAAGGTGAAATTATGGCAGAAGCGTTTGGGTATACGTACGAATACTCTGTGTACTGGGGACAGGGTCATGCTATCTTGAAGGGCCTAAATACATCAATCTCTTTAACGAATGGAACAATTTTGCCAAAGATAATGTGGGGAACAATGGAGAAAAGTAATCGCAGCGATGTGTACACGTAAGTGTTGTCCGTGCATATTCCTCCAGAATTGTTCCGGATTATCTTTCTAATTCCGATGTCCTTTGCAGGGTGGAAATATTTTTGGAGCCTGGCACAGGACTGAATGTTACCCTGAAAGCTAACTATACTGATATGGAGGTGCCCTACTCAGGAACGTTGATCTCTCATTATGAAGACGGAGAGACAAGATCCCGTGGTATCAACGGTATACGTAGAGAAGAAACCGTGTTTGATATTACTCCAGTATTCGGACCTATTTACTTCTTAAGTAATTATAGCTTAGTTCCTACTACCACTATACCGCCCACTACAGAAGCAACCACCACTACAACGCCGCAGGAATATATTAAGGAATCGCGTAAACCGGATATGGATAACGAAGACCACGATGAAAACATGATAATACCGCCAAAGAAATCGGATATGTCAAATATGCAAAGCGACGACGGTGGTCCCTTATCGCTGAAGAACAAAGTCGAAGATAACCACTCTGGAACATGTTTACATACATTAAACATTATATTTATACCTCTACTAACGATCATCGTCCATAGTATCACGTGAAAGTACGTTTCCTAAGAAGCCCTAAGTTGCAATAGTAATATATTCGTAGAGCAATATTGAAGAAAGATATATAACAAAAACAACAAAAAAAGAAAAACAAAGAAAAGAAATTGAAAAAAATTGATGATGTTGCTGTAATTTCGTACATAGCAATTTATGGCACGAAATAAAGCTCCTTGGTTAAATCGCTGACTGTCGGGCTGTGATGTCAGCGCTGACATATGCTTGCCTTTCGAGAAAACTTGATATTTAATATATATATATATAATTTATAATATAATATATTAAATTATATATATATACATAAATATATATATATACACGTTTAGGATATTAAAGAAATACCTTAATGATGAGCTAGTCTCATGACAATGTTGAGTACAAGCGATCGCAGCCAATGTAAATGTTAACAGAAGATTCGTTAACATTACCTTTATTGTTGAATAACTGAATGTAAACTACGACATTCCGTCTTTACTAATTCCGCTGTGGAAACGATTCTCCAGCTAATCTATTTTATGCCTTTGCAAAGTGTAAATCTAGACACACCCTCTAGAAGGACCTTGAATGAAAAGCTTTGAAACGAATGGACATCTACTTTGAAGGTTCGATTCGAGAAGAATTAGAATTACGGAAGGTATTGTCTCGGACAACTAGCTTATATAAATGAGATCAGGGGAGTAAAAACGACAATGAAGGATAAAGAGATGTGAGAGTTAACGCGGCTACGATATATTTTTGAGATTGCAGTATAATTTTAGAAAATTGTAAGATTTATAATGGCATAGCAAGTAAGAATACGTAGATAACAGGTAGATGGGTACAACTATTTTCCAAAGCTATTTTAATATCGTTTACGTGACTGATGTAAATTTCATAGGATTTGCAGTATAAGACTAATAGAAACGGAAGCTAAGTAATCACAAGGATGAGCTGAGAACGAGCCAAAAAACGAGCCAAGAATTTAACCATGTACAGAGTCTGAGTAATAATGAACGAAACTTCATAAATTCTTAAATAATTAACGCTTCGTTGTAAATTCAATGCAACTTATAGAATTCTCTGTACCCATCTGTCTCCCAGGTAAAGTGATAGGGCTTGCAGATTCCTAGAAGATTACTATTAATGGAAATTGTAACGGAAGAGGAATGCAGTATTTTAATTTTGTATAGATGCGTTAATAATTTTTAAGGTATACTTTCTTTGATAAGTCAAAGAGAAATATGGACTTATTTAATTTTTGCGTTTAATTTAAACGTGCTTTGTTTGAAAGCACATTGACAAAAGAAATGATATTTTCATATATTCTTATATTTTCGATCATTTTTACTTGAACCATTGGTATGTACATAACATGTTTCCACATTATTGCTAGGCATAATTGTTGTACACTTATTTAACCATTTAATAGTTTTCGCCTGATACCGATATCGATACTGTATAATTATCGTATATTTTATTCTATTATAGTACCTATCAAAGTAACATGAAATTCACCTTGAACAGAAACAAATTGTCCAGATAAGTTTGTAAGAGTATGGTAAGCCTAATCACAATATTGTGATATCCAATGAAATTTTATGTAGATGTAATATGATTGTGACATATTCTGTTGAATAATTTGTTAATTGTCATAGAGGGAAGTAATTCGTTGCGAGATAGTGACAGGCGAGTTTTAGAACGTACGTTGTGCGTATAAATGATAAACAGAAGAAAATGATAGATAGAAAATGCAAGATAATACGACGTTTGATATTGTGGGCAATATTTTCTCACTATGAATAATATGTAATGTAACGGACGCTAAAAGAATAATACGTCTTCGGAAGCAACTTAAGAATGAAATGATTAAAGGCATGGAAAACAGTCTATATTCCGATGCAAAGTATTACTGCTTATGTTTAAGTTGCTTCTTGATACTTCTGTATACCCTTGAGAAGATATTAAATAAAAACTACAGTGAAAATAACTACATTTAGCAATGCCAAAAACTGTCCTTAGCTTCTATGACTATCTGCATTGAACAAACATGTTATTTGTGAATAATCTATATCTGTACATTATCATGTAAATATATATACTATATACATATATGTATGTAAAAATGTACTCAGCCTTGAATAATTTATGAATGCATGCACAACACAATCTCTTTTTATATTAAACAATGCACATTATATTGTTTTCTTTCTTAAATAAAATTTGATCAAATGCCCCATACTCGTATGATGTTCCTTCCAAGAATGTCAAACCAATTCTTCAATCAGAATAAATAAAAAAGTGAATGAACCGATGAAACTGTGTATTCATCATGACCATTACCTCCTCATCCTTAACTTTTAATGCAGAATATTATGTACACAACTGAATGAAATAGTTTAATTGTTTAAAATTACAATTACTACATTCTTACAAAATTACCACAAGATTTATGTACTAATATAAGATGCTGACTTACCAAGTACACCGTACTGTTGTGGAGTAAGCGTAACGTCTCCATCTGGGCCTCCTGGAACAGAAGATATAAGCGATACTCGATCACTTATGTGACTCCTACTGCTTGCCTCGCTTCTTCTTGCCCACGATGCTTGTGACACTGCATCTATCAACATGAAAAAAATATGACTATTCTAGATAACAGAAATCAACTATAGTAAATCCATATTAATTGTAATATCTCAAATTGCTACAGATTTAAATTTTTAACAGAATTACTTATGACTTAAACAGAAAAAGTTTCGAACTTAATACTATATAAAATGTGCATAATATCTACATAGAATTTCATACGATGTATTGATAAATTACCAAAGTTAGAATTCTTTGTGTTTGCAAATCTTTGCTTTAAATCTCTCAAGGGTCTCCTCGAAGGAGGACGAGGATGCCTTCTCCGTCTTTTTAAAAACTGTGCCAAGCCTCCCAGTAGCAATGATCCTCCAGTTAAACAGATAATAAAAATCTGCAAAATACAAGTCAGTAAAAAACTATCGAATTGGAGCAAACATTCTAATGTGTCTACAGAAAGTTCCAGAGACGATCAACAACGAAAACGTAATTAAATGAACGTATAATATCATTCTTCAATATTATGTAATGTTGAAATTATCGAATGTAAATATATTTATTCTAACCTCAAATAGGGATACTTGCTTTTTGTGTTCTAGATAAATGTATCGATGGCAGTGAAATTATGTAACGTTTATACAATGCATCTAAAAACTGCCGGGCGTTAAAGACGGACATTGCAAATATCTTCGTTAGAAACTTGTAGAAAAAGGGATTTACGGACGGTAGCCCGCAAAGAGCAACATTAATTTTGAAAAGAACACTGCAATGGTATTCGTTTGTGCGGCAAATATTCAAAGCATAACCTATTACTGTGTTCATACAAGACCTGCAACTATCAAACTTTACAGTTTCAGTGTCTTACGACACTGACCTATAGAGGAAAAGTTTGTGGGAAACCGAAAGAAAAACCCTATACGTTAGGCGATAAACAATATAGTTGCAAAATTTATCGTTCGTCAGAGTAGAGGGCGTAAGAAATCTAATTGTTGTTAACGATGTCGATATTTCAGATAGTGAGCCACGAAATTCCATACAGTGATTGGTCTACTCCTATACCTCGTCTGTAGTACAGACACGGACGAGATGCAGAAGTAGACCAATCAGCTAACACAGAGAAAACATTTTTTATCTAATCCTGGTTAAAAAAATTACGTGCGTTCTGTTTTATGCTAAAAGACGGCCCGATTCTGTGCCATGCTAAAAGACGGCCCGGTTCTGTGCCATGCTAAAAGACGGCCCGGTTCTGTTCCAGGAAAGGCGACACGGTTCTGTTCCAGGAAAGGCGACACGGTTCTGTGTCATGCTAAAGCGGCCATGTCTCTCATTCCTCTCAGATATCACTGCGGCAGATTCAGAGTGATTCAAAGAGACTGCTTGTCTAGGGAGGACGCCGAGTGTATCTCGGGGGAAATACCTAGGCACCTCTGGCGCCCTCTGCGTCGCCTAGCGGATGCACTAGGGAGTCATTGATACTCCCTACAAGACGATGCAGAGTTCCGTTCTCGTCGATCAGTGGCAGTATGTTGGCAGCACAGTAGCGCCCCGTGCAGGCGCGCAATTCAAGATGGCGTTCAGTCTAAATTTAGGAGCGCTTACTAGAGCTTGGCGTCGTTCTGTTCGTTCTGGTGGTTCTAGTTCGTTCAGTAATTCTATGGGTTCAGTTGTGCTTAGTGGAAGATTGCTACGTGCTAATCGACACCAACATCACCGAGACATCATCACCGATATAATTTCAAATAATACAGGATGCCTGGATACATGTGTGTAGTTCCCGGATGCAAATCGGGTTCAAAGGTTCCTGCACATGCATTTCCGAAGGATCCAGTTCGAGCACGGGAATGGAAACGAATTGTGGATTCGCCTAGGCTGGATGGGATATCGGAACAGCAATTGAATAAATTTTATGTATGCGCACTGCATTTCAAGCAAGAGGATACCATTTTAACATTGGCCAGGCGCAAATTAAAACATGATGCTGTTCCGTGTTTGCTTTTGCCTAAATTAGAAGGAGATATGCTGTATAATCTACAAGAAGAGGTATGTATATTATGGTAATATTAACAATAAAAGTGTATTTATACTAATAATGTTTCATAGATGAAAGAAGCTTGAGAGGTGGTCGAACCATCAATAAAATTAGAGGAAGGTATGCTATAGCCATGAAAGGTTTCACCAAAATAATGCGACTGGAAAGTTATTTAGATAGATATAAACATATTACAATTTTCTTATTTTGTAAATTATAAAATTTAATTATTTTCTTTTCTTGGACAAGGCTGGGAGCCTAGAGGAGGAGGGGTTTTTAGTAGATAAACTGCATTGTCATGAGTCCCACCCATACTCTCCGGTATCAAAACCTGCCAGGGGTTCAGTGCGGAAAGCATTTTCCCCTCCTCGTGAAATAATAAAAATAAAAAAAAAGAAATTTGGAAAACGAAAATCCACGAAACAGAAGGAAGTAATGAGCAAAGCAGGATGATTCTACGGCACAACTGCAAAGAAGGAAGTCATCCTCATTGTAAGTAATTTGTCAAGTTAATTTATGATATTAATAAGTATTTCTATTAAGTATATTAAAGTTCGCTTAGATTGTACTTTTAAATTATACAATTTATAATAAATATGTAAACCAATAAAATATGTCAACCAATTTTTATTACACCCACACCAAACAAATTTAAAGTAATACGCCAGTGTCCCCATTATTCCTTAACTTTATGCGACGTAACTGCTGTAACTCGCAATTTTATTTTGATCGGTTACGTGACACTAAAAACTTGGGCCAAAAAAGTAGATTGGACGATAGGTCTATCTTATACCTTGTCTGTGGTATAGATGTCACTGAAATGTAACCTCAAAGTGTTCTAACTGGAAATATAACTGATGAAATTTTAAAATTCTACTGCAATTAAAAACTCATTGAAACATAGTTGGCAATTGTTTTATAGTAAAATAACCAACTTCGTTTCAAGTGTCGATTACCTTTAAGCAATGCAAAATTGCTTTATCGCTTCTAGAGTTGTCAGTAAAACAAGACTAAATAATAAATATCATACGCAGAGACTTGAAACACTTCATTAAAAGCAACAATAATCGAACGTTACAGACGTCCGTCCGTATTTTGCCGCGCTGCAAAAATGGCCGACCGCGCAGCCATGTTTGCGGTGCGGGCCTGCGCACTGGCGGCTCGTAATTTACATTTCACAAGCCCAAAGTCTCCTCGTTTTATCTGCACAGTGTTCGCAAAGGCGAGATCGCGCTGAACCGTTCAGTTTCGGCTATTTTTTCGACAAGTTCTCGCGCGGGAGTTAACGTGCACGCGTGCGAAACCGAACGGCAACGGCGATGGAGAAAAAAAAGAAGTAGAAATGGGCGGAGTTTGCGTCTGTGGTAATAACAGATAAAGAACGTCGGCCGGTTCGAAGGATACTCTCACAGGACTGCGGACAGGATTTCCACAGGGTGTTCCTCGAGGAACGGGTGTTGGGAGGTATCCGGTGCGATCCGTTGAGATTCGAGAGGTGTCCGCGATACAGGTTAAGGAGAACACGGTTACGAAAAGGCGGCGAGGTCGCGTCGTAAATAAAGTGGATGCGCACGCGGACAATCCACGTGAGACAGAGAGAGAGAGACAGCTCGGCGAGCGGATTGGTCGGACGAGGAGCGCGATGAGTTGGCCGCTCTGATTGGCCGACGGCGGCTGTTATGGCCGCCGATTAGCGCACGCACGCACAAACACCGAGGCGGCCACGGTGCCTCGCACACGGACGCACGTACACGCGCGTGCATCGGGCCAGGAGCGTAGCAGTCGCTCGCGGCCGAGAAGAGTGAAAAGAGCGACAGACAAAACGGTCGGTCCGCGCGTTGCCTTCTAAGGCGGAGGGAGAGTTGGTGTGTGACGTCGTCCGTGCGCGGATGGCTCGAGGAACGCCGCCGATTTTCCTCAGCTTCGACCGAGTATCCTTGCCGAGCGTTCGAGGGACCGAGTGAAAGGAGAGCGTGCATGCGGGCCGGCCGCCGATGCCGCGACCGTCGACACGAAACCGCGTATACGTAAAACCCGACAATCCGTCAAGTCCGAAGCTGCCCGAAGCTGCACCATTTTCGTCATCCTCTTAGCGTGTATATCGAGGAAAGGTAAACCAAGAGAGAGAGAGGGAGAGAGACCACGATTATTTTAAATCTGAAACGTGTTCGGGGAGCCTGTGTTCACGAACGAGCAGATACAAAGACAAAATAAAAAAGGATATACGAAGGGCACCGAGAAAGGTAGCGGGAGATAGAGATAAAGAAACCAGACACGAGCGAGAAACGAAGACGCGAACGCGGAGCACGCGAGAGAGAGAGAGAGAGAGAGAGAGAGAGAACCGATCAGGAAAGAGAAGGCGATAGGAGAAGCGAGTTAAAACGCCAAACGAGATACGTAAAAGACAAAGGCCACGGCGGCATAACCTCCAAAACGACTGTGGCGATATATCGTGCCCGCGCGTTTCATCGGATCCCTCCGCGGTTTTCGTGGACCGTTCGCCCGACGATCACACGCTCGATATTCGCATTATTTACGAGAGATTATATTTTTACAATGTGCATGCCTGCCGCCGCTGCTGCTACTGCTGCTGCTGCCCGGGGCTTCCATATACGAAGTGTCGCACGAACGAGATAGAGATAGCGAGAAAGAGCACGTGTATGCGACGAAGGTATACAGATATTTTCGATCGAAGGTATACAGAAAGAAAAAAAAAAGAAAAACAAACAACGCGCACAGGCATCGAAGTTGTTTCAACAGCGAAACCGCGGGACGGGTTGTTTGTATGGTCGTGTTTTTTTCCGCGACACCTGGTATACGATATAATAGACCGTAGTCCGCGAGTGTTGTCGTCTACTGTGTAAACGAACTCGACGTTGCGTAGACAACTAGGACAACTTAAGTAGAAGAATAGAGAACCGAGGGAAAGAAAGAGAAATTATATATACGAGGATAGAGGAGATAAAGTAAAAGAAGGAAGAAAAGGAGGGGGATAACATACCATCGCTGCGGTCCACGGTTGATGGATGAAACTGGCAGGATGCTGCAACACGGTGGATCAGGTGTTGGTCTGATGGGTGGCAATCAGGGACAAGGGGCCCAAAACACCGGCGGATACGGAAGCATGGGGCCCGTCGACGCGACCGCGACGCAGGGCCCTGATCCTGCCGCGGACGCCAGGAAACAGGATATCGGCGAGATACTTCAGCAAATCATGAACATCACCGACCAGAGCTTAGACGAGGCGCAAGCGAGGTAGATCATTCTAGTCGACATCCGATCAGCCGCCATTTTTTAACGCCAGAACTGCCGGAGTAGCCGCGGCTCGAACAACCAATTTCGAACAATCGTGTCGATCGTTAACTAGACTTTCCGTCGTGTTTTTGTTACGAAATTAACCCTTTATTATAGTCGCTCAACGTTGCAACTCCTCAATGTACTAATGGCGACTATAGACAACCGTCGAAATTTTTCGTTCATCCACGATTTTGGTTGTTCTGGTACGCAATAAAATGATCTGTCACGGTTTTTAACCAGATTTATTATCGAACGAATCAATTGAAAAGTCGTGGCGATTGTTTACAAAGCTTTCAGTCTTGTTTTTGTGGCGATGTTAACCCTCTGCTTACTGATTATAGTCACCCGACGTTGCACTCCCACTGTTTATTCATGGTGGCTATAGCCACTCGTAAAAAGTTTTGTATTTACAAACGATGTTAATGTGCCATGTTATATGAATAGTGTATCCACTGGAAACTCATTATGGTCTGCTCTTCCTCAGAGTCAGAATTTTCAGCGTAGTCTTTGAAGAAACAGGCTGCAACAAGGCTTTTCAATATCCGTCCTAAAGTTCAAACAATTAGTACAGTAGTACGTATTATCTGAAGACGAGCGAACCATATTTTCCAAGAACTTTTTGATCGAACATCAGTAAGAAAGAATCAGAACATTGTTTCCGCCGGTGTGTGGCGTGTCAATTCGAGATAGCCTAAGGGGTTGGTTACAAAACGTAAGGGTTAATTACCGCGCAATAATCACCCAACTACTCGGCAGTTCTAGCGTGAACAACTGAACGTATTCGCAACGTTCGTAACGGTCGCGCGTTGATTTCATTTTCACGCGTCCCGACGCGCCGTTTCGCGATAAATATTTGCGTTACGCGAATCGCGGTGGCAATTACGGATCGCTCTGATGTCACGTTTGTTTAGCACACGTATCGAGAAGATTGCGATGCGAACGGATTACGTTGATCGTCTTCGCGCCCGCCGCGACTTTGTTACCTTGCGGCTCCAACGCCGGACATTGTTTTTACGAGGTCTTCCTAATATTTTCGTTGAGTGGTTCGAACGACGGCGGCACGCGTGTTGGTAATGACAAGCTGTAACGCAGCTTCTTGCGAACAGGCGCGGGGCGATAAGGCCGCGTTTTATCTTCGCGTTACTGGTCCATGATCGTTCAACGTGTGCCAAAATGGTTGACGCGTACGAACACGATCAACGTTATTTTCGGATGTACCCGGTGTTTCGTTATTTAAACGTCGAACGTTTTCTGTTTTTCTGTTGCGCTCACAGGAAACACACGCTCAACTGCCATCGAATGAAGCCGGCCCTGTTCTCGGTCCTGTGCGAGATCAAGGAGAAAACAGGTGAGTGCTGTTGTCGCATCGGCATCCGGCGCCTTCCTTTGCTCGGGCTGCTCATGCGGCCGTGCGTCACTAATTGTACTTCAATATTTACCACCGGCTGCGTCTCCCATAAATCAAGATACGTCGGTCCGCTGAAAATCTGCGGTTTATCTCGCCAGCTGCTCGCGCAACCGTCTCTTAACACTTTGCCTACCTTCTTAACGCTGGAAACTGCCTGCCCGGAGAACAACGTGTCTCGAACGTCTTCGGAAATTTGCGCTGTAATCCTCAACACGCTATCTGCCGAAAAATCGTTTTCCACGATCTCACAGAATCGAAGTAATGTAGTCATTGTATTGAACGTTTCAGGGTTAATTAACTCGTCGCCGGGATTACTTCTTGAACCCTTCTACGTCGTACAAATTCCAGTGACAAATTCGTTTCGAGATCCACAAAGAATTGTGCCACTCGTGTGTCATCGACGCGGCAGTGAACATGTTGAAATAGAAAGTTTAGAGTGCGTACTTTGGACTTGCCCGACAGTTCTGATTAGTTCCAGATAGACAGTTATTTTTTCTTTTTATAACAGTCTAATGATAGATCCAATGTTAACTCCAAAATCGAGACATTTCTTTCCATTTTGCACACTGAATTACGCTTGTTTTGTCATACGAAACATACAATTTTAGAAATTCTTGAACACAGGTGAATTTAGCAATATCAAAATTGTTTTGACTGATCGTATGACAATTTTTAGCGGCCCCTGGGAGTCGTCATTCGTGAAGGAGGAAGTTACATTGAGTAGTATAACCAAAGAATTTCCTCTGGAGCCAATGCCCAGGAGAAAGAATGATTGAAGATCAGCTTGGCACATTGATTAAGAAGCTCCTCAGCAGGTTAGCGGTAGGCAAAGCGTCGAGTCCGTGGCGCCGCAGTTGTCAAACAGTATCAAGATTCGGAATGCGACAAAATACTGGAAAATCATTCGGCATTGATCTCTTATTCGCGATAATCCGTCGTATCGGGGAGTCACCGTCGCCGAAATGCGACGATAACCAGCTGCCGATTAAATAGACGCTGACGAGATAAGTGGAGGGAGCACGCTCCATAAAAGTGTGCGGACGATCACCTCGTAAACTCTTGTGCACCGACCGCCTCTAGGAGTCGTTCTAAACAATCCGAGAAATTCCTAGAACAAGAGATCCCTATCTAGCCGAGAGAGGGATGAGAAAGAGAGAGACCAGGAGGCTGTTGATACGTTCCCCGAGCGTGCAGGGTCGACCCCTGCGCCCATTCGAAACTCGTAAACATAATTTTTATGCGATGTTTGGATTACTTTTACGCGCGGATCAAGAGACCACGAAACGCGCAATTATTTTTCGGGTGCGAGGGGTGGCTTGGCTCAGACTCTGTCTCTCTTCCTCTTGGTAGCCTAGCTAGCTAGCTAGCTAGCTCCGGCTGGCTTCTACTCGGCTCGGCTCGGCTCGGTTCGAACAGACACAGGGAGCAAACCGGGGGGACTGTGGCGGAGAGAAGGAGGTGTGTGGGTCGGCTACCCCAAAAGTAGTTTCTGCCTGGTCGCTTGATGGGGGTGGTGGGGCCACCACGCCCCTCATGCTAAGCCACCCTCTTTCACGTCGTTCCGCCATAAGTATATGTGTATATCCTACACACAGCTTTCTCTCTTCCTCTCTATATTTCTGTGTTTCATTCTCTCACTCTCTCTCTCTTTCTCTGTCTCGCCACCCTTTCCCCTCCCTACCGTCTCGCCATCGGCCAGTCTCCTTTCTCGCGACGAGGGTGGTATTGTGCTGGTCGAGGGTTCGACGTCGACGACATTCCACGAACAGCGTCCGTTGTATATGTCCATCCGATAAAAATTCGAAAGGGCGCAGCAAACCGGCTCCCATTGTCGCTATACCAATGCTTTTTTCCCTATGCACACGACCCGAAAGAAAAAATTGATCTACCCCTTAAACGCAGCCGCGGCTTTTCGTTTCGCTTCTCTTCGACAGGGGAGGGCAACTTACCCTCGACTCGAAACCTTGAAAACAGAAATTCATACAAACAATTTACACTATTGTCGAAGTAGAACGTTTCTCGGGATTTTTTGACCCGCAGAACCTAGCTCTGGTGTTATCTTCTACTAGAGGACAAATAGGGTAGAGAGGGATTTATAGAAGGTTGACAATCAACATTGACTATTCTCTTCATCTTCTGTCGATGTGAAACTATACCGGCCTGAAGTACTCAACATTCGTTTAGTCCCTTATCTGCAGAGCTGTCGAAAAAGATTCTGGCAACAGACACCACTCCACCAAGTTAACAAAACTCATGGATGCCTAACGAGCTTGACAACTGCTATCGATCCGCAGATCTATCAATGCTCGGCTCACAGATACGAGGACTCGCTATCACAATTTCCCGGGTTCCAAGCGAAATAGTAAAGTGGATCTCAGCGTTTTCTTTGCGGGCGCAACACTTTGCGTAACGCTCGACGATTGCACGGGCCCCGGGCTTAATCGGCACTCGTGAAAGAAAAGCGAGACTCGGTCCTGGCCCTCTTCACGGTGGCGAAGATGAAAACGGAGGGTGCGCGAACGGCGGAAGAGAATGTAGGAGGGCCGAGGAGGAGGAGGTGGACGATTTACGTAAACAAAAAAGGCGTCGAAGTGTGATGAGGCGCGCTCAAGAGGATAACTCGTTTTAATGGTTCTATATTCTTTATGAGTCCCGTTGCTAAGTATACACCGACCGCTCGTTCGTCGTTGAGGTGGACACATGGCCGTGCGATGCCAGACGCGTGCATGTGCGCCTCTCGCGTTAGGTCAGAGACGAGAGAGTGTACCGAGAAAAATGTGTATAGGGCAACGCAGACCGAGAGCGAACGGGGATGAAGAGCGGAGGAGAGGGCCACGCTTGTAGTAGAGTTTATGGGCAATGGCTGACGAGGCAGTGAAAAAGTACTAAAACCAAGAGGAGCAGATAAACGCTATGTTAAGCAGACCGTTTTACCAACCATTTAATATAATCGGACTCTCTCCCTCTCTATCTTTCCCTTTCTTGCTGTTCTCTTCTCACTGTCTACCGCGGCTCGGATAACTTCGGATCAGGGCCGTCCCGAGTCAGATTTCTCCCCATTCGACAAATTTTTTTCTCCCACGTCACTCTACTCGCTGCTTGTGAACCGCTCAGCTTGCACTGCCGTTACTACGATTTGATTACATCTTGCGACCCGACGGACGTGAATAAACCATAACTCGAGGTGTAGCTTCTCGGGATTTTGCCCCACTCATTGGTAGTAACTTGCTCCTAGCTTGAAACGTCAGTGCAATCTCGAAACTGTTAAGCCTGACCTGCGGATTTTACGCGGTTGCGGTGAAAATGAATACCGTAAGATACAATAGTCTCCGGGAGAATTTAACTTCTATGGGTTGTCTGCTTCGTACAATTGCGTCAGAGTTCGTCTTGCTTAAAGATCCCCAGTTTAGGCGAAAAGGTGATCCCTCATGGTCGAGTCTCCGATCTCTAGCCGATTTTTTAATCAAGGTTCTTTCCGATTCGAGCGAAACAAGAAGTGAATTTCTGTTCGTCTTCTAAATATTTTCTACAATTGCTTCGATACATTGCACTCGACTGTTCCCACTGAGGCGCCAATAAAAAATAATTGACTATAATTCAAAACAATTCCTACATTCCTCAATACCTTTGCATTCAATAAATTGTTAAAGGTATAACTTTGGCGCAAGCAAAGCTTCCGTGAACAAAACGAACGTGGTCATATTTAACGAAAGTACTCTAGATTAGGTGAAACGTTCTAATTTTGGAGTCATAGTAGCTTCGAGTGTTAATCTCGTATGGAGATTCGGTAACCTTCAGAAAGCTTATTCACAACGTGCAAAAATAGAAGATACTGATAAATAATTTTCGCGGCATATCGTGGTCCAAGGTTCGCTTAACAAATACACGAAATCCACGTTGATCCCGGACGCGATATCGGTTCGCATGTTCTTCCGTGGCCGGTTGGCAAGACAATATTCGCGTTTCAAGATGGCTGTCCAGATAACGGGAAAGCTCTCGATCGGCTGATAACTCGGCCATCAGCCGCGACGGATCCATTTTTAATGGACTGTTTGGCGATCTTTCCCTCGTTCATTTGAATATCTCGCATTGTGATCGATAGCCTCGAGGCGAGGACGATTTGTCACGGTCACCGGTGCCCGGGCTACTCTCCGAAACGCCGTGGTGATCTTCGAGAACCTGTTTCGGACAATCCCGTTTAGACCGATTTCCCATGGGACCCAGAGAGGATCCCGATGGGTAGAGAGCGGCGTGAAAGAAATGAGAAGGGGAATCCAAGGGGGGGATGTGGAGGGGAAAGAGCCCCGAAATCCGCGGGATTTCTCGAACCCGTCTTTTTCGACCAACCCCTAATCCGTTTTTTCCTCTCCTTCATCGCCGGGTGATCCTTTCTTCGGATAGCGGCTCGCAGCGGTGGTATAATCGTTGCTATGCCACATACTGCGTCCTCCTAAAAATATTTCTGTCTCGATATAGGTGGGCAACGCGTTGCTCCTTTCGACGAGGGATTTAGTGTCGCCAACTTTCCTGTTTTCTACTTGCAAACTTTAACGCATTGGGTCACATTTGGCAATCGACAAACATTCGGTCAAGTCAAAACAATTTATTTAACCCCTTGCGGATCACACCCGTACGCCATACTGACGAATTTCTCAAAATCGGTTACTAGGATCTTTAGGCGAAATAAAAATTTTCTGTTGGAATTGCGACGAGCTGCAGGTGAAAGAGAGATTTATTTTCTTTCTTAATCCATTAACTACCAAATTTTAGAATGAAGGAATGAAACTAAACCGTCAGCCGTACCAAATATATTTCTGGCGCCGGGTGGTGTACGTAAAATTCCCAAATCCACAAATGGTGATCGTGGCACCTAATGGGTTAATATGTGTAACCCTTAGCACTCGAATGGTGACTGTAAGGCACCACTAAAAATTGCTGTAACATTATTCAAAGTATTCTTTAAATTATTAAATTTGTTTGTATTTAATAAATTACTAAACATTTTAGTATTGTAGGAGTAAATTGCACCATTTTCGTATGTATAATATGAAAAAGATATACATATGTAGAAGGGAAATATTCTAGGTCGGAAAAAGTGTTTCGGGGTTAAAATAGCTTCGAGTGCAAAGGGTTAATAGGCTGAAGATCATGTAATAGTATCTTTAAACTCTTGTAATGTCTTTACCGTTTCAAGTTACTGCTACTCATTTTTCTGATGAATGTCAAATTATCAGACACGATATACTTCACCGTTTACTCTCCACAATTTGAACCCAGTTATGGAAAATATTGAAACGTCTACTTATCTTAGCCTTTCACCTTTGAAGAAGGAATGTACAGTCTGTATCATTTATTCTTCCACACTATTAATTTTGTACCGTCGCACAGTGATCCCAATCGACGAATTAGGAGGATAAAATACTAAAATCGTTTTTTCTGTCGAGCACAATACCATTATTTATATATTTTTAGACCATAACGAAGTCTACGCGATTAATAGTTTTCGAGATGTGGTGATGCAGTTTATGATTAAAAAATGTATAACTTACTGGGAAAGATGATTATTTTTCAATTTAGCGTTCCTCTGATGGTAATTCAGTATTCTACTTGCCCGTGGCCGTGCCCGCGTGCACCCGTTCCATTTGAAAAATTTTGACCTCCTGTACTTTCTAGCTCATTCTCTAAATAATTTACGAACACATGACGATTCTTGATCATAGTCGATTGCATAAGGCCTAATTCCTTCAGGTGAATAACCATGTCCCGCCGAGTTATAGCACGCACTCTGTCTACAAAAAAAAATGATTTCTCACAAAACGACAACTAAAGTCGAAAACCTATTGAATTTATATCGAGTACAGGAGTGTTACTCTTGCTTAAAAATAGTTTGAATTAGTAACATTTAGCAACTTGGGTTCTGCACTCCACAAAACGTGGAATAGCTTACAAAAGAAACGAGGACCATGTATATTAAGATGTCCCGAAGTAAAAATAATAATATGAGTCACTAAATTGAAATAAATTTGTAGTTTCATATTTACCTCCAACTGTGGAATTCATATTACTATGAATATAGAAGCGTTTATAATGCCAGGTAATGATCAGAACACACGTTTTCACATACACTATTTCCCGACAAGCGATCGAGTAACCTAAAACAATTATGCGTTGCGACGCGATATTTGCGTTCGTCATTTGTTTCATTGTTAATGAGACTAATGCCAGAAGTCACTTTGCGTCTCTGTGGGATGTATAGTACATAAAAAATTCACTTATACGTGTTTCTCTTTACCTTTAATTTTGAACTTTTTTCCTCCTAATTCATCGATCAGGACCACTGTGCGTCGCACCGATTTAACACCCAGGGACAAATTAAGTTGAGAAAATGGGGGCCACAGTTGAGGGTTAAATTTAGATTCTTTCAGTCAGTTGGATTCAGGGAAAATTGACGGTATCGGGCCGTTTTCCAAAAAATTGATTTTCCGCGGGTTTCCGAGACGGTTTCGCACCGGGGCCGGCGTTTTCGCATTCGATACGGTTAATTCGCGGAGCAGCGACCGGTGATTCGCTAACGAAGCAAAGAGCAGTATCGATTGCCGGGCTGGCCGGTCGTCCGAATCGTGGTCGACTTTATTTATCGTTTGTCAACGCGTGTAACGCGCGCGAGTTCCGAAACGCGAGTCGATTGGGCTGCACGTCGCTCTTCCGGCTTTGCGCTCTCTCTCTCTCTCTCTCTCTCTCTCTCTTTCTCTCTCGATTTATCGTCATTCAATTAAACCGGGCACCGTGTTGCCCCCCCAGGCCATGTTACCGTCCTAGGCGCTATCGAAAACGACGTCTCGTCGCGGTCGCGTTTCGGCGTAGCAATTAAAAATCCATACTCGATTTGGCCGTGGTCCAACAGCGATTTTGCGTTGGCCGGTACCGTCTACGCTGCCCGTAAGTGTTTTTCGCGAAAACCCTTCGGTCGAACGCTCCCTTTTTGCCGGGCCGCGCGCGTAATCTCTGACTCGTTTCAATTGCTTCGCCCGCGATGCGGAACATCCGAACGATAAAACATCGGCGGATCGTTCGTTTTTCGGAACGATGTCGCCGTCTGCGTGGCTCGCAACCGCAAACACCTTTTTCTCGCTTATTTTCATCCTCGTTCGTCGACCCGAGACGCGACGATCCTCCTTTGTCGCTGGCTTGCCCGCGAATTTCTACTTCTCACTCGGCGTTCCCGATTATTTATTGTTTTCGTCACGAGGAGACGAGTTTTCCGATTTATGCTCGTCGAGCTTGCGAGGATTCGTTCGCCAGGAATTAACAAATGCGTACGTTGCATTGAGAGGTACGGGGACAAGCTCTGGTCAAAATCGTGTCTATCAGCGTTTCTGATTAATAGATGTGATAAAAGCCGATATTTATGCAAAATAAAAATATTGCACGTCAATCGTAAAGGACAGGAGCCGAGTAAAACCGTCTGACCTCCTTTAACAATTTCGATAAGTTTAAAATAGAACATCCATGCTTCTAAATTCTCTTAATCCTTTTCCAGTTCTGCCATGCAAGCATAAAATCCAGTAATTTTTATAGAAACTATTTTGTAACTCGCTCACGCTCAGTACTCGACAGCTGAGCCATAGATGATTAATTCGTTGAGTTCAAATTTCCGCAGCTCTGGCAAGGAATACCGGAATTGAAAACCAGCGGGGCAATCATTTGCCAACAAGCCAATCGAGAAAATCGATTCTGGAAAATCGCCGGCCACCCGGGGTACATTACATTGCGTCGATAGTTTAAGAAATAATTAGCGGTCCACTATTACAGTTTCCATGTCGAGCACCGGCAGCGTTCTCCTCCGAGTAAACCGTACGTTGCACGTTAATTGGACAGCGCTCACTTTAATTAAGGCTTGCGCAACGATCCGTGTATTTGTTTGTCTCACGCGATTCCGCACGCGATACACGCTACGCTGCAGCGATCTCAAGCTTGACGATGCTTTTCCTGCGGCCGTAAATGGAAAAAATCACAGAAATTCGTCGATTCCCTGATTTTCCGTTCGCGGAACGTCTTCGTCGATCGATTTCTGTCGGCAGTATCGTTTTCCACGGCCGGAACATGTTCGCGATTTTGTTCGGCGCGGCTAATTAACGAACGCGCGCGTTCCGATCGATCGCAATTATCCGAGCCTCGCATCAGCGAACCGCGTTGCTCTGCTTCTTCGTCAACGAGACACGGCCGGGCACCGGATCGACCGAGGAATGAATTACTAACGTAATTTACCCGATGCAGTTGCCGCTGCAACGTTACTCCCGGTGCAACGCCGCCGCGGTCCCGTGCATCGCGATTTCACGCGCGTTCTCGATGCTGCAGCTACCAGCGATATGATTTACCGGACTTGCACCGCGAGCCCGGATTAAAATGTTGCTCTGCTCACGATATCTGATTACCTGACTGCCAGTTTATGCGATCGTACCGAACGCTATCGAAACACGCGCCGGAATTAGCGATACACGTGCTGATACGTTGGCGATTTTACTTTGTGATTTTACACGAACTTTCTGTGGACTATGATTCCTGAATTATTTCGCCAATTGATCAGTCTGTCGGTTTTATACGACTAAATTAGCTGTAATTTGAAATGGCAAAAATATTGAAAAGCTGTTAGAGGATCAATAGACTATTTTCGATCTACATACAAATGACACACAATTTTTATTTGCGATTTTGCGATTTTATATGAACATTCTGTGGACTATGATTCCTGAATGTCTCATTATTTCGGCAATTGATTAGTCTGCTGATTTTATACGACAAAAATAGCTGTAATTTGAAGTGGCAAAAGTATTTAAAAGCTGTTAGCTTTTCTTAAATGACTCACAATTTTTATTTGCGATTTTCTAAAGACTATTGTGCTGTCTGTAGATGGGCAGAGTCCTACAGTTTGCATGATGAAGACTTTTAGCAGACTTTAAGGTTTGAAAATGCAGTGCCGAGCAACTAGTTTTATAAGTTTGTACTGTATCTAGTTAAATCCTTCGTAGATTGCTGTTTTTGAGAAATGGGATCGATAAATGGTACTCTTAACTTCTGATTTCCGTCTTTCTTCTCTGTGACAGCTTGAATCTTGTTTCGTGTATTTCTCTGAAGAGTCTCGCACCTTGTGGGACACGCATAGTCCCACGGTTTGCTGGTTAGGCGTTCAGATCGGCATTTTAATGAGCGTAGACCGATCAACGGCATTTTTCACCCCCATTTACCACGATCCGGTGGCGCCAGACGTTTTCTGTCACGGTGCACGAGCACGACCCGTGTTAATTGTAGCAGAACAATGAAATTCGCTCGTTCCGGCTGCAGGATTCGGCGTGGATCGTGCATCGTTCGCGAAAGGTAGAAAGGCGTACAGTTGGTTTTCCAGGAGATGACGCTTCTCATCCCGACCCCAGTTGGAATGTCGTTCCCCTAGCTTCGATTTTCTTTTCTTCTTCTTCTTCTTCTTCGGGCTCTTCGTTCCCCTACCCTTTCTGTTCGACCTCTCCGAGTGCTTCTCGTTCGTTTTTCTGTTCGTTTTCTTCTCCCTCTTCTTCATCCGCGGACCCCGCATGCAGATGGGTTCCAGCAACCAAGGTGAACCGGCCTTTCTGCTCTCTCTCTCTCTCTCTCTCTCTCTCTCTCTCTCTCTCTCCCTCTCTCTCTCTCTCCCCCCCCCTCTCTCTCCCTCCTCTCTCTCTCTGTTTCTCTCCCGAGACAGAAACTTCTTCGACCCGACTAACGAGATTTGTCCGATTCCAGCCTGTCGTATTGTGCGCTGATTTATTACGAAAAGTTTTTTAAGGTTGTACAGAGCGCACTGTGCACCGACGCGCACCAGCGCACAATTTCTATAAAATCGGCGGAATTAATCCGAAAATTTTCACGTCACGAAACAAGCTTAAACTGGGGTTTTAGCGAACTAATACTTGATCGAGATACACTGAAAAGGACACTTGCATATGATCTCATTTGTTCGAGTAGTAATGGTCAAGTTCAGGTCGAGTGATCTCGAGTATTAACACTGTCCTACACTCGCGATGCAGATTTCGAACGAAATCTACTAAATCTGCATTCATCCGAGAAATATTTCAAAATTGACTACAGAAACTTATATTATCATCTGCCATATGTTTTCATGAAGTTATTGTTCTGAAACATACCCAGGGAAAATATCAAAAAGTTCAAACCGTCCAGAGATTATTACGACATTGTCAGGCTTAGTTCCCTTTAAAGTTAAATATGAGAATATATGCAGGCATAAATATAAAATTTTCTTTTCTTGCTTGGGAATTGTGAAGGTCAGGTCATCAAGTCGGTCTCTGCATTTGTAAAATAAATAAATTGCAGTGCGAGGGATTAACGCGGCGTTCTGTGAGTAATTGATAATTAATAGAAAATTTCCGGCTTTTCTGACCAGCCGCGAGAGCTTTCGCAAGCGTTCGCCAATTTTCGCAATACTTTTTGCGGCCTCGAAAATCCTTCGACCGCGGACGATAGTGCCGCCGCGTTTCGAGTTCCGAAGCGGTGTCCGCGCGGTTACGCGCGTGTAATTCGGAACTTCGAGCGAGTCGGCGGTAGCTCGCGCGTCGAACTTAGAAAATGTTACTTTGTAAAGCAATATGCATAATGCAATCGCGACCACGACGCAGCGGCATTCGCAGCTACGTAAACGCGGCTTCGATATCCGCGCCGTGAGTATGCGAGTATGTATTTATAGGCGCAGATAAAAGCTCGCCGGGCACTATCGAGCAATAATGTTTCGGTAATGCTTGCAACGCCGATAAGATACAGACACTGCCCCCCCTCTCTCTCTCTCTCTCTCTCTCTCTTGTTAACCTTTCGATCGACCATTGTTCTTACGTTCCAGTTTCCTTTTCGTTCGCCGATCGAACGAAATGCATTAATCGCCCACGAAAGCACAATCCGAAAAATTCTTGGTTAGATCAGTTCAGAAGTGAGCCTGTCTCAACAAATTCAGCGGTGTTCTTCTACATTTTCTTCAGGCGTAATGTAACGTTACATAGTATTAATGCATGAGGCAATAAACAAGACTCTGTTTTAACATATGGAAGCATTTCAAGACAGATAATAGGCAAATCATTTGCAATGCATGTCATACGTTAAACAAGTATCATGTATAAAATTTGAACCTTGCCATCATGAATAAATGATCTGGGAAAATCCTTCGAACGCGAAGAATGTTGGATTCCGCGAGTCTTATTAGCAAACTGCTTATTTTGTGCGTTTGTAATAAATATAAAACAGTGAACATTATAGAGCAGTTGGTAAACACGGTTCCGTTGTCTTCCAGTTATTAAAATTGTTAAGAGAGGAAACACATTTTTATTGGACCTCTGTCTCCCAGAGTTGATCAGGACCATTTTTATTTTGCATGAAGATCCACTGTCTATTTGTTATCTTTATTACACACTTTAGCCTCAGAAATAGACCACGAATCTTGAAGAAGAAAAATTCTTGCAGTATCGTTGACAGTATTAATTGATTAAAAATCATGCTAGTGTAGTTCCATATCTCACAGAAGAAAAATCTGTACAATGTTAATGCTCCTAATCATAAATTAGGTTTACTCTCCCTACATTAACATTAACACTTTGACTACCAGACCAGAAACCTACAAACTCCAATGAAATCAGAGTAAGTTACTTAATGAAATAAAAATTGAAAATAATCAAATGTATGATACTGATCAGTCCCCCAACTTTCTCGCATTTTATCCTAAAGAAATAGATCCCAATCAAATTTGGTGCTACGGATATACTGACGTAAAAATTAATTTTGAAACCTGAAGAAATAATTCCATCAGCCAGATATGGTTGACATGACGTTAGAAAACTATAAGCACTTAATTCCTAGACGAATTAAATTGATCGTTATCCGGAGGATTTAATCATCAGGCTCTCGGTCGTCTCGGAAGAGCGTGTCGAAACCTTTTGAAATCATGCTCCAAAAATACGCCGACACTCATGGCGGCCCCGATATTTCTGGAGAGTAGCAGGCTTTCGTTAAACTATTCTTGAACCGATCGGCGATGGTGTGTACATACGCCTAACTAGAAACGCAAGGAAGAAGAGACCACCTCGTGTACAGAGCAGAGTAATGATACGGCGAACAAAAGCAAGTCCGAGAGACCGAGCAGGCATTGTGCTGTCAAGTTGTACACGACAGTTACACTGCTGTCCCGTTAACGGAATTGCACTTAAGTCGCTTTAATTGCGCGGAGTTGCTGACCGGAAGTCACCGTTCTGGTCATCGCCCCCGCAGAACGATCTCCCTTGTCCGCCCTTTGCATCTTCGATCGGTATCGATCCTCTACGCTCTTCCCAATCGCATACTTCCCAACCGCGTGCTCCGCGAATTTTTAATTCCGCGATCTGCCTAATCAGCTCGGAATCGTTAGCGACGAAGACCGTCGCTCCGTGTCACCGAAAGAGGCGATGGGAATATTTTTTAGGGAAATTTCGTGGAAAGGTCGTGGGTTCTTGAAACGTTTCAGGGTATTGTGCTACACATCTTCGGGAAGCGGAAAATATTTTTCGTCCTTTGCATCTTCGATCGGTATCGATCCACTGCGCTCTTCTCAATCGCAATCGAACGTATTGACGTCATAACTTCGATACGAAAAAACGTTGGCGCACGGCGATGTTGTGGGAGATTATTCGTGTCAAAAAGAAGGCTAAACTGGCCCAGTTTCAAAAGAAAGCATGACATTGTGGGGGGGGGGGGGGGGAGTTATAGGTGTTAGCAAGCTACCATCAGTTTCTCTGAAAAATAATTGTAGTCCTCAGCTCGGCGGTGGATTCGCGAGGCCCCGGCGTCGATTTCGGAGCGTTGGCATGCGGCGGAGGTACCAAAAGCTCCGTGCAGAAAAAATAAACACTCGATCCGCTGGCTGGGTCGTCGTACAGCTCGCGATAAATATCTACCTCGGCGCGCGAGAGAGGAGTCGGTGGCCCCTTTGCCGGATTCATCGTGCGTGTTCGCGCGAGCAGCGTAAGTGGATCGGCGAGTGGTTGACTCGATGCGTCCTGTACGCATGTGTTCGCAATACATGCGTGCGTTCATGTACGGCACGGGCGGTGGGGAAGGGAGGGGAGGGGTCGATTTAACAAACCATACGTTACGCCACGATAAAATCTCGCAAACCTATAAACTTCGGGGCTGGAGCTAGGTGCGGGTACGTTATATCATAAAAATCCAGTAAAATAAGCTCGTAAACCGAAAGACAGAGAGAAAGGAGGAGGGAGAGGCGGAAAAGAGTAGAGTGCCGTAGAGTGCCGAAGAGAGCGTTGTTGTACACGTGTGTCTGGCTGTCTCTCTGTGTGTCTGTGTACGTGTACGTGCACTCACGTGGTTTACACGCGCCTGCGTCCGCGGAGTTATAACTTCGACAGAGTTCTCGGGCCACACACACGCGTGTCCACCGAACTCCGGCATTTTTTTTATCGACGATAATTAATCCAGCCAAGGTTTTTCGACCGACACCAAGGAAACCAGATAAAACGTTCTGGTTCGACGATCCCTTCGCCGATATTATGGCCGGTGGCAATTGTGTGCGCAAAAGGCGGTCCGATGTTCTCGGTTTTTCGAATAGACGGCTCTGTTCTAAACAATTTCCTACACGGAAGTCGTACTGTCAACAAAACGCCTTTTCACACTAGAACTGCCGAATCGGTCAAAATGACTGGTGTATGATTTTTTCTTTCACGATTAGTGGAACTATGAAAACGTTTTCACGAGAAATTTTTAAATGTATCTCTTCTTTGTAGTACACGTTACCATAAAAATCGTATGAAACCTGAGCAAATTCAATCTTGCTGTTATTATAAAGGGATAAGCCTAAGTCTCGTTCAGGGCTCGGTAGTTCTAGTGTTAAGTCATCGAGACTACATCGTTGGACGACTGTTAGAGCCTCTGAAATGCGATTTGACCTTTTTCACTCAAATCTGAGGCGCCACTACAAATTGCTGTGCCCCTATTCAAAATATTCTCTACGTTGGCAAATTCGTTCGCGTTTGATAAATGATTAAATAATTCGCACGAGTAAATTGGATCAGTTTCGTACAATTAGAAATAATTTTAATAGAATGGAAATATTCTAGGTGGGAAAAAAATGTGAGTTCGCAGCTAAAATTGCTCCAAGTGCGTAGGGTTAAAACAGGAATCGTCATGTATGGCCTACTCAGTCTTCTGCATCACGCTGTATAAGTTTCTTCCTGGCATCAAGCTGGATCAATGATTCATAGAATTGATCGCACGAAAGTTCAGAGTTAGCCTGTTTCAGAAACAGAGTGATAAGTTTAGAGATACTTATAAATCTGGAATAATATCCAAGCGGAACTGCGAGGCGAGCTCGTCGTCACCTCGCGACAAAATACGGCCATGTTGTCCGCATGTTCGTGTTTTTTACGGGTAGCCGTGCTTCCGTTTATCCAGATTATCTGGCCGCGCGTATATTCCGGATCTTATGCTCTGTATCGCGATGCACTGTGGTTTAAGAGGCATCGCGACGAAAAAAATCGAACTTCTTTGCATATTTCTCGAACAGAATATCTGTAGAATATTGCCCTAAAACAGCTCTCCGAATTTCTCAAACCTACAGCGAAGAGCAATGTCAGAACCGCGACTCGCTTAATATAATTCTTTTCGCATTATTGAGAGACTGCGGATTTTGTGACAAAAACGGGTAGGTGAAGCATGCAATAGCAGGATAAGAGGGGTCAGGGATTCGCAAAAGCATAATTTTTATCCAATTTCACATCTCTGGAATTTTTCCTTGTTAAGTGCTTTGTTAATTGTTTAATGTCTCAAATAGTAAGAGAGATCGGAAGGTTGCGAACGGCTCTACAAAAATTAGAACGACTAATTGAAAGTCGAAAAGAAATTGTTTCCAATAGATTAGAAGGATCGACCGCGGCGTAGAAGTATCGTCTTTCCAAATAGTTTATGTTTTATTTTTTGGCGAGCCAGAACTGCATTTCGAAGGAACAAGCGGGCCGGTAACTTTGGCCAGGATCTATACAGGCCGGGGAGAAGAAACGATCTTTCTTCGGGCTAATTGGAAGACTCTCGAGGGCCGGCATCGCCCGCCTCTCTTCACGGTGTACGTACACCGGGGGCCGGTATTCTCTTAATCGTATGGTAATTCTATGGAGATTGCATGGGGCGAGGAGAAGCTCGTACCGTGGATCGTTAGGCCCTTTTCGTCCCCGGTGGAATCTAACTACACGCTCTCCTCTTTTTTCTTCGATTCGTCGACGCCGACTTCTCGGGACTCCTGCTCGCGGATTCTCCTCACCTGTCGCCGTCCGACGGCTTCGGTCGCTATTCATTGTCCGGAAATGTCGGACACCGTTCCCAGCTCTCATAGAACTCGATCAATTAACAGCGGGGCCACCGGCATCGCTCGAATTACCGGTTTCGGATCCTTTACTCCGGCATCGAAGAGCTTGCAGAAGTGGAGCGAGTCTCGGTACAATTGTCATTCAATTTTAGCAAGATTGCGCTTGTCGAATACTCGTGTCATCTGTATGCGGCGCCCAGAATCCCCTAATCCACGTTAATCTTATGCACGCTGCCACTTAAAATCGTAGAACACAGGAAGTCCAGAAATTTCCTTGGTTAACTAGTTTTGAGATTACAGAAAATATTTAAACAATCTTCAAAATTTCGACTCACTCGGCTACCTGGCGCCGAGGTTTCACGGTCGTTGCAATTAGGAAGGAAGAGAAACGCCCTCTTTCACAGTGAAAACTTTCGTCTGTGCAAACGCGAGTCTCGGCTCGGTCCAAGGCCGGAGCAGCGAGGCCACGCCTCCCCGTAGCAGACCACGCCCACTCCGCTCGGATTAAGAGCAAAATAAGCGTCTATCGATACCGAACTGACAGGATTAACGACATCTTCTTTGCCCGTTTTCGAATATTCGACAAATCCTATTCTTCGCAGATCCCGCGCCAACGCGAGAGCACTTCGGTCTACGGAACCTGCGGCTGGAAGATCATAATCGATAATTCTGGAAGTTGCACAAAGGATCGTAGCATTTGCTCGTTGCGACGTTCGATTCGTGTTGACGAGTGAACTGCACGACACCCTCGGGGATCAGAACAACCGGGGCTGCTCGTCGGTATGAAATAAGTATGGCGGTGTCTTGTCTTCGCGTAGGAAACCGCAAGACACGCGATCGAGACCTCTTCTCTATGCCGTACCGTAGCTCCCGGGGAGAGCGAAGCGCTATGCGACGCCGTTCGAACGCTATGCAACGCGCGCCGGTACCACGTCCGTCATTACGTGCCGTTCATGCAGGCGCAACCGTTATCGTTTCATTTAATTCCATTTCAATTCCGTCCGTGTAGAAGATGACAAGAGAGTGACGGCTCGTCCTTGAGCGGAGCATCGCCGTGTCCGTCATCATCGGAACGACACGCGGTGTGTAGCGGAATCGTTTTATCGCCGGGCGAATTATTCGCGAACCGACCGTACACCTGGCGGACAGGTATTCCGGGGTCGTACCCGGCACGACACCTTGCTCTATTATTAATGGATCGAACGGTTCCGCCAGGATTCCCGTCTTACCAACCCCCACGCGTTTTCGTTCCGTTCTCGCCGACCGGGGATCGACCAACTGCGATAGTTCGCACCTGACGACCGCACCGACACGCCTGCTATTGCTTGCAGCAGTGAGCACGCGTTCCACCCCAAACTCGAATCTTTCGTCTGAATTAGGCTCGGATTCTTTGATCTTGGCTCGGAGGTTCTGCGCGATCGAGGCGGGATTCTCTTGAAACGCCTGGCTCCTGGAGCGCTGAAAGTGACTATTTTAGTTTATGAAAATAGCGAGAATCTACCGAAATTGTTTAGTCACTCTGTTTATAATTTATTCACCTTGATTTTTTTTTTTAATGGAAAGACCTACTTTCTGTATCATGAATCGATGGACTATCGAATTCTGAGTATAACTGTGTTGACCTCCGTATGTCCTAGATCTAATAGTTAACGAGATATTATCGAAATAATTTTCTTTCTTCTTTGGGTAATATCTCGTAACTATTAGGTTTAAGACATATGAATAAATTATTATACTGTGATTTTGATATTTTATCGATCTGTTGTATAAGAAATGAGACATTTCATTAAAAAAAAAAAATGAAGTCGGCCTTCGTATGTCCTTTACGCATCCACGTACAAAAAGGGTACTAACATCAGATTAATGTTCCCTCGAAACCAAGTAAGTTCCATCTGATGCATTTCTTCCTAACACCAATAACAGCCGAGTTATTCAGGTGGCCTGTTTGTAGCGCCTCACCTTGTATACCCAAAGAAAGATTCTTAAGAATTTGTGTATGGTGTTTTAAGTGAATGGGGATTAATGCTTTCGACGACGAAAGTAAAAGCAAGGATATTTGGTGACAGAGTAAAAATTAAAAAAAAAAGAGGCAAAATGATATATATGATAAACGCTCTTCACGCTCTCACGACTCACAACGCTCTGATCTGCATCTCTCTCGAAAACGATCTCCACACGCAGACACTCATTCATACCGATAACATGGACACGCACTCCTTAAGATCTACAGGTTGTAGGATGCTCGAGACGAGGATCCTACATTTGGAAACACAAAAATACAAAATCGTTGTCGCAGAGATCCATGTATGCAGAGGTATCTAATCCAAGCTTGCATAAACATTTCACAATTTAACTAGTTCGTGAAAAGTCTGTGTTTGCAGAGACATTGATGCCTAATTCATAAAAACGTTTGTGCAAACACATTCAGTCAAGTCGTAAAGAGTCTATTCTTTCACAGGTCCTATTTATTCCTTGAAAAAAGTTCATATTTGCACAAACCTCCACAGCTTGGAGGATCCTCGAGACAAGGACCCCACATTTGGAAACACAAAAATACAAAATCGTTGCCGCAGAGATCCATGTATGCAGAGGTATCTAATCCAAGCTTGCACAAACATTTCACAATTTAGCTGGTTCGTGGAAAGTCCGTGTTTGCAGAGACATCGCTGCTTAATTCGCAAAAACGTCATAAAGAGAATTCTTCCAGACCTTTAAAAAAATGCATGTTTGCACAAACTTCCAAGCTCGCAGGAGGAAATATTCTTTCGAATATTTTATGGCCTCGTTGCATTGTTCCCTTGGATTATTCGAACCGGAGCAAAAGCTGAACAACCACAGCCTTTCTGTTCTCACGAATCAACGGTCATTTCCGAAGCTCCACCGTGAACCTAATCAGGTGCGTCGATCAACAATTCCCGCATGATTCCGTACGCAAGGGGTAGTTCGCAAGGTTCTCGAGGCCGGGGTCTGGCGGATTATTCTCGCGGCTGCGATTATTTACGAATGCGATTTCGCGGGGAATATCGAGCGTCACGTAAACAGCGTAGATCAGAGAGAGGACCGGGAACAGCAGGCGGCGTGTACACGGGAATACCGGGCAAAAAGGCGAGGAAGAAAGGGGATGAAGGGAGAGAAAGAGAGGAGACAAGGCGAAACACCGTGGAGCTTCTCCGTCTCGAGATTTCATTAAAATTCATGAACCGTGCGCGACTCGCGCCTCTCTCTCTCTCTCTGTGTGTGTGTGTGTGTGTGTGTGTGTGTGTCTTTCTTTGCTGCTGGTGGTCTTTGAGTTTTGCGCGTTACGAAGAAGCAGGAGCCAGCATATCCAGCGTCGAAGGAATCTACAAGGACCCGAAGAGAAGGAGAGAGAGAGAGAGAGTGAGAGAGAGAGAAAGGGAGATCCGACGAGCAGCTAGAAGAAGCCGAAGAGCTCGGAGCTCGGGAGGGAGCGCAACGTTAGCTATGAATAATACAGGGAACTTCTAATTGCGCGAGACAAAACTCGGTAGCTGGAAAGTTTCGTAGCCAGCGCCGGCGACGGCCAGAAACTTTCTCGACTCTCGCTAAACTTGTTTCCACCGACCCTCCTTCATATACGCGGCGCTGTCTCGCCGGAAGTCAGACTTCTCTCTCTCTCTCTCTCTCTCTCTCTCTCTCCCCCCCCCTCTCTCTCTCTCTCTCTTCGATGTTCCCAGAGACCCTGTCGACTCGGCTCCGCCGAAATTCTTCGCCCTGTCGCGTCGATCCGTGCCGCTCGCAAAGCCACCCCGGCAATCCTGATCTCCGCGAAACAGCCCCCCACGATCGCACAACTTTGCGCGAGAAGTTCATCTGCTGGCCCAACCGCTCCGCACATCCTCCTCTTTCCATAGCTGACCCAAAATCGCATTTCAGCACCGTCTGTCGAACTGCAAACCTCTGCTCGCGAGTGATTCACTCTAGCTTTGACCAGCATAAAAAACGAAAAATTGCGCTAACCTGCGAGCAAGATTACTGTGTGTCGGGTTAACATACTCCCCGATTTATTAACACAAAATAAACATTTTCCTCGTCAATTGAAAGACGCGTGAACCGCATAGAGATTTCTGTCTTCCTTTAATCATTTTAGCAAGTAGATCTTGATTTCTTTTAACCCTTTCGTCCCGAGCGGTACACATATGTACCAGCCTGATTAAAAATTTACTGAAAGGCCAAGAAAGCAATATTGGCATATGGCGATTGCACCACACCGGGCCCCACGCCACGTAAAAACCCTGGTGGTACACATGCGTACCACCTTTCACCCCCTCCCCCTACTGTGATAGGAAAAATTTGAGGGTGAGAACCTATTATTTTTAGTCCAACTTACATATCCATTAATGCCGTGTCACCCATATGTGGTTGACGGAATTATTTGTCCAGGTTTTGAAATGAATTTTTGCGTTATTATATTCCTTGCGCCAAATTTGATTAGGATCTATAAAATTCAAGAAAGTTGAAGGACTACTCAATATCACGCATTTAATTTCTTTCAATTTTTATTTCATTAAAAAACTTACTTTGGTTTGATGGAATGTTTGAGGTTTCTAGTTTGGCGGTCAAAGTGTTAAACTGTAATTGTTAAAATTTCAATTTCTATGTTCAGGGACGAAAGAGTTAATCTATCTACTGTTCGAATTTTCACCCATTTTTGTCGTGAGCGGATAAAACCCGCAGTCTGGCGAGAACAGAAACGCGACGCTAAGGAGGAAAAATGGTATTTTCCTGGTTCCACGTTCGGAATCTCGAAACAAATTGCAAACGTTCTGAAATCACTGGACTCGACCGTGCAAGCTTATCGCTTCAATAGGCCGAAAGAAATTAACGATTTATATGAACAAAACAAAGCCGACAAGGCCGGCATCGAGGCTCCGGATGGTCGCGTTGTTGAATCGGCCCCTGAAATGCAACAGCACGCGGTGGCCGAGCACCTTGAGGATCGATCGACGGGTAAAGTAAAAGTTTCTGCGGTTTTCGTTTGAAACGAGCCCCGGGGCCGTTAACGAGACGGCACGCGACGAGCGTCGGTTTTCCGTCGGCGAACGATCATCGGAATCATTATTATGCGTGCCAACCTGGGAGGGAAACAGAGAACGGGAACGAGCGAGAGAGACGTAAACGGCGGACATAAACGAGCGGATAGGACGTTCCGGGTCTTCTGTCCCTCTCTTTTTCTCGTGGTAGTCGGCTCGCATAGGTGCCGGCAATGAGAAGAGGGATATCGTTTCTGCGGGGAGGGTGTGTTCAGCCCCCGTACTCAGGGGTGGCTGTAACGTCGCTCGTAAAAACACCGTAAACTCGACAGCAACAGGTCCCGTGTGTCTGGTACAGAAACGGCGACCGTGCTCGAATATGACGTTTCGAGTGTGCGGGGCACCACGGGCGCGTGTCACGGCCCTGCCGAAACTCCACGCTGAACCCTTCCGTCCCCCTACCCTCAAACGGTGCATTGATCAACGAAATCGTAAACGGACCTAGGATATGGATGAAAAACCTGAAGATGGAATTTTGAATTTTCGCGAACTCGACAAGGCCCCGGAGAAATTGAGGGAAAGAGGGCCAGCCGGTCCCAAAGGACTTCCGGGGGACCTCCTCTCTCCGAGAATTTCAGCGGCGAAGGATTCGAAATTCTCACCGCGTAAAGAGTCTGCGGCATCCCGCCGACATGCATAATGCATACACACCGATGCCCGGAGAAAAATGTCTCCCCGCAGCTGCGAAACTCCGTTCCGTTTACGTGCGATGCTTCTGCTCGCGTCTACGTGCGCGTACTACGCGAATTCTTAATTCCGCGATCCGCCTAATCAGCTCGGGATCGTTAGCGATGAAGACCGTCGCTCCGTGTCATCGAAAGAGGCGATAGGAATATTTTTTAGGAAAACGTCGTGGAAAGGTCGTGTGTTCTTGAAACGTTTTAGGGTGCCGTGCTACACATCTTTGGGAAGCGGAAAATATTTGTTCTCCCTTGTTCGCCCTTTGCATCTTCGATCGGTAAATGATCCTCTGCGCTCTTCCCAATCGCATAATTCCCAAGCGCGTACTCCGCGAATTTTTAATTCCGCGATCTCCCTAATCAGCTCGGGATCGTTAGCGATGAAGACCGTCGCTCCGTATCACCGAAAGAGGCGGTAGGATTTTTTTTTAGGAAACCGTGGGTCGTGGTTTCTTGAAACGTTTTAGGGTGTCGTGCTACACATCTTGGGGAGTGGAAAATATTTTTTTAAATCAGAAACACGCTCCTGGTCAAAATCCACAGAAGAATTCCGCGATGATCTCCCGGACGTTAGGGGTTGTCTTATGACGCGCAGTGTGGGGAATGTTGAGATCGCCTAAAATTAAAACATCGTATATTCCCGGATTCCGAATGAACGGAATGTTTGAACCTAGTTTAATGAAAGAAGATGGAAAATATTTGAGGAAGAAACGTGATTCCAATCGACGCTTGCAAAATTTCGCGTCTCGCCAGTCAGCTCTTCCACTGCGGCAAATATCTCTCTGGTAGAATTGTTACAGTTCGATTTATTCGTGTCTGTTCATTGTTGCTTATGTTGCAGTATTCTGCACGCGACAAGGCAGTCGGTGAAAAATCGGAAAGTCCACGCTGCGGATAGAAAGCTCGATGCGCTTTCCATTGGTAAAGTGCATTACAATAGTTAATGGGGATTAAGTTAGGTTCTCAGTGAGAGGAGCAGTATTTCGCAGCGAGAGCGAATCCCCGATATTTCCAGGATGGTTTTTCGACGATTTGATATCGAGCGCGCCTCGGCCACCCTCGAGACTGTCGGCGGGGGTGGGTCGGCAGTGGCGGGCGTCGGTCCACCCTTTCTCAGGGACGGATTACCCTCTCTTTGCCGAAAGTCCATTCGTCCGGGCATCTCCGGCGAAAGCTACGCGACCGATTCCGCCGTTCGATTCTTCCTGTCCGAATAATTGATCGATCGATAGCTCGGTTATTTCTGCCGTTCGGTGGAGATGAGAGTTCCGAGAGCCGTGGGATGGTTTATAGACACGGACCTGGTAACGAGATTGTCCCTCGGGGCGGAATTTTCACCGGCGATGCCGCAGACCACCTCGCTAGTTGATTCGAACCTTGACTGATTGGACGCGAACCGTCCCGAAGAACTATAAAGCCTCCCTTATGCTTGTTAACACATTGTGGCCGGGAGACGTCAACTGGCGTCCGCTATTTTCCTACCGTTCATGACGTAACACGCTGGTCCGCGTCTTCCGTGTGTGATCACTTTGATGGTTAGTATCCTCCCCTAAGAATAAATATTAACCATCACCATTAAATGTGTTCGTATATTTTAGAATGTTACGAATTTTAACATTTTTCAAACTGTCTTTCAGAACACTTCGACGTGAGATTATTGTACGGATCCGTAGAGGATCGTCCACAGTATCGCACAGGAATCTTCTTCTATTGTTCTCTGTAGTTCGTTAATTTCATCATCCTCACAAAAGTTTTCACCGTGCTCTTTTCAACGTGAAAGACTCGATTTCTTGTATCATGGAATTTAGTACGTTCTTTGAGCCTGCAGCTGATTCCAGAGTTCGAAAGCGTCGTGTGAAAAATGATTATATTATGTAACGAAGCGCGTTTATTGGAACTTTATTGCTTCTGGGCCCGGAATCGAAGCCCGCAAAATGAAACTCGCTAATTGATTAGGATTCTTAAACACGCATCGAACCTGACTCCGTGCTCCATTCGTCAAGCTTTTTCTGACGTCACCAGAGGGTTCGTCTCGTTATCCGGGAAACCGAATCGCGGGGGCGAGAGGTGAACGCGGGGGTGTAGTTTTTCCGATGGTGATGCACCGACGCGAGGCGTGCGTTCACGATGCCCGTGGGAGCCACCCGCATGAAAATGAAACGCGGAAGAGTCCCCGTGTGTCGCCTTGCCTTGCGAAACAGGACGCGGAAACGTTCGATTCTCGAAATTTGCTGGAAATTAACCTGGGAGGATCGATCTCCGAGAGCGTCGATGGTTGGCATGATTCTTCTAGAAAGCAACCATCGCGAAATTATCCCTCGACTCTTCCGATTTTGCGAGAATTTTAGAGTTTTGACGCCTTCGATTATTCCTTAACACGCGCGGTAATCATCGCAAAATTATCTTTCAAGTCTCCCTATTTTGGGATGTTCAGACACTGTGAGAATTTAAGAGTTTTCAGAAATTATCTCTGGACTTTTTCGATTTTACGAGAACTTTGGATTTTTGACGACCGCAGTAATTCCTCCACCAGCGCAGTAACCGTCTCAAAATTATCCTTCCCGATTTTAGGATGTTCTGTGTTAGTATTCCGCGAAAACTTTATAGTTTTTCGGGGTTCATGTAATTGCTGCGAAGCACTGCTAAATTATTCTTGGACTCTTGCAATTTTGGGACGTTCAAATTGCGAGCTTCAGATTTTTTTCCTGTAGAAATGCGGCGCGTCGAGTGCACGGAGATTTTGCATGGCGATTGTCGCCGCGTTATTCGTGGGCTGCGCCTAGCATAGATCACGGTGTTTTCAGCGCGCCCACGTCTAGCGATGCATACACACATATATATACATACAGCCATGCAAACGGACATCGAGACAGACAGACAGCGTTGCACATGGGAACAGGCCGACTGAGTTATTTTCTGACCATTGCCTCTTGTCCCTCCCCACGCGATCCGTTCGCCGTACACGTTTGCAAGTACGTGTATGTGTGTACGCGAGTATGCGTGCCATGTCCGTTTTGCACGGGAAGGAGGATCGTACAGGCTGATGCAGGAGTTGATGACGGGCCGGTTGCGATCGATGGTTCGTCGGGGGATTGCGAGTAGTCGGTCTCCGAAAGCCGGTCGATTGCGCCCGAAATAAAGCTGATGGACTTTTCTTGTACGAACCGGCGAACTTTCGGTGGAACTGCCAGTTCTCTCTCTCTCTCTCTCTCTCTCTCTCTCTCTCTCTCTCCCTCTCTCGGCATAACAGAGGAAAAGAAACACTCGCGCGATGTCTCCTCCGATCTCGGGCAACAGTATCTCACGTGTACAAACATCGGCGGGAATAGATTTCCTGTGCCCGCCGTTACGGACGCCCACGCGCGAGCTGAAACGGCATGTCGAGCCACAGGCCATGAACGTCGCGCGGAAATATACCGAGCGGTAAAGGGTTCGAATGTTTCATTGGAGAACGAGCGTAACTCACCCGACGCGCCGCGTCTTTCGAACGACAGGCCTGCAGATGTCCTACGATCTACCTTCGCGTTTTTCTCACGAGAACGCTCCTCGGGACCATTATTCCAATCAGCCTCGTAACGGACGCACGGACGGTTGCTCTTCAACAATGATGCACCAAGTATCCTGGAGACTCCCTTCAAAATCTTCTCGCGAAAGCAGCAAGAAGAATTGGTTTCGAGCGAAATTGTTGAAGAGACCCTACGGTCTGGAGTTTTTCTTTGCGCTCTCCTGGTGAAGGCAGCCATGACGTCAGGCAACAAACGCATAAACAATTGCTTTCGAACCGCTATGCAGGCGAGACCCTGGAGATTCTTTTCCTGAAGGAGTCAGGAGGATCAGGATCGTTTTTTGAACCAGTCATAACAGACACCTGAAGAATTGGTTTCGAGCGACATTGTTCAAGAGACCCTAAGACCTGGGGTTTTTCTCGACTAGTGTTGGCATTAGAATTGGCTAATGTCCGGCAGCAGACGCAAAAATAATTGCATTGGAACCGCTATGCAGACGAGACCCTGGAGATTTGAGTCATTTCCTGACGAAGTCAAATATCAGGACCGTTTTTTGAACCATTCACGATAGACGCCTGAAGATTTCCAGTGACATTGTTTTGAAGGGGCCCTAGGATCTAGGATTTTTTTTCGCATTCTCTTAAAGAAGGCAGTGGTCGCGATTTCTTCTTGAATCGGTTAGTGTCCGGCAGTGGACGCATAAATAATTGCATTGGAACCGCTATGCAGGCGAGACCCTGGAGATTTGAGTCATTTCCTGACGAAGTCAGACATCAGGACCGCTTTTTGAACCAGTCATAACAAACGCCTGAAGAAGTGGTTCACGGCGACATTGTTGAAGGGACCCTAGGATCTAGGATTTCTTTTCGCATGCTCTTAATGAAGGCAGTCATCGTGATTTCTTCTTGAATCGGTTAGTGTTCGGCAGCGGACGCGTAAATAATTGCTTTGGAATTTTCCTGACGAAGACGTTCCATCAGGATCAGGTTTTTCCCACCCAGTCCCTGTCCAGGAAATAAGCATAAACAGTCGGCCCCGAGCGACATAGTAGGCGATATCTGAAAGTCCTGGGATTTTTCGCGTTTTCCCGACGAGGCCAGCGATCGGCATTGTTTTTTTCAGCCGGCCTGTGTCCACGACGGACGCATAAACAGTTGGTCGCCGGTGCTTGCCGGCATGGCACAACGCACACGCTCCCGTCCTCGTCTAGAAAACACGGACGCAGACGCTCACCTATACAGGGTGGCTCGAAAGCGACGGTGGTCGACGCGAGAGCCACTCGATCAATACGCCACGTTGCCTCCTGCGCCTCCACTCCCAGGAACGTCGGTCTACCCCCTGTCGCCCCTCTCTCTCTCTTTCTCTCTCTCTTTCTCTCTCTCTCGCTATCCGTTCCCACCAGCCAGTTGCTGATCTCTTTCTCTCTGTCTCCGGCCGTCTCGCTTTCTCTTCACGTCTCCGGGTGTCTCTCTTTCCCTCTCTCTCTCTCGCTTCCATCCCCGTCTCCTCGCAGTTCGCTCACCCACCCCCGATGGAAAAGGAACGTCGGAGGAAACGCTCGGCTCGCTCTTTCCCCTTTTTCCTCCCACACCCCTTGTTCCCCACCCTGTGCTTGGACTGCGAAGGAAATACTCCGCAGCTCAGCAGGATTTTTCCAGCCGGGAAATAACAAATACACACGCCGCCTCGCGACTCGGGGAGGGGGAGGGGGTGGCTGCAGGAGGAGCGAGTGGATTTTAATGGAGAATTCGGGCGACGTAGCTCGCCCCGCGGACTCCATAGGATTCGGAAGAACCCGGGGACGGGGATTTATCTGTCGAAATTAACCTTCCCGAGACTCGGCTCGGATTCTCTAGACGCGCTCCTGGGTAACCTCGGGCCAGCCCCCGAGGAGGATTGCCCTGTGGAGCAATGCCCCGGCTCCGGTGGAATCGGTAGCGACGAGCCTCGACATTCCGAACTATCCACGGGAACAGAGGTAGGATATTTGAAGATAAATTGTTGGAGAACGTAGAGAGTTCGGTGTCTGCATGGGTACAAGATTGCTCTGTGAAGCGCCAGGACAGTTTCGGAGGGGTGGAGACACCACGCCTATTAGAACGCTGAACGCCGAGGAAGAGCAAAAGACTTCTGTCGTTGTCGCTGATTCAGATTTACAGTTAGATTTTTAAAGAACGTGGGGGATGATCTGTGTCTTCCACGAGCAAAGATTGCCCCGCAGTTAGGAAATATCTCGTTATAAAATCGAGTGAATAATATCGAGTGAAACTTCCGTAGTCACCGTCTCAAGTCGTTCAGATTTGGACTGATCGCGAACAGTATAATCTCGCGAGGTTCGATAGGACGACGTATCGATGATTCAGAATTCCTCGGAACTGGTGCACCGGATGCCCACCGAACGGCCCGACGGGCTAAACCGGGTTATAGAGTGATAGCCCGTTCTAGAACCGCGAGGCTGGTCGGCTTTAGGTCCGCGTCGGGTGTGCTATAGTCGGTCCCTTGTCAGGTTCGTTTAATCGATTACCGGTTCCGTTGTGTTCCGCGGCGGGGAGGCTCTCTCGCGTATTTTCACACCCGCGACAACGTTTCCGTGCTTCTCATCGCGATCACCGCCCTCGACGCACACCGGCGGCAGCCATGCTTTTTCTCGAGCTGTGTACACGGCGGTAGCTAACAAGCTAGCTAGGGGTGGCAAGCGTGGCGGCCGTTTGTTCGTTTGTTTTATCCGGCCTAGAAGCGAGAACATCGCTCGGGAAAACGATAATTCCACGGTTTTTCCAAACCCCGCTCTTCGGGAACGATGTGTCTGTGTATATCGTATGAAAAGAGAGAGAGAGAGAGAGAGAGAGAGAGAGAGAGAGAGAGAAAGAAACGGGAAGATACTATGGGAATAGAGAGCGAAACAAGAGCAAAGAGTAATGGGCCTCGCTAGACAGAATACGGTCCTGACCATGCGTGCACACCGGGGCTCTGTGTTTCTACCCTTACGGAGCGGAGCGTGTACCGCGACAGAGGGTGGGACGGGGTGTACACATTCGGTACACCTGTGCTGTATATTGCGGAAAAGCCGGACTTGCCAGGCAATAAGAATTTCTTTCTCGATCCGCTTGCGACCGTGTTCTCCCTCTCCTCCCCTCTGCCTCTTCGTTTCGCTGCTGTTCTCTTTAGTCTCGCAACGTTTTATTAATACTTCTTCCGGCCCCCACTTCTCGTCCGATGTTCTCTCGGGCTCTTCATGCTTCTTATCGCCGCGTTCAACGATGTTTTATCTGGATCCTCCGCTTAGAAAAATCATGACGTTGCATTTAACGCGAACTGACCGATTTTCGGTCGCCCATGGATACACCGACGTTCTGTCGATTTTTCAACTGTATCAACGCTTAGCACTCGAACGGGGACTGTTAAGGCGTCACTAAAAATGGCGATATTGTTTCTATTTAACACTAAAACTACCGAGCCCTAAACGCTACTTAGACTTATCCCTTTATAATAACAGCAAGATTGAATTTTCTCAGATTTCATACGATTTTCATGGTAACTTGTACTCCAAAGAAGGGATATATTAAAAAATTTCTCGTGAAAACGTTTTCATAGTTTCAGTAATCGTGAAAGAAGAAATAATCAGTCATTTTGACTGGTTCAGTAATTCTAGTGTTAACAAATTACTAAGCATTTCAGTATTGTACGAGTGAATTACACCATTTTCGTATGAATAACATGAATATATATATATAGATGGGAGATATTCTAGGTCGGAAGAAAGGTTTCGTTTTGGAGTTAGAATAACTTCGAGTGCAGAGGGTTAGTGGAACATTTAACTGGTTAACTGTGATTGACGAGTATACTCGCCAATCCGAAACTCTATTGCGGTGCAGTTAACGTTAATGAATTGTTAAATTCTTATCGAATAAAAAAGTAATTCTTTCTCATTTAGCTTTACAAGGGCTTTGGCTTTTATAATAGTCTCGTTTAGCCTGCATTCGACGTGTATATTCGTCATTGCTTGATTTTAATTCCGCGCCATGAGGGATTTTTAAAATTACATTCCAGAGTTAACTGGTTAAGCAGATATCAAGCACAACAATTGAATAATAAATCGCGCTCGACTACCCGCTTGGTAATTGACCTCTGGGAACGCCCCGTGGGCGCTTCGCTCCGCCTCCGAGTGCCCCCACTATCGCTGTGAGCAGCCTCGCAGCGGAGGGGAGAGACCCCGCAGCCCCGAAAGCTAAGGGTTATCGAGCAGCCCGGTAAAAAGTGTTCGCGAGCGAAACAGCGGGTGGAATCTTCGCGGAACGAGCTGATAAATTTCGATGGCTCGTAACGAGGAGGGGGAGGGGGGGGGGGGCAGGGTCCGCGAGGGTGGGCTCTCACCGTTGCTCGTTAACTCGTCGCGAATATCTTTGGTCGTTATTAAGCTATTAAAAAGTCTAGTTATCGTTGTCGCGGCGTACACAGGAGAGACAAGTTCTCGAGGGTTCCCGAGCAGGAATGCCACTTCAATAACGAAGCCGAAGCGGAGTCGAGGGGCTTAATTTGCCTCGAGACGCCGCGCCATGTACGCTCTCTTCCTACCGAGCGCTTCCTACCGTACATACATATATCTGCAGGCGCAGTGGATGCTTTTCCCTGACTCACACTCACTTTGCCTCTCTTTCCCTTTGTACGTGTGCGCGCGTGTCAGCGAGGAAGTGAGACAGAGAAGCCGGCTACGCGATACCTCGGCTACGTGTGCACGGTTGCACGTAGAGTACATAGCACGGCCAGACCATTTTGCAGCATTCCTGCCATTCTAACATCCGCGTTTCATTAAAAGATCTTGCCCGACCTCTTGGCAGAGGCGCGCGCGCGCGCACGCACGCTGAAACACGCGACCCAGGCCGCACACACCGGCTGAAGGTGTTCGTTCGAGAACTCAGACGTTCCTCTCCTCTTCTCTCTCTCTCTCCCTCTCCCTCTCTTTGTTCGTTTCGCCCGCTCAGTCCCTCGGAACAAGAGAGAAACGGCGAGAACGCGAGGAACGAGGAGAACCGCCACGTAAGCGAGCACCGATTCCCTCGCTCGAGATATTCTTGCACCGTGTAATCTCTTTGCTTGAATATATTGACGCCGGCGCCCCTTTTTTTCCTTCACCCCCTCGAAAAACCGCTTGCACAGAGCAAACAGGAAACAGGGACCCGGCCGCGTCCAGCTTCCAGTTTATGCACAGATCGCCGACCTTCTGCAAACGAACAATCCACCCGCGAACTTGCAAAGTAATAGAATTGCCCAGGGGTTCCGCTTCGTACACGCTCGAACCCCGACACGGTAGAACTGCGTTTATACGAACCAATTATTGCTGCGTATACACAAATTCATCCAATTTTTATCAGATTCGTCTTATACCTTATTAGTAACATTACGAGGGTGGTCTGAAAAGTTTCCGAGCTAACAAAGATATAAGGCATTTTTTCCTAAAAATTATTTTTATTTCTGTACACAGTCTCCGTGTAAGTCTATACACTTCTTCCCGCGATGCTCTCATGTCTCCAGCCCGTCCAAATAGTTCTTGCCGTCTTTCTCTGCATGCAAAATAGCTATTTACAAAGGCGATGGCTTCCTAATTTGATGAAAATCTCTGTCCTCCGAGTGCAACTTTTAACTTGGGGAACAAAAAGAAGTCGCTTGGAGCTAGATCTAGTGAGTAAGGTGGGTGATCAAGCAGTTCTGTAATGGTTTTCCCTTTTTGAAGATAATCGATAAAGATAACTCCACGACTCTCCCAGAAAACAGTCGCCATCACTTTCCAGCCGAAGGAACAGCTTTTACCTTTCTTGATGCCGATTCCCCATAAGCAGTCCACTGTTTTGACTGCATTTTTGATTCGGGAATGTAATGGTGTATCCAAGTTTCATCAACAGTAATTAGCCGGCGCCAAAAACTCTGATTTATTCTTCTGGTAGAAGAATCGATAAAAGTATATGCTGCCGATCGTTTCCCGTTTCGATGACGTCTCGACGCTAATTTCCCGTCGCACCTCGCGCACTTTGTAGCCGATAACGGTGCATTTATCGTGAGCGCAGTTCGCGCACGCGACTCATGAGCGAAACAGATGTAATCCTGGACCGGTTGCGTCGCTTTTGCGACACTCGGTTGACGCTTAATCGAGATCCGGGGACATTAGGCGGGTCTCGCCGCAGGATGCCCGAAAGCTATAGCTCTTTTCGGCGGCTTTATGGGGTGCGGATATGGCGGAACTGTCACGACGAGTCGAAGGATAAGATTTTCGAAGGGCGCGCGTCGTCTGGCGGAGAGGGGATGGCATAAGGGGACGGGGATGCTAGGAGACAGCGGAAGCGTGCAGACGCGAACGCAGCACTGACGGTAATGCGGCATAATACCCCGTAAGGGGGTTAAGAGTAATTCCTGTCGGCCAGGGGGTCGTCCCTTTCGACGTTTACGACGTGTTTTACGCGATCAAAGCGAGCCGTAACAATTATTGGACGATTTCGCGGCCGTAAAATTTTATTCGACCCCCACGGCCACCGCAGACGCGCTCTTCCACCCTCTTTTCTTCCGCAAACCGACGCGCCGCGACGCTACGGAGGGGATGCGATCTTACACGACTCTGGCAAAACTATCCCCTCGCTCCCTCTCTTGCACGGCGCTCTCGAATCGCGGAAAAACTGCACAAAATTACTCGCAAGACACTCTCCTCACCCATTGCCAAAGAAGTTCTCCAAAAATTGTCTGCTTCAGCCAAATTTCGGCTTAACGCGTTACTAAACTACCGGATCTTTACACAAAATTAAATTTTCTTCGTTAGCCCTAAAAATAATTTTTATTCCAGAACATTTCGTCTGATCTAGACTGTTTTCGTTACACATTTTATTAGAAATTCATTTATTACGAACACATTTTAGCAATTTATTAAGGCGAAGACATTTATTGAACAAGTATCTTGGAGATTTATTAAATGCGAAGACATTTAGTAATGTAGGAATTGCTTTCAGCGGTGGCTTAATTAAGTTGATGGCGACAAACAGGAGCCAGATAAAAGCGCAGAGAAAAATATTGATGGCGGTAAAACTGCAGACGCAAAGCAGACTGATCGATGCACTGTTTCGAGAGACAATCTACTCTGATCGACTATCTATTGTTTATATAGCAAATGCTTGCGAATGACTTTTAAGTGGTTTCACGGGTAGACCACTTTCGGATTAGTTGCAGCCATTTTGTAGAAGTGGTCCGCCGTGTTGTCCTGTTTCTTCGCGACGATGCGATATTTCTCTTGGTTTCGCGAGGCACGGTGTAACGGGAGACACACGAGGGGGAATGACTGAAAAAAAGGGCGGTCGGGCGAAAAAATTTATGTCTTAATTAAAATCGTTCCGGCCCGTAAACGGAGAAGCCCGGGGCAACGGATGGACCGAGGTGAAACTCTCTCGAGCTGAAGTCAACCTCTCGTCCTCCTCGGGGTTGCAACAATCCGGCCTTTCGAAACAACATTGCTTGGCCATGTCCCCGTAACATGTTTTCGAATGCTGCGCGCCACCCTTCTTTACGGTATCGTAACAATACGTATTTTCCTATAGACGCCAATTCTTCTGATTTAGGGGTGAACCCCAACGTTCAGGATGGGAAACCTATCTTACAAAAAGGGACAGGTCGGTGCAAAAGTTTCTGCCCGATTTCGTATTAAATTATAACAAGGAACCGGGTACGAATATTTATACTGGCAATTTTTACAAATGCGGTACATGAGCCTTGGTTACACCGTTGTAAAATAGAGACAATTTGCACAAATTTATACAACTTAATGGCTTGCGCTGTACACTGCATAAAAACCTACTGGAAAGAATTAATTCTGCCAAGAATTAATATGAGATGCAGCAGAAGTGCTAATTAGATCAACCACTAAAATAAGGATCGTAGAACCAATACGTCCGGAAAAATTCAGGGGCTGTCCAACTGTGTGATCTATCGGGTTGTTCGCAAAGTAATTTGGTTTTTTTCTTCGTGAAAATTAAAAGACGATTTTCTTATAGTGCATAAATATTTTATTTGATCATATATTCTCAATTTTTGTGCAATACCGAAGTACCCAATTTTGGCCAATCAACTTCAACCGGCTTTCCACAACGTGGTGCATCTTCAACATCAAAATTGTTGGAAATAAATTTTGCAAACCAGTTTTGTCACTGGCGTTCTATCGGTACCATCTTCTCCATGCGCATCAAATAATTTTTTTCTTGCTTGAACAGCATTTTTACCTTTTCAATGGTAAAAAAGTAAAGTTGCCGAAAATGCCGCTTTCGACTTTTCATATTCGATACGAAACGAACCTTTCTGCATCAGCTGCCAAAATGTGTAATGACAACGCGGCTTTAGTGCGAAGTTGGCTGCGAGAAAATACAATTACGTCCTCCGTTGGGAAAAACGAAATTACTTTCCGAACAACCCGATATGTTACAAGAAACTTTTCGCGTGGATTTCCGCGACCATCCGTGATTAACCCCTTAACATGTACGCTCGAATTAATTCAAGCGCGCTAAACAGGCGAAACTGTGCACACTCGAGATAATTCCAGCGGCGTTGTATTTTATGCTGCTATAATTTTTCACACTCGAATATAATCGAGAATTGAAAATAACAATGCGAAAGCACCATAACACTTATTTATTCAAGAATAAAATATAGCCTTTTTTAATTTTATTAAACTTAGCCGGTTTTTAATAAAAAAAAAAACTGTCCGTCAAGGGGTTAACGCACGATGGGTTGATCCTCGCGAGTTGCTCGCCGCGTGTGTAATGCGAAGAGGTAACGTGGGTGCTCGGAAAGAGCACTTCTTTGTGTCCGGACGGCCTTGACGGTGATTGTGGACACCCGGTGTACGCTGGTGCACCTTTCGTTCGCGTTCCGGAGCTTTTGATTTACGATTGTTGGGAAAGCCGCGTGGCGGAGAGAGATTCGAGCGCCGGAAGTCGCTCGGAGGGAAGGAAGAAAATAATAAAAGCGGCGAGCGAGCGAAGCGGAGGCGCGCCGAAGATATGGTCGAGCGAATTCGACGCGCGGAACTCGAAGAGGAAACGAGGCGACGTCTGGATAAGGGCGAAGGGAAGGGAGAGAGAGAGGTTTCTATGATTTGGAAAAACATCGAGCATGGTCAGAGTGTGTACAGCGCGCGAGAAACCGTTCGCGCAGGATTCCTTTCGGGAAACGGAAGCCGGGAATTGCCAAAGCGCGAAAGAAATCGCGGAAAAGTTCTGGCTGGCGAGAGTAGAACGCGAAACGAGGCGTCCAGACCGGAAGCCCGGCGCACCGGCTCGTCTGCGAGACGTCCGAGACGTCCGCGATGTCGGCATTGTCCTCGCGGAGGTTCGAGACTCGCCGATATTTCTCGGTTTACAATTGTAACGCGCCACGGCCCCGTCGGATTAAAATAAATATTTCACCCTCGCCTCGCGGCTCTCTTTCTATTTATTTCTCGCTGTTTCTCTCTCTCTCTCTCTCTCTTTCCGTTCCTCGTTTTTCCCGCGGATTACGTCGAGCAATTCGAGATTGCGTATCGCGGGAGCGAACGTGACGCGGCTCGCTGCGTGCAATTTTTAAAAACCGGTTCCAGCCCGGCTGAATTTGCATTCGTTTTTGCTCCGGCCGGGTTTCCGCGCGGCCGAATTCGAGCCGAATAATATTCCCGAGCTTCGACGGTCCTGCTCGCTCTTCAAGGACGATACCTCCAGACGCGATTCCTTTTTGGTTCCCTTCATACAAGCTTTCAAGGCGTTTTCGAGAAAAATTCTGTCTTTGGTTCCCCACCTGCTCGAACTTCACAATACAATGATGTACACACAAAAGTATGAACCACGGTGACCGAAAGGAGGAGCTTCTGTAGGAAGCTCAACTTTTTTAGGAAGTTTATAACCATCGACAACTTTTCGAGAATCGAAAATAAAAATTGTTCCCGTTAATTTCAAAACATAAGGACCAAACGGCAATTTATTTCTCTACTCCATTGTTTTATTCTGTTGTAGGAAACGTGTTGATTGTCTTATACTGTTTCAATCCTCAGACTGGGTGAAATTGCATCAACATATTGTTGTAAAAAATTTACAAAAATCCTCAGTCTAGTAATTGTGTAATACAAGAAGTATGACGTTATGTACCTCGCGAATAGACTGCGGATTTTATGCATTTGTGACAAAAATGCGTAGGTGCAATTTAAAAAAGTGAATAGACACAATGAATTCGAGAATGTCGATATATTATTACTATTATTAATACGTTCCGTGCCACGTTTCTTCTCGCTGCCTGAATGGAACGTTTAGCGTGTACCACCGGTGGTACACGTGTCACGGAACGTGTTAACCCATTTCCATCATTAGCGTATATATACACTCAACTTTCCTGGTCACTATTACGCTATACACTCAATTTTTTTTTATAATGCTGAAATATGAAGGTCTTTTACTTGTAGTCATTTTTGTACTTAAATGTAATAAAAAAAAATGTTTAGTTATAAAGGCCTTCTTTTCATATTTCCTTATGATGCAAATGTGTTAATGAGGGAAATAAATGTTTACCTGTATCTTGCAATGGATGCATAAAAATATTATTTTGCACAAAGATTCGCAGCCTACGAACGAACGTTATTTTAATTTGATCGTGGAGGAAGAATAATTGTTTTGGACCATAATTTCTGACATATGGCAGTGCGAATAATATGACGTCCAAAGGCTCAAACTTTTTCGAATCTTTAGGTAAAATAGGCTACCGATTACCCCTAACCATTAACATTTTCATAGCGGAACCTAATATTAAGGCTTGCAGTTATATTCAGTTGTATTTCAGAGATTGTAAATTATCTATTTAAATCATAATCACATCTTGCAATATTGTAATACCAACCTGTTAAATTGTAATACCACATTCTAAAGTGAAATGGACCCATTCAAGGGTCTGAAGAGCTTCAATAATAAAAAAAAATTGTTTTGGACGGTTTGGTTCGGGAATCGTGAATTTTCGGGAGCAGCGATTATTCGCAGCGCGCGTCGCTCGTAACCGAGCGAAACACGATATCAACAGCGCGGAACAGCTCGTCTCGATTTCTTTCGTAAATCAAAGGAGGCCCGGATATTCTTACGGCTCGGTGTCGATATCAGATCCCAGGGGTAACGCTCCTCGGCCCGTCTCCTTCCGTTGGCCTCCCTTTCGCACCCCCTCCTCGAGCAACCCCTCCGGATCCCGCCGGCAGGATTCACCCTCGAATTAAAAGAGCAGCCGCCATTCCCGCAGGCTGCCGGAGCTCTGCCAGCTTGCCAGCTACCCTCCTCCAGCGTCCTCCTCTTTCTCTTTTCAACCCCCTGATACCCTCTTCTCCGTCCCGCATCTGGACCACGTCCGCGAGTATTGCTACCCTGGCCGGGAATCCCCGAGGGTGCGAGAGCAGGACGACGAACAAAATTGAATGGATTTTCGGAATCGCGTCCTTCTGGGATGGAGAGGATCCTTGATCTACCTGGCCTCGATGACGGTCCCTGAAATCGATCATCCGGACCGGTTCCGCACTGCTGTGTTCCGCTTGTTTAGCGGAAGACGGATTTTGAAGCTTCTCAAATTCGTACAAGTTTACGAGACTATTGTATTTTTCAGTTCTTCAGAAATTGTTCGAACCAGCAGACTGCGGAGTTTATGCATTCATGACAAAAATGAGTAAATGAAAATTGCAGTAATTGGTCTAAAAGAGCTTAGAAATAACAGATGTATTAGTTTTATCTTGTTGAAATAGTTAAAGAAAGAACGACAATTTTATTTAATAATTTAATTTAATTTTAATTCTATTTATTTTTATTTACTTTCAATCAATTTAGTTCGCAGACAATTTTTATTTTACATAAAACTTCGCGGTCTAGTTATCATTTGTTGTACTTCGCTGTTAGATATGGATCTTGGCCAGAAATGCTGCAGAGATAATCAGTTTATTATTTATTTTAATTTATCTACATTGCATTATCTGACAACGACTTAACCTATTAATCTCTGTTTCTGAAAGTGCTAATCAGTTTTAAATGACGGAGCTTATACATATTTATTTAATTTTCCACGTAGCCATCGAGCAGAGCTAAAAGGTTGGGGACTTTTGAGAATTTTTTTTTTTTAGAGAAATCTATATTGTTTTCCACTAAAATGGGTGCGCAGTGTCAAATTGCATGCGTTGGAGTTCTGAAAAATATTTTTCTTTTTCGGATTCGTCCCGTGGGTCGTACGATATTAAAGTTTCGGCGTTCATCCCTCCCCTCGCCGCCGTACGCGCTTTTCAACGCGAGCGCACCGATGAATATTTAAATATTTTGTAATTGAACCAGTTGAACCACAAATTGCATTGCATCCGTAGACGGTAGCAGCTGAGCTCGAGGTTCGGGCGTATAGATTAGATCTAATTTAACAGTCATGGTCAGATAATGCCTGCGAATACGTCGAGATACGCAGCTGAGTCAGAGCGAAACGAAATTCGTGAGCAATTAATACTGCTGACGGAACTGGAACAGTTTTCCTTTGGCATGATGCATCACTCGACTGCGGATTGCATAGCAGGAAACAGGAGTTACAAATCGATCTCTTAACCCATTTGCATCATTAGCGTATATATATGCTCAATTTTCCCGGTCACTATCACCGGAGCGTATATATATATATATATGCGCTCAATTTATTTTTTCTTATAATGGTGAAATATGAAGTTCTTTTGTAGTCATTTATGTACTTAAATGTAATAAAAGTTTGGTGATAGAGGCCTCCTTTTCAAATTTCCTTACGGTGCAAATGGGTTAATAGCTCCAGCACATTCCAAATTTCTGAAGCTCTTTCTGTTTCATTTAGATTATTTTTGTCACAAATGCATGAAATACCTATGGCACGTATTATACAACAAAATTAGACTTTGCCTGCCGGACCATACACAAACTTTCCTCGCAGACGCTTCGGTGATTTATAAAATCAACTTTCGTGCGCTTATACTCGCCGGGACTCGGTTAGTTTCGGGATTCTTTCGAAAACCATCGGGTCCGGACGATTCCGGAAGCGCGTCGGGTCGAATGGTATTCAAAAAAATCAATTTTCCGTGTGGCCGGGGCCAGAGAAGGCTTTAAGTCGCGAGGAAAACGCGCTCGATACGGTTTTCAGCCCCGCGGTGATGCTCACTCGCTCTCCCCCTGCACCGTCGCAACGCTTGTATCTGTCTCGGTCCTGTTCGTGACTCTTTCTCTTTCCCCCCGTACGGTCCTCTCGTTCTGTTTTCCTACGGTGAAAAGCGGGTAGCAGCCGACAACCCTTTGTTACCGTGCCTTATCTTAATTGCTTTCACGGGTTCCCGTTTAGATCAATACACACCAGAGACGTTCCACCGCCCGCCGCTGTTGCCATACCGCCACCCCTCGGCTCTCTTCACCCCCTCTGCGACCCAGCTCACGAATCTAAATTATCCTAAGAGTTGTTTCGACCAGGGATTTTCGATTTTCTCCTCGCGCGTTTTCCCCTCTTCTTTCCGTGGCGCGCGGAACCCTCGTGTCTGACGCCGTTCCGGATTTCTAAATATTTGCGCAGCGTGGCCGAAAAGTGGCGCAGGTACTACGTTGAAAGAGGAGATTGAAGGGCTTGTAAATGTGTCGTCAACCCTTTGCACTCGAGAGGCTGTTCCAACTCGAGCACCTGAACACTTCCTTTGATCCGAAATATTTAAATTCTGCACGAATTTCAATATCATACGTGCGAAACTGTGAAAAATTGCTGGCTACTTATGCGGTACAACAGAATATGTAACGATCAACGAGTATTTTCCTTATAAAATTAAATAAAATGCACCGAACGGCTAATCGTAGGAATCAAATTTCTGAAGTTGATCGTTAAAATCCCCGACAAATTAATCCTGGATGCTTCGGCGAGGGCGAACCTAATAGACCAGCGTTCACTATAAACGCGTAAAAGATCCCTCCCCAGTTTCCCCCGTATCACGATATTGTTCCACGCGAGATTGACGCAAACAGTAGCACATCGGGGGTTGATCGTGGCTTCCTTACGGCAGAAATTTTGCCTCGGTGAGCACGGTTGGGGCGGAGGACAGGGTAGCGAATTAGTCGTGCAATTAGCTTGATCTTCAACGGGGTGTCATATTAACGCAGTTTCGCCCGTTAACGACCCTCGAAAACGACGAGCGTTACGTTGTCGCCGCGGCTCGTATACATTCGTATAGCCGGTGTTTCGCAGTGTGAAACTTCACGTTGTGACGGATACTCGACCGACAGGAAGCCGGCCCGGTTCGAGAGAGAAAGAGGGAAACCAGGAGCTGACAGCCTTCGGTGCAACGCGAACGGAAAACCAGAGAGAGAGAGAGAGAGGGAGAGAGAGGGGGGAGGGGGGTTGGGAGAAAGAGAGAGAAGGCCAGAATGTACAGAGCCAGCAGACCGTCTCAGTCGTAAAATGTTAACTGCTAGTAAAACTGAGTTTACGTGCTTGTAAGGACCCCCCCAGGAGGTTAGCAGACCCTGTGCCACAGCGACACGGTTCCAAGGGCCTCCCCTTACCCCTTAATGGCCAGATTATTGCCCGTAAGCCACCCCCGATTACTTTCTTCCGCTCGATACCCGAAAATAATTTCGAGCGCTTCATTCCGCGGGCACGCGACCGTCCTCCGCGCAACGGACAACCCCCGAAATTCTGTTTCGAACAGCCTCTCTTTCTCTCTCTCTCTGTCTACCAACGATACCATCCCCCCCGTCCCCCCGAACGAATAAACGAAAGCACCGTGGATGGCTCACGGGCCTTTAACTTTCAATGGAACAACTTCTTCCGGGCCGGGCATCGCCGTAAACGTACGTTTTATTTCACGGCCGAACGACGCGCACCGGGCTGTTTCATTTTTAATTATCCGGCGAACTTCGCGCCCTCCCCCAAACTTTTAACGATACACACGCCCCCCTGCACGGCTGTTAACCCTTCTCTTTATGCTTCGTTCGGTCGCGATCATTCGATTCCTTTTCGCGAAATACGTTTTGCTCGATGTTGCAGCTTTATTTCGATATCGGATACCCCTTAAAGCGAAATTACTCCTTTAAAATTCACCCGAATGGCTTTAGTAGTTTCTGTGGAGCTACCGAAGGGTAGTAGACGACGCACAGCAATTTTTTTTTTAAGAATGCGTCAGGTTCGAATCGTAAAGAGAATAGCGGAAGGCCTGTATTTTCTAATCTCTAAAAATCCCCGAAGAATATTTGCAACGGTGTGCTCAGCGATTAATCTCCGCTTTCCAGGGTCTGAATTTTGCGGTATGGTGTTCCCGAATTATTCCAAATTTTCGTCGGCAGAATTTCGCGTTATTTAGAGGTTCCGGTGAATCTGAAAGTTTCGCGAACCCCGTACGACTGCACCGACAGCTTTGGGAGCGGGTTTCTTGAAGAAACGGTTCCCCAGCGATCGACTCTGCGTCTTCACCCCTTCTCCATCGTCCCGAGGGTGGTTCTCCCGAACCCCTTTCGCTCCGCGGCTGCGACCCTAATTGTTACACTTCGTATAAATGCATTAGTTCCGCGCATTCGTTTCACGGTCCCGCGGATCCCCGGCGAACTTTCCGCCCGCGTCCCTCGAGACTTCTCCTCTTCCTTTTTCTTTCTCTCGCCAGCCTAGAAGCGTGGAGAAAAGTTCTAACGAATTTAAATTACGGCTCGAATAACCGCGAACTTAATTAATTCAACGCTCGAATCTCGGTCGACGGATGCGTATGCGGGCGCCGAGCACGACGTCGGACCATTTAACAAACTGCCGCGCGTTAGAAGCTCACGAGACGTTTAACGGCCGCCTCAATTCGTCCCGCGAATATGATACTCTCGGCCTGGAGCTTTTTTTCCTTCCGAATCGATCGGAAAATGACAGTGCGCTGTGAGCAACGCGATTTAACGCACCGAAGATTGACATGAAAGTCAGTTTCCTTGGCACCCTCCACTTCTGAACAGATTTCGAGAAGTTTTTGTGGGCCCGTAATGGAAGTTACAGGGGTGAGTCTTGCGTAGAACGATTCTGTACACTCTCCCGAATGCAACATATTTTTTTCATAACGTTGTGAACCCTTGAAGGTGTTTAAATAGTGTTCAAAGAGAATAGAGGAAGAGAGAAATTTTCAGAGGTGCAGAGTAGCAATATTTTCGGACATTCCTCAATTTATTTAAAAAATTGACGGTTCGGGGCAAAATCTTTTGCAATCAAAACCTTATCACATTTCTTGATATCAATAGAAGACGTCAAAATAAGGTTTTATCTGAAATCCGGAGTCAACTTTCAAAATCTTGGGAATCAACAGTTTCATTCCGAGAAGTGAAAATCAAGAAGTGAATTTCTAGATATCGATTTCGGTTATCTGTTTGTTTCTTTCTAATGCACGTAAAAGTATTTATTCGCAGCTGATTGTCTCCAGTGCAAACAAAGCAAACGATTAAAATTGCAATTGTATGATCGATCTCCACGCATTTCTATGCAAAAATCTAAAACGATGTAAAGTTTGGCTGACGCTCTAGTGACGAGTTGACGACCAGACAATGCGGTTAGGGCTGCATAAGAATGGCCGTGGCGTTCATCGAAACGCAAAATTGCCGTCGGACAGTGTACATAATCGGCGCTCCCCCAGGAAGCATAACTTCGTTCGAGTTTTCCCGCGCCCGACGAGTCGTGCACGTGTTGGTTTTCCCCCACACGTTCACGCGGAGGGTGAAAACTGTCAAAGAACGGCGAGGAGGGGGTTGGGATGTTGGCTGCATCTTCTCTCCTCGTCGAGGAACTGTCACGCAGGTCCGCGGAAAAGCGGGAGGAGAAGAAAGAGGAAAAGAAAGAAAGAAACACGGAGAGAGAGACCCTCGGTGTCTGCGGTTTTATGGGTCGTCCAGCTCCATCATGCGCCGTAAAACTACAATAAAACCACTGTTACTCCACCGGAGAAACCACCCCCGCTCCGAAACCACTGCGTGCATCGGTCCTTAAGACAAAGCGAAAGGGTCCTGGACCGGGGTTGCTGATCCGGGAGGGTACGCCGAAGCAAAATTGATTCTTTTACGATCGGTAAACGCGCGACTTTCTCCCTCACCCCTTTACCCGTTGTGCGCCGGAACTCGCAGCTTCCCGGAAAATTGCTGTCGCGATTTTTGTGAACCGTTTCCCTCTCTACCGAAAAGGATTTTCCCCGTCGGCGACATTGCAATGATCTTAGAAGCAAGTTAGATCCTCGAAGTAATTGACGCCTAACAATTATTAAAACAATATGTTATTTTTCTGCAGCACGAAGATGCTCCAAGTCGAGACTGTGTGGAACAGAAGTAAAATGTACTTCCCTCTTCCTGACACTCAAAGTGCGCGAACACCTACAGTCAGGTGGTAATTGCATCAGAAATAGAAACTGCATTGTAAATGTTACGAAGACATGGAAATAACACCTGTTATATTTAAAATTCGATACTGGTTCTCACGTGTGAAACGATTGTGTCAGTTCGTCCTTGAAATGGACACTTAAAGTAAACGTTAAGAGGACGTTCACTGTGACGTCTAGCGGTAGAATGTAGAACAGTAATAACTACGGATTTTTATTCAGATTGATTATATTTGTCATAAATGTCATTTTTGTCATAAATGTACTACCAATTGTATGCATAAGTAGTCGTTCGACATAGTGCTGTCCCATTCAAAATCGGGAACTAACAGAGATCGTGTTTTCTGGTTGTTGCAGTGCTGTCGTTAAGGAACACGCAGGAAGAGGAGCCGCAAGACCCGCAGCTAATGAGGCTGGACAACATGTTGATCGCAGAGGGTGTAGCCGGACCAGAGAAAGGCGGTGGTGCGGGAGCTGCAGCATCCGCTTCGGCGGCTGCAGCGGCCGGACCACCTGGACAACCTGACAACGCGATCGAGCACTCGGACTACAGAGCCAAGCTGGCCCAGATCAGACAGATCTACCACCAGGAGCTAGAGAAATACGAGCAGGTTCGTCCCAGAATTCCCCTCAAAACTACCCTCTCCCTCTACCCCATTTCTAAGGGGATACAGGGATTTCTCTATATATGTCGCCAAGGCCTGGAAGATAAACGTCGCAGAATTATCCCCACTACCGCAAGGTATACCCCGTCAGGGGCCCGAAGCTCGCGAGTCCTCGGACGCCGAGCAGTGTACAGTGATTTCTCTATATATGTCGCCAAAGCCTGGAAGATAAACGTCGCGGAATTATCCCCACTACCGCAAGATATACCCCGTCAGGGGCCCGAAGCTCGCGAGGCCTCGGACGTCGAATAGTGTACACTAATTTCTCTATATATATGTCGCCAAGGCCTGGATGATAAACGTCGCGAAATTATCCCCACTACTGTAAGGTATACCCCGTGAGGGTCCCGAAGCTCGCGAGGCCTGACGGCGAGGAGTGTACAGTGATTTCTCTATATATGTCGCCAAGGCCTGGATGGTAAACGTCGCAGAATCATCCTCACTACCGCTGGGAATACCCCGTAGCTTGAGAGGCCTCGGACGCTGAGGAGTGTAAGCATAACGCGACGGTATGTCTCCTGGACGATACATGACGCTGGCAAGACCCTTGTTGTTGACATATATCGAGAATTCACTGTATTCTGGTTTTCGAGCACATTTCTGCACGAATCTTCTGGAATTTTTGTTGGGAAAACTATTGAATATTTTGCACTGAGATTTTTCACACACATTTATTAGTATTTATTGGTATAAATAATCAAAATTATCTGAGTTCTATATTTTGCAAAACATGGGTCGACGGTTTCCATGATTCTGGGTTTTCTGCTGATCGAAAGCAAAAATGTAGTTATGGTGTGAAACAAGAGAAGTGAGAAATGGCAGCATTTCGAATTACCGACATTCCGGGTATTTTTCGACGTTTGGCACGACACAAAGAAAGAAAAAATTGACGGATTTAAAAAATTTCGGTTTCTGTGACAACGGGATATGTGCTGGAGATTCTCTCAATATTTCAAGTCAGTTGCTCGAATGGGGCTTGGGACCAATAACGGACGAACCTAACGAGTCACAGGCAAAAATAGCCCGGTTCAATTTTGTCGTAGAAGTATGTCATCGGTCGCAAACGGATTAAAGTACAGGCTCGCGAACGGGGCCGAAACTTTCCCGAATGGTCTCCGGTAATCGAATCGAAGCGGCGGTTTTTCTCTCATGTCCCGGGGATTTTTTTCCCCGTTTCGCGTTCGAGCCTCGAGGCGGTCCGATAAGAGACCAGTTTAGGTTCGCGGTTCCGAGAGAGGGAGAGGGAGAGAGAGAGAGAGAGAGAGAGAGAGAGAGAGAGAGAGAGAGAGAGAGAGCTCGTCTCTCGGCTCGCCGATTTGCGTGCTAATGAACCGAGCTCCCGCTAAGTAAAATCTCGCGTGTCGGTCTGTATCGCGGCCTGCGAATCTTTGTAACAAGACCCTGCTCCCCGCGGGCTATTGTGCTTCCCGAGGAAACTCGACAAATTTCTGAAAAACGCCTCGCGGTTTCCGCTGACTCTGAAAAAAACCCGCGTGCAGTCCGAAAGGTTTGCTCCTCTCACTGTGATTCGTTTCGCGGACCCGCAGAGTATAATTTCTTTGTCGATCCAAGTCTCCTAGAAAAACCAGAAGGAAACTCTAATCGTCCTGGTTCCTCGAAAAGATCCGACGCCGTTTGTTCGAATGTTCAAAACTGTTACCAACTGTTAAAAATCGGACACTTCATACGCAAGAACCTAATAGAATTGTACTCGACAGCGCTCGTAAACAAAAGGCGTCAATTGATCTTTTCCACAATATGTCAGGGCCCGGACTTCGTAGATTCGCGATAAGGTAGAGTGACTACATTACCGACAAAAAATCGTTTTCCGCGCCTCAAGTTTTCGTCCTTAGATAAGAATATTTTGTCGCTGGTAAAGGGCTCGTTCGAAAGAGGAAGGTTCAATCTAGTGCGCGCTGGTCAGGAGCTGCCGAGATTATGCAGATATTCAGTAACATAAGCGTTAGAAGTAGGCCAAAAATTTACGATTCGCGTGCCGTGGAATCCAAGCAATTTTCTGCCATTGGATGAGTTTTCTGGATGAAATCGAGAAAATATCTCCAGCTACAAATTCAGCTATAATTTGTCCCGATTCTCCGTGAAATAAAGCGAAAAACTTGGAGCACGTTTCTGGGCGTCGGAATTCACAATGTCGATAATACAGAGGGAAAAAATGTGACAAGTTTAGCCACAGACATAAGACCCGTCGGATCAAGACCAAAACGGATCTGTAAGTCTGTGTCCGAAGGCTGTGAATGGAAATTATTAATTGAAAAGTCACGCGATTATACCGGGCCCTTAAATACCGACTCGGGTTGGAGATCGCCGGAATCGTTCGCAATCATAGTCAGCACCGTTATCGATCAGCGTGGTACCTGGCCCGGGTCCCAGGGCTGCTTTGCATTCGCAGTTTCGTTGTTTTCGTCGCGGGGATTCGGCGTCCGGCGCATTCAATTGGCCGCTCATTAATATGCGCGCGCGATTGAAACAAAAAGCCCGGTGCAACGATGCACCCCGCCTCCCCCCCCCCTTTCCTCCTCTGTTTCGCAACAGCGACTCACTTATCAACGGTGAAAGCGTCGTTCTTTTCAACGGTCGCGTTTACCCTTGCGCGGTGCTTCGGAAACAAACGCGGCTGCCGCGCGTAAATGCCAAATCACTCTCGCCACGCGAGAATGTGAGAGAAAGGGAAAATGAGAGAGAAAGAGAGAGAGGGGAGGGAGAGAGAGAAGGAGAGAGGATTGAATTGCCACACCCGTTTCGACCCCATATTTCACCGCGTGTCAGCGGTCTTGATGTTTCCCCGCGGTGCATACGCACGCCCCCTCTTTGAGGTCCACCTCCGTGCACCGTGCACACGGATGCGTGCACGGAACTCTTTGCAGTTCGCGCGTATCGGGCAGAGAGCGCAGCCCCGCGAGATGTATGCGTTCGCGTGCTGCACCGACGCCCTATGCAACTGCAGTTGCCCCGGCAGTTGACGCCCTATCGATAAACCCGGCCATTAACAAGTTTTAACCCCGTTCTTTCCTGCAAACCGACCCGCGTAACCGAGTGCACTTTGGTTTCCTATCGGCAGTGCAACGGCCCGGCACTGTCCCGATCCTCGCGTGCCGATGCGACTTTTTCAGATCAAAAATCAAAATCAAGCCTTCGACGACCTCGTCGCACCGTTTTATCGAAACGTGCTCTTTCACCTTTCGCGCACAGCCAGTCTCATAACCGATGTCTCTAATTCAGAATAATTTTTTCTTAATTAGACTTAAGTTTTTTTTTCCAAGATAGATGGATTAGTTTACTGGATAACCAAAATTTAAAACTGCGTTTAGTCCGAATTACGAGAGAGAACAAAAAAGTAGTAAAATATACTTTTCACAATTCTTTTATTTGGGCCTGTAACGAAAATTTAAAAAATGTGTTTTGTAAGATTCGTACAAGTTATGTACTGGGTGTGTAAAGAGTAACGGTGATCCGTCCTAGGGGTGAATCTACAAAATTTTTTCGTAGGACGGATTAACATTACTTTTTATACACCCTATTCATACTGTAAATTTTATCGAAATCGATTGATTGGTTCGCGAGCTATAAACGATTAACACTAAGCCTACCGAGCCTTAAAAGTAACTAATACATGTTGTCTGTATAGAAATGATGAGATTGAATTTATTTGGATTTTGTGCGGTTCGTAATATAATACATGCTTTTCTAAATCTATTTATTTAATCATTTCCCAGGAAAGCATCTTTACAATTTCAGTAATTGTAAAATAAAAAATATGGAACGGTCATTTGGAAAGGCGGTGGTAGGTTTAGTGTTAAGAATTGTGTAAAACGACAAAAATAGGCTGAAAATCTGTAATTTTTCCATTTATGAAAAAGGTCTTCTCGTTTTGTGTATGTGATTGTGTCTTATACGTATAATTTTATTAGAGCGATATCAAGAGGTCAGAGTTGGGGTTGCTTTTTCCATGGAACGCGTCTATGGGAATCATAGGGGGTAGTTTTTTCCCCGCGGAACGTTCCCTTCCTTCTTCATTCACTCGGATCAGTCATTCGTGTAGCCATCACCATTGTTATTTAAATGATCAACGTACTTTAGAACGTATACAAGACATATACATTTTTTCCAATGATTCATAATTATATTAGTGTGTTAGACAGCCAACGCTCAACCACATGGTCATTTTCTTTTATAGAAAGGGGTAATTTTTTCCCCTCCCTCTTCTTGTCGATCATTCACTGTACTCAGCCATTCGTCTAGACAGCACAATTGTTGAAGTCCTTCAAAGAGCATGTATATTTTTTTTAGGGCAATCTATAATTTCATGAGTTTGAGAAGTGTTCAACCACACTTGCATAGAAAGGAGTAATTTATATTGATATAATACGGTCGGATATGACGTTCACGTGGATCAAAGAATAATAGTATCTCCTGGACGATATATGTCGCTGGCAAGACCCGTGTTGTTGACATATATCGAGAAAACACTGTATTACAAAGCAATATACATCAGTCGCAATTATTGTTCGGTAGTTGTAGTGTTAAAGCATATACACACACTGGTTGGTCATCATACTAATTGACAACAATCTATTAGGTTGTAATATGCATTCATTCAGGGGGGAATATACTTCAATTTTAACGGTACACTTACGACTAGACTGCGGGATTTTATCAATTTATGGCAAAAATGCAGAGGTGTATTTTAAAACAGTAAAAACATTAGTAGAAATGCTATTAAATAATTTTCGACTCATTAAATACATTAAGGAAGAAGCTAAATTTCTATTGCACTCCAATTTGTTGAAATTGAAGTAGAATATTTTTATTTCGCATAAAGATCCGCAGACTAGTTATGACTCACTGCAACTGCACATAACCGCGATTGAAAAGAAGCCACTGGGATCTGAGACGTACACAATTGATTGAACATAGCTCTATACTGCATTAACGAATAAAAAGAGATACACTGCAATATTTTATTAAAAGAGGGGCTGAAGATCAAGCACAAAAATTGCTTCTTTCTCGGTAGAGTCTAACTCCTTCATGCTCCCTCTCCTTCCTCGTGCGCTCTGATCAGTCTTTCCTACAGAGAGCGCGATTGTTATTTAAATGAACACACGTTCTCTAGACACAGAAGGGTTGGGGGCAGCCGAGTTTTTGGCGCTTGGGGGTGGCGCGCGGGACTCTGTGTTTCGGCGGAATATATCGCCACGCTTAAAAGTAACGATATTACCGGGTGATATCGTCGCGGCCAAAAGTTTTATCATAACCGAAATTTACTATTGAAACTCGCGGCTCGGTGTAGCCCGCGGTCGAAAGAGAGAAGAGAGGAGAGAAGAGGAGTGAGCCGAGTCACTGCATTAGGGTGAACGTCTGCCTGGCTATGCAAAATGGCGTGACAAGTACGAGAATAGAACCGCGCCGAGTTTTACGAGATCGCGTGATCACCGCCAGCAAACATCGTCTGGCATGAATTTTACTGGTGCATGCCCGCCTTTATTTCGTCCGATTCGCAGACCAGATTTCAAACGGCTCGGCCACCAGCTTGTATATCCGCTCAAACTCGGTTCCCGATCGCCGACATTTTTCTGCACCGTCACCCTCTTGTCCTCTTAACCCCAAAAACTTTTTGCAATTTTCTCCCCTTCCCCCACACCACTTCCCGCTTTAAATTTGGCACGTGATCCTGATTTTTCACAACGGACACGATGTTTCTCGCATACGGGTGATCAACTGCTGCGAATCGGGGCCAGGAACATGTCGAAAATCTCCGCTTTCATGAAGCTTCCCTCTCGAATCATTTAACTCTCCGAGGATTTTTCGAAATACGAAAAATACTTTCCTCGCGGAACTAGATCATAATGACATACCTATTTTGGCACTTACGCAATTGAGTTATACATTTACAATTTTGGGAAGTATTATATTCGTCCATGAAATGAAGAAAACTATTTGGAAAGGAAATATTCTAATTAGGGGTGTGCGAGAACACGAAATATCGAGAACCCCATGGTCGGGGCGAGTCAGGAAGAGGTCGGGTTGGGCTCTCGAAAATTTCGAGATTCCCGAAGGAATCGGGTTTCCCGAAAATTTCGATTTCCCTTTAGGGAATCTCGAAGGAATCGGGTTTCCCGAAAATTTCGATTTTCCTTTAGGAAATCTCGAAGGAATCGAGTTTCCCGAAAATTTCGAGATTCCTTTAGGAAATCTCGAAGGAATCGAGTTTCCCGAAAATTTCGAGATTCCCGAAGGAATCGGGGTTCCCGAAAATTTCGATTTCCCATCAGGGAATCTCGATCATTTCGAGAATTCCGACACTTTCGAGAATCCCGACACTTTCGAGAATCCCGACACTTTCGAGAAACTCGAAATTTTCGGGTACCCGACCCAGCCCGATATTTCGGGTTCTAGCACAGCCCTACCAATTATGTCTGAATTCGGAGTTGAAACAGTGAAAGAGTGAAAAGTGTCAAGGTTGACAGACCCAGAGCGATATCCTCTTGCTAAATCGTCGCGTTTCAGTGCGGTTTCCGGGTAAGATCGTCGTGTGTTGCGGTAACCGCAGAACAACCGCGGTTCAGGTATATTTAGCGGCGCGCAGGTTGGAATTTCGATAACGTCCGCGGCCCAGGAACCCAATTCAACCCCTCCCCCCCGGACTCCTGCTATACATCCATGGAATACGCGGGCAGGTATTAATAGACCGAACCGCAGTAAAATTAGAGGCGCCGCGAGGAAACTCATTTCGGAGTTCCGGATTAACGACCGTCGACACTTGTTGGCTGCGTCGTTCCGACAGACTTGCTGTTGACATGTTGCAAAATTGATCAGTTTCTTCAACAATTGTACGTTTCCGGGACGAACGTTTCGGTAACACCGTATAATGAATTGATTTACACTCGAGATGTGAAAATGTGCACTGAGACAATGAGGTCTGATCGAATTACAGTGATATTGTACAATTGAACGTTTTTGGCACTGACGTGGGGGTTGAATTAATAAAATCTGAATTCTGGAATTGTCATTTCTGACTCTCCCTCCGTTGATCGTTGAAGATAGCATCTTTTTGTGATTATTTTATCGAAGAAAGAATTTTTTGGTACCGTATTTGTTCCGATGATGATTCAACACCGTTGACTGCCATGCCACCCATATGTGGGTGACGGAATTATGTGACCAAGTTTTAAAATAAATTTTTAGATTAATATGTTCATTGTACCAAATTTGATTAGGATCTGTAAAATGCAAGGAAGTTAGAGGACTCAATACCAATATTAACCCTTTGCACTCGAAGCTACTTTAACCCCAAAATGAAACATTTCCTCTGTCCTAGAATATTTCCCTTCTACATGTACTTTTTTCATATTATACATACGAAAATGGAGCAATTTACTCCTACGATACTGAAATGTTTAGTAACTTATTAAATACAAACAATTTTAATGATTTAAAAGCTATTTTGAATAATGATGCATCAATCTTTAGTAGCCTTTACAGTCACCATCCGAGTGCTAAGGGTTAATTATTTTCAAGTTTTATTTCATGAAATAACTTACCCCCGATTTCATGGAATTTTTGAGGTTTCTAGTTTGGCAGGTAAAGCGTTAATACACGAAGAAGGCAACGAAGACGATATTGATTGTCAGAGGGAGAACCTCCCCCAGTTTATTTCGGAAATGTGTGAAAGCATAGACAAAGCAACGACTGTTAGTTGGAAGGTTGATAGTCGGAGGAAGAATCTTCTTCCGGTGCTTTCACTGTCGAAATCTCGTGTATTCAGGCGCGGTGGAAAACGAGCATAGTTCGGCTCTTCCAGACGGGAGAGCGTTTCTTATCTCGAGAAACAAGTCGGTGGCCGGTATCTGCCGCGTTTGTTTCGGCGATAATTTAAAAATTGGAGAAAACAAGGACGCAAGGGGGACATAATTCTCTATGGGTTTTCCATCCAATCCACCTACTCGAGATCGTCTCCAGCCCCTCGGCCGCGGCTGGAATGAAGCTGATCCACCGCCACCCTCCCCTCGGATCCTCGTGTGTATATGCTTGCTGCTAGGCGAGCGAAAGACAGAGAGAGAGAAAGAGAGAATAGAATGGAAGAAGAGAGCGAAGAGAAACGGGGTGGGGGTGTAGGATGAAAGAAAGACGAGGAGAGTATCGGGGGATGGCGGCAGAGTGGAATCCATTTCGAAATTGCGAGCCACCCTGTCCGACCTCTCCCCTACCGACCTCTCTTCCTTCTAGCGCCTTCCCTCAGGAAAATCCACCCTCTTGCACCCTCTTTCTCTCTCTTTCTTCCTCTCCCTCGCTCCCTCCGGAAGGTAGCGTGCTCGCCTCGAATACTGATATCGAGCAAAGTCCTTTTTCCCTTAAACCGAGCAGCCACCAGGAATAATGCATTATACGTACGCGTCTTTCGTCTCGTTTCTTCTCCCCCCTGCTTTCTCTCCCTCTATATCGTCGCCCTTTTCCTTCGTTCACCTTTTTCGAGTTTCGCCGACCTTCTCTTCGCCACGGTATCGTTCCGCCAAAATGTCGATGATCAGCAACTTCGGAGAGGCATCGTCGTCCTATCTCTACTCTCTAGCTTCAATCCTGAGTCGAAACTGAGAGGACACCCTCCAGCCACCCTTCTCTGTCTTCGCATTTCCCACGAATTTCCCAGGGAAATTTTCTAGGCTAGACTACCAATTTGGTCTACCACGCGAAATTTCACACTTCCTTGTTCTGTGATTTGTTCCGGGCAAATTGAGGGAAGTCTGCTCTAGCTTGGGAGAACAGAGAACTGCGATGTTTAATCTACCGTAACTTTGTGAAAAATAATTGGAGAGCAGGTCTACCCAGGCTCGATTTAAAGCGCGGACCTTCTACTTTCGTACACTTCAATTGCTCTTTTATTTTCCGAGCAAAAAACGAACAGGACGATTTTTATATCAACACTAAACCTACCGAGCTTTACAAGCAACTGGTACATGTTCCCTTAGGAAAATGACAAGATTGATTTTATTTAGGCAGATAGACAAATATATCTATACAATCATTTCTTATGAAATAGTTTTTAGCATCTCAAGAAACTGTAAAATAACAAATCTGGAACCGGTTATTTTGACCGGTGGTGGAAGATTTAGTGTTGAAGAATGTTAGAGAAATTATTTTTGCGACCCGAATTCTCCGTGAATCAGTAAATTGAGGTCTCCTCTGCGGAAGAAACCCATAAAATTCGCACAATTTCCTTTGAGAATTTAAGAATAATGAAAAATAATTATAGAATGTCATTGACATGCATCCTCCACAGGAAGATGATTAAGCTTACGCGACCCATTGGTACCAAACATCGCTAATCAAACGTCCCGAAATCCTTGAAGCCACTAAATTCTCAAAATCAATTAGCAGTCCTAATTCGAAGGACTATGGAGAGTCTGTTGGATCGAACGCGGGTCCACGATTGGCCAGGGTGGCTCGTTCGCCCTGGAAAACGTGGATCCCGGTCGAAGAAGTCTCCTATCTTCCCGGTCTTAGTCGAAGGGAGTCCAGAGGGTGGGAACAACGGGGTGGGGAAAAATGACAACGCTGAAGTGGATTTCCGTTTCATTTCAGGCGTGTAACGAGTTCACGACCCACGTAATGAATCTGCTGAGGGAACAGAGTCGCACCAGGCCGATCACGCCGAAGGAGATCGAGAGGATGGTCCAGATCATTCACAAGAAGTTCTCGAGTATTCAGATGCAGCTGAAACAATCGACCTGCGAAGCCGTCATGATCCTGAGGAGTCGATTCCTGGACGCGAGGTCTGTACCACAAAAATCTTCCAGTTTACGAATTTTTTCTGCTGCAATCACTAAAGCTACTTACTTGTTTTTCCTTTTTTTTCTCAACGAATGTGTGTCTTTGTGCACTCACGTTCTTGGACATTTTGAAATTTATCATGAAAATTCAAAGTCTGAGGTGAAAATTAACTTCATCGTGCCATAGAGCAGACTTTTTAATTGCAGGGACCGTAAAAGATAGTTGCAATGTGTTTTCGATCGACGAAATAAAATTGTTTGTTGGTCGTCGAAACGTAAAATCAGCGTTGAATAGTAGATTGTTTCGACCGGAGCGGCCTGTTTGAACTTGCCATTGGTTTCAAAAAATTCCTTCGAGAATTACTTGCAGAGTTACTAGTTGCGGATCATAAATTTTTAAAGAATTGCTTAAAAGCGACGTGTTAATGCATCCCCGACCAGCGAAACTGAGATTCTCCGTTTCCGCCGGCTATAAAACGGTGCGCGGAACTTTGTTGCAGGCGTAAGAGACGGAACTTCAGCAAACAGGCCTCCGAAATCCTGAACGAATACTTTTATTCGCACCTCAGTAATCCTTACCCGAGCGAGGAGGCCAAGGAAGAGCTCGCGCGAAAGTGCGGTATCACCGTGAGTCAGGTAAACGAACGAGCGAAGCATTTTCTATGTCTTCTGTAGCTCCTAGATTCGAATTCACACTCGCCGGAATTGACTGGCCGCCATACTTGCTGAGAAACCCTTTTAGTCACATTGCTCCAAAAATGTCTCACTGTATCAAAAGGAAAAACAGAAAAATTTCCGTTCTTTGCGCTCCAACGTAATTCCAGTTTCACCCCGAAACGAAATAGGATCTTTGGAAAAGCTGGGGCCTGAAAATCCAGACTTTTCTCTTCAATACGACCAAGCTTATAGCAGTGCAGTGTTCCAGTGTCTAATTTTTTGGAGTGGTGTACATTAAATCTAAACTTACGACAGCCAGTCAAATGACCGGTTTTAGACTTTTAATTTCAGAATTATAAAGATATATTATTATATTATACAAGGATATAGTGTAATAGAAATCGCAGAAAGTCAATATGAATTAAGTTTTGTTATTTTTGTAAGACATAGCCAATTTAAAAAAAAACTGAACAACTTAGGGGACTGTAATTTTTACCTGTGCTTTTTGCTCAGTCTTTGCATAGCTCTGAGAAATAGATTCCGAGGACGATTGCAGGTTTTCTCTGACTTCGTACATGTTGATTCGCAGGTTTCCAATTGGTTCGGCAACAAGAGGATACGCTACAAGAAAAACATAGGTAAAGCACAGGAGGAGGCGAACTTGTACGCAGCCAAAAAGGCAGCTGGTAAGTTCCGTCCTTCGCCAAATGAGCGACGGGTGTTCCTTGATGAGTTCGTTTCGATGAATTAGAACCATAGAAAAAAAGCTAAGACATATCTCGGCGGCTAGGACTTTTCGATCGAATCCGAACGGCTGAAACTCGACGATTCAATCCGCGAAATTTTATACGGTACTAGCGAGGCGTTGCTGATGAAAGAACTATCGCTTCTGACCACCTTCTGTCTCCCCTGCAGAACAAACTAATAAAATTGCTCGATCCTTGAACGTTGGAAAAAAAGAACAATATTGAAACGATGGACGTACTGTGATTTAGAAGACGCGCTTTTCAAAGAAACGGGTTTAAACCTGGCATCGAAACGAGTCACCCCTTCATTCTAGAAATTTGTGAAGATCTGTTGAAAATCGAGTTCTTAATCTATTAAAAAGATCTTTTAAAAATTCCTGTTAAAAGTTCCTCTGGAATTTTTAAGCAGAGAAATCTTATTCATAGGTGCTTCCTAAAAAATGTCTTCTTACATAATAGATAGTTTAGAATCTAATTTAGGATAAAAGTTCCGCAGAAACAAGTTTTGAACTGTGTATCTATCTAGATTAGACAGTAAATAGAGCAAACAAGTTCATCCAGAACCAAATATTATTCCCAGAGATACTTGCAAAATCAGGGTAATTTAATTAATGAAAGCGAAACTAGACGTTTTAAATGCAGTACAAGGGATGCTGTTTTAACCCTTTCGAAATCTAAAGTTCTTAATAAAATTCGGTTTATCTGGATACGTCACAATAAAAATGAATGTCTAAACCTAGTAAAAAATCACTGTCAGTCATATGTGACTGACGCGACAGTTAAATAATTATTGGTATTAACATTGCCGCAGTACTACTGACTGAAGAGTAGATAGATATTCAGCATTTGTTATAATAATTGAGGACTTGCTTAACATAGAAAAATAGCTCTTTCTCTTTCAACAATTAAGATTTCATTTGAAAATACAGTGAATTATCGATATTTGTCAACAACGCGGGTCATTCCAGCGTCATGTATCGTCCAGGAGACAAACACGAGCCGTGTTATGTTTACTATATAATTCCGCGACGTTTATCATCCACGCCTTGGCGACGTATACAGAGAAATCACTGTAATTCCATATTTCACGTTTTACATAACTCACTAAAAAGCTCGATAATGCTTTCGATACCTGGTTTAAACTCGAAACTCGGCGACTTCGTTGTCTTTGGAAATTAGCCGTCCCGACGACGCAACTTTGCCGGAAGTCGCGACAAAGAGATCGACGTTTCCAGCAGAGGAAAGTCCTCGAAGTAAAAGACAATTGTCGATGGACGACGCGTGTCGTGTTTCGCGTCCCCTGTATTTACCGTGGCGCGCGCATTCTCGCGGAAATTAGGAGAAAAATGCCGGGTTGGTTTTCTCGGGGAAATTCCTGGCATTCGTGGGACTCGTGGCTCGCAATTACGCGCACTTCCCTTAACTACCGGAGGCGTCTCTTTATTTTCGAGAGAGAGAGAAAGAGAGAAAGAAAGAAAGAGAGAATGAGAGAAAGAGCTCCGGCGAGATATTTTTAACTTACCAATTGCACGGAAAGAGAGAGAGAGAGAGAGAGAGAGAGAGAAAGGGAGAAAGAGAAAGGAGAAAACCGTGCGACGAAAAGACGAGGGATGCGTTTCTTCTTCTACTGTGGTTCTCGCGTTTCCTTCGACGCCCCTTTCAGTTTGCTGCCCTTTCCTCAGCCACGCTTCCGGTGCACGCGGCCCTCCTGTAATTAAACAAACGGAATTCCAACCCTCTCGTGGAATACGATTCTTCCTCTTGTCGAATGAAAAATTTTGCTAGCGACGCGCCGGCTAATCGCCACGCTGACGTAACTCGGAAAAAGTATTCGTACTCCTTCGAAAAGAATTGAGAACAAAAGTCTACCAGGATCAATCAACGATACATTTGCCAGTCTTGATAACCAGTGGCGTGATCGAAACCTCGTGAACCTTACCTCTCGGATTTTTAACCCTTTCGCCAAGCAATTCTCGAGATTCACGAACTCCAGTGAAGAGTAAACCAAAATATTTTTCTGTCCGAAATCGACGGTGTTCTTTTCAAAATTTCTCTCACGTTCGAAAGAAAACAGTACTCGACAATTCTAGTATCAACATGTTTGCTACTACTGTCTGCATAAAACTAGCCAAATTCATTGTAGATATAATATTCGAGTAATACAGGAATTTGCTAAATTGTTTCAATATTTTATAAAGAAGATACGTGCTAAAAGGTTAATCCTTAGCACTCAAATGGAGACTGTAAGGTAGCATTAAGGTATCATTATTCAAACTATCTTATACAATATTAAATTTGTTTGTATTTAACAAATTACTAAACATGTCGGTATTGTACGAGTAAGTTGCACCGTTCTCGTATGTATAACATGAAAAAAAAAGATATATAGAAGAGCAATTTTCTAGGTCGGAAGAAATGTTTTGGAGTTAAAATAGCTTCGAGTGCAAACGGTTAATTTTTGGGGGTTGAAATCTGTTGAAGAATATCGAACGAATTCCACACGCATTGTTCTTTGAAACTATTTCTTCTTGCAGAATATCCATAGAATTTATAACTTCTCTATGACTATACCTTTCTTCGTGTTTCGTAAGATGTTATAAACACAGAGGCTGCTGCGAAATGAAATGCCAGTTGCGGATGCGTTAACGAACATCACCAAACAGAACATCTTTGAATGATTGTAGCGCAGCGAACGGCGAAAGGGTTAATAGAACCTGTTTGCAAATTTAGTGATCGATTCAGGCCGCCACTGGTTACGGATAGGGACGCAATGCGATAGAACCAGAGAGAGAGAGAGGGAGAGAGAGCGAGGAGAAGGGGTAGGGAGGGAGAGAGAGAGGCCAGAGAGACAGACGGAATGTATCGGTGTCAGGCGGAAGAACTTAAAAGACGCACCCTCGAATTTTGTATGCACCGCGATTGTTTCTACAGCAGCTTTTGCAGGAGCGTCGCCGTACAGTATGGGCGGTGCCAGCCAGGGCACCCCGACGCCGATGATGTCGCCGGCGCCGCCAGGTGGGCCCCAAGACATGGCCGGTTATGGTATGGGCATAAACGGTAGCGATTATGGCTCGCAACCGTACAACGACGGCTCGATGGGCTACGATCCTATGCACCAGGTAATTAACAAACGATCATCTATCTCGCCATCTGAATAGTTTCTTTGATTTTTTTTTTTATTTTATTTAATTGAACCCTGTAGTTGGCGTCAATTGCCTCGCTTTCTTCGATATTATACATATTTATATATATATATCTACGTACATATACAGTCGTATACACAGTCGGTCACGAATGTACAACGCATCCGATGAATTTCAAATATTCGAAGAAACTTTTGCGCATGAACGTTGACCTGTTACGTCCCCTCGTTGCCTCTGTAGCCTCTGTGGAAGTGCATTCTGGGTCTCCGAAGACGTAATGTCATTTTGATAGGTCCTATACTTGAGTGATTATTTTATCAGAGTTTCTAGTGTCCAGAGAGCGTTCAGTTTCGATTAGGATGATCCTTGTGCAGAATGCCGAGGGTTAAAATTCGAACAGACTCTGAAAAATCTCACATTCGTTTGTCTAGAAGCAATGATAAATTAGTATTACTTGCCCTCCCACTGTCGAGAGAGAATATTCATCTTCGCAAACTTCTCTTCTCGATTGATCAACGCGTACGAATTTATTCATGGCCCTTTCTCCACAAATTCGTGGTTCGTCTCAAAGTAGCAACAATCAGAGTAGTTTCAAGTCTTGAAAAAACTCTCCATTATTTTCTACGCTGTACTCAATTCGACCAGATGGACAACTAACGAGTTCAGTAACAAAATTTGAAACAGAGTTACAATTGACTACTAGCGAGAGTTATTAGTAGATTTGAGTCACTGTAGATTTTATGCATTTACGAAGATTTTCTACGATTTTCTACAGTATACTACATTCGACCAGATGGACAACTAACGAGTCCAATAACAAAATTTAAAGGAGTTACAATTGACTATTGTTGAAAGTCATCAGTAGAATTGAGTCACTGTAGATTTCATGCATTCGTGAAGAAATGAAAAATGAGTAGGTGTAATTTGAAAGAGTACAATGATCGAACGAACTTAATTTCATGCAATTGTAAATTTTCACTTTGCACGAAGATCCACAGTCTATGACACCTAATATCTCTTAAAGGTATCATCGTTTCGTAGGAATGTCTAGTTTCATAGTGTATCTTCAACCAACGAATGCCCCATAAAACGTTCAAAACCTTCGCGGTTTCTGTTTGAAATATTCAAAACTCGTCGGATGCACTTTTTCACGACCGACTGTGTGTATACATATACGTGCCCCCCCAACCCGTTTTGCATTCTCTGAGCATGTGCTAGATTCTCTTCTGATAACGCTTGTTCCCCCGCTGGAGTTCGAGGGACCATCCTTGGCTCGAATGAATGGAAAGAGACGAATTCGAAAGTTGCCGATCACCAAAAAACGAAAAAAAAAAGAAAAGAAAGAAAAGTACTTACAATTTGTTTACTCGATTGACGAAAGAACTCTGTCGCAGCAAGCACACATTATACGATTTCCATCCATTTTCAAGCTGGTGTTCATCTCCGTAAATGCATGCGCATCTCACCGCATATTCACACATCTTGCGAGACTGGACGTTTTGATAGAAGAGAGAGAGAGAGAGAGAGAGAGAGAGAAAAAAAGAAAAAGAGAGAGGGAGAGGGAAAGAGAGAATCTGAGAGAATCGGAGAGAGTGGACAGTGGTGGAGGAGTGATGAGGATGGTGCGCGGTGTCTGTGAAATTGCGTTTGCACGAGCGCTTGTGTACACGGTGATACTAAGTGTCCGTCGATGAATTCATGGGACCAGATCGAATTTCCGCTAGCACTATTCAAAATTGATTGTTGCAAAAATTATTCCTGGAAATTGGAATAGTTTATAGTCTCGATCAGAGAATCTTATAAATTAGAAAAGTCTATTTTTTAAATCGATCAGTGTTATTCATGGTAGACATTGTTCGTGACTACATGTTGTCATGTAGACTAAATCAGGCTAAATCTGCCTTCGTCTGCCGAACGATTGATTTTATATATTTTACGATTACCAAAAATATGAAGATTTTTCGAAATCAGTGCATCAACTTCTCCATTCAAGCACGTACTATAGCAAAAGTTGCAGAAGACCTGAATAAATTGAATCTTGTTGTTTCTTTGTATAGGGTAACACATGCCAGTTGCTTTTACTGCTCGGTAGGTTCAGTATTAACATATTTTATTGTGTTCGAGTATTCAGAAAAGTACTGGATCAAACCTAGAGCAAAACTGAATCAAATTTTCTTATTGAAGCGTGTACTAAAAAATTTTTAAATATATGAGTACTCAGGAAAATACTAGATCAAACGTGGAAAAGGATTGAATCAAATCTTATTGAAGCGTAAATTAACAATATTAAAATATACGAGTACTTAGAAAAATACTAGATCAAACCAGGAGCAAAATTGAATCAAATTTTCTTATTGAAGCGTCTACTAAAAATATAAAAATATACAAGTATTCAGAAAAATACTAGATCAAACCTAGCGAAAAATTAAATCAAATTTCCTTATTGAAGGGTGTACTAAAAATATTAAAATATACGAGTACTCAGAAAAATACTAGATCAAACCTAGAGCAAAATTGAATCAAATTTTCTTATTGAAGCGTGTACTAAAAATATTAAAATATACGAGTACTCAGAAAAATACTAGATCAAACCTAGAGAAAAATTAAATCAAATTTTCTTATTGAAGCGTGTACTAAAAATATTAAAATGTACGAGTACTCAGGAAAATACTAGATCAAACGTGGAAGAGGATTGAACCAAATCTTCTTATTGAAAAATGTTCCAAAAGTATTAAAATATACTAAACAAACATATACTAAAAAATCATACAGGATCTGTACAAGTTCAATTTCGCCATTGTCTCAAGGATCACTCAGAAAAATTACTTCATCAAGACACGTATCATCACAAAGAAACAAGTTGAATTTTGTGATTGTCATGACGAAAGATCACCGTGTGTATAGCGCAGCGCAAGTTGAAGCGTGACGTCTGAAGGTGCCGTGGGTGTCTGCAGGTGTGAGTAGAGTGTTGTTTGAGTGTACTATAGGGCACGTAGGGCTGGGTTGGATGCGCTGTTGCTGGCCTAGGAAGGTAGGAAGGGTGGACTTAGAGCGGGCACTCGGTGGTTTTAGGGGCGAGAGGATGGGGGTTGGTCGGGGTTTGCGCGCACGGGGCGCCAGCAGCGGTGGCATAAGGGTTGCTTAGTATGCATTGGAGTTGCTAAGTCACTTTTTAGGTAGGGCTGCTCTCTCACATATTAATGGACTCTGGTAGGTGCGCGACCGTGCTTCTAACGAGCTGCCTGTGTTCGGCCGACACGAAACGCAACGGAACCTGCGGATCTTCGGAGATCCAATTTCCCTTGTATCTGACACGGAACCCCCGTAGAATCGCGCGTTGATCTCGTTCGTTCCGCTTCGGTCCGCTCTCTGGCCAACAATTAACGGGGCGAATTCGCTTAGCGCTGGACACCGGCATTTTATCAAACAATCGAGGCTTTTCAACCTCGCGAACAATTACGAGCAGCTCCGACTGATCGGTAGAATTTACGTTTTTGTCGCAGCTCCTAACTTTGATTTTCGCCTCTTCAACCTCCTCCGTCCGTCTTCGTGTCAATTTGACAATTTTAAATCCTCAAAATTTAAATTTAAATTTAATTTTGTATCGTGGACGGAGAGGGCAAGTTCAAAATCTTTAATCCCCTCGTCCGCCTTTGTGTCCATTCCTCAAATTTTAACCCGTACAACATAAATTTAAATTTAATTTTGTATGGTTGTATCAATTTGATACGAAAGGGAAAATTGAGCAGACAAAATGAGGAACAGATGAGGGTTAAAATTGGTTTCTGCAAACGCCTTGAACGGGTGAAGCTTATTTATGGTTTCGCAGAAGGGAAAACGTAACCAAAATTTAAGAAAGTGTAATTTTACACGTTAAAAAATATTGTCGCGTGTCCGGTGCTGTAATTCTCCGTGGACCAGGCCAATCCACCCCCGGATCGGCTAAACCGGCGGGGAATGAAAGCGTCCTCCTAGTCAGATTCTCCGCGGAATAGGTAAATCATCCCGACGTGCAATTTCACCGGTGTCACGTGGTAGAGAGTGACGTTGGATTAAATTCGCGCGAAAACCCGCGAAACTCGTTCTGCTTCGGCCATCCTCTCGGAACCGGTAGCCCCGATACACGGATTAAACGTCCCTCTTGTCGATACACCGCGATCGGTTGTCGATACTCTTTCCGCCAACGTAGCTGCTCGCCCTGTCCCGAGCGCTGGACTTGCTGTGCTTCTGTTTCTCAAAAGTTCACGAATTTTCCGTGGACTTTGAACAATTGTTTTCGCGACTGAAATCGTCGTGGACTTCTTCCCCTTCGCATCGATATCTTAAAAATTGCTGTACGACATTTTGTCGCCATTTTGGCGCAGTTTTCATGGTAGACTAAAATCCCACAAAATCGAATCGATCGTTGCGATAAAAATCTTTTTAGATCGAAGTTTCGTTCTCGTATGAACAAAATTAATTTTTAGAGCTAACATTAATATTTTCTTTGCACCCTTGCTGTAAAGGCTGTTTCGACTGAAATTTTAACATTTCTCTGTGATCAGTGGACTGCGGATCTCTATGAAAAATAAAAATATTTGCGTCGATTGCAAGACACAGGAAATAAAAATGTCTTCCTTCTTTTAATTATTTTATTAAGCCAAAATCAATACGCTGGTGCCCATAAAACTTTTTAACCCTTAGCACTCGAATGGCGACTATAAGGCGCCACGAGAAATTACTGTATCATTATACAAAATATTCTTTGCATTATTAAATTTGTTTGTATTTAATAAATTACTAAGTACTTCAGTATTGTACGAGCAAATTGCGCCATTTTCATATATATAACACGAAAAAAAAAGTATATAGAAGGGAAATATTCTAGGTTGGAAGAAATAGCTTCGAGTGGAAGGGGTTAATATGTCCACTGCTTTGAATTGCGCTTATTTTTGTCAGAAATGCATAAAGTCCGCAGTCTAATGATCAGTCAACAGCCCAAGTCTTCTAAGCAAGTATCCGAAGGTCGATTCCTCGCGTTAACAGCGGATTCAAAGTTCGAAGGTTGGAAGAATTTCCCGCAAAAATAGATAAACGACCAGCCTCGACTGATTCGCGGTTCTCATCCTGTTTCGCGAGAAAATTAATTTCACGGTTGATCCGGTTCACGTGCGGCCGGGATGAGTAGGAAGAGTTGGAATGAAGCGACTAAAATGCATGCTCCCACCTCGCCGACGCCTCTTCTCGTTCCGTTTTCCGTTTGGCCACGTCCGGAAGGCTTGTTCCTCGTATTCTCTGTTCGTTGCCGAAGAACCTCCTTCGGGAACGGCCGCCGCGCAGCTTCTCGCAATCCTCCTTTTGCGACTCGCGAACGAACACGAAAGCAGCAATCGTGCTTCTCCGCGGTTCTCCTCCTGTCTGTCCGACGCGCGCACGGTTTCCGAAGCGGAGAAGAACACCCCGAAGAGTCCGAGAGCCCGTCGATCCTCTCGCCAGGGGCCGTTCGCGATCGGTCGAGGATCGTAGCAGCAGGGAAACATAATCTGGTGGTAACGACGGACGCTCTCGCTGCTGCAGCTGGCACTAACGTTCCCATAACAAATAATAGAAAAACCGAACGAGTCGGACCAATTGCTTGCACGCGATTATACGAGCACACCAACGATCCTTCTTGCGCGGGTCGGTCGACCTTAACCAGCACCCGTTCGACCGACACCCATAATCCGTTCTACTCCCGTTAACTTACTCTCTTTTTGCCTATGGTGTTTCGTTTGTTTTAGTTGTTGTTCCTCTAATTTGTTTAATCGCCGCGGTCGGGGCTTGGAAACTGTTATCATTCCGATTAAGGTTCGCGCGCGCAACACGGTGTCACAACTTGGTAAATGTTGGTTCTTTCAATTTTTGCTTCGGTTCATTTTGCAGTTGACACACCCGATGGATTAGAGAAATACGATACGATGCTTCTAATTGTACCTAACAAAGTTCTTAAATTCTTTAACACTTCGCTACCGTCGTCACCTACTTCGCAATTTACTTGACCACTGCAGACCACTATAGTGGGCTTCCGTGGGAAGCATCAGTTTCAGCGGTACGTACCAGTATAGTGGCTTTTTTATAGTGACAGTATAGTGGAGATTGTCAAAATGACGGGTTCTAATATTTTTAATTTAAAATTATTAAGACTCCAAGGATCTCCTTCTAATGCTCCGTGAACCTAGTGTTAAGAGGTTAAACGTAGACAAATTAATTCGACACACTTTGCTGTTTAAAGTACTCAAAATAATACTGAGTGACTCTGTAACATTCTTCTGTTAAATTGTTTCGATAAAGTAGTTGTATTACAGCTACTGAAATATTTTAACAGTACAGGTAGGCAAGGAAACAAACGGTGGTAGCGACGGGAAACGAATGAGAATGTGAACTTCATTTTAAAAATTGTCTCTTTGCATATATCACGTAAAGTAGTCACTTTTAATATTCCGCAGACCTAGTAAATCGGTGGAATATCATGTTTGACTTCGTTGACCCGCAGTGGAAGCTAATACCATATGTTTTAAATTAGAGATTAAAGCAGAATCGATTTTAGAATCATTTCGGAACCGATGTGTAACGCACAATAGTTTTCTATTTCGATTCTACCGGAAAATTTTTCAAGACAGGTTCGTTCTTCGCAATTGGTCGGATCAGAATCTTCATTTGAAAATTTTAAACAGTTAGATACTTTATTGATTTCCCTCAGGGTTACAATTATACTAGCACCCGCTCCTTTTTTGTGTTGTTATTATTTTCTTGAACCGTTTCAAGCCCCGATCGCAATTACCGTTCTAATCGCTGCTGGTTGGTGATACCCGAGTCTAACACACGAGGAACAAAGAACTGTGTTTGTCGCAACGGGGACAAAATGGTGGGTGCTTTATTCCCGGAAGAATCGAAGAATTCGGCGAGAAGAGCTCGTTCTCTTTCTCCGGTTTCTTTGAGAGCTCAAGTTGTTTCGGTTTCTGCCAAAAAAGAAAACAAAAAAGGGAAAAGAATGCACACCGACACGCGACGACCCCGCTCTTTCGAGTGCATTGTCACAAGCACAGTTCGCAAGCACGGTCCCGGCACCTGTATAACACCGTTTACGATTGGTCGCCTGTTCCTCGGTCTCTTCTACTCTTCGTTCACCTAACGACAAGCGACTGCGATGAGCAGTTACAGCGACGAACCGTCCATCTGCTTGCGTGATGCGACTCCCTGATCGATCGAAACTCGACTACGAGCTTTATGCTGGCCAATGTCCTCAGGAATCGGTCTTTTCACGCTTTACCTATCTCGCGTGATAATCAGAAGTGACGACAGTCTTCGCAAAATCAAAGATTTAAAACTAGGAGCTTCCCAATAGATTTTTAAATAGCAAATCAATAAATTTTACGGTCTAATCATTTCTTCTGGGGTTGTTAGTTCTATCAGGGTTGCCGAAAGAAAATTCTCGAGCAATTTTTAGACACAGTGATCAGTAGACTGCGGACTTTATGCATTCATCACAAAAATGGGTAGGCCTATCTTAAAACAGTAAAATCTCAGAAAAATTTTAAACTGCTGTCACATTATTTTCAATCTATTGAACATATTAAGAAAGAAACTAAATTTCTATATCACTCCGGTTTGTTGCGATTTAGGTAGAAAATTTTTTATTTCGTACAAAGATCCGCAGTCCAGTGATCAGTATGGCAAAGATATAGAAGAATTGACGAGTACCGTTATGTTATTTCCAATTTATTTTTATCCAATCTCTTTTACTTTCATCTTTTACCCAATTTATTTTTATTCAATCAAATAGAGACTAACACTAATCAGCTAGGTAAAGTGTTAAAGCAGGACGATTATTTCGGTTTTTGATCTATGAAGATCTTGAATTAATCCTCGTTTGCTTGCATCAAATTGACAGACTTCAGAGGAATTTCAGTTCTCCTCGTTGTCGATAAAAAGATCTACAAAATTCAGCGATTTACTTCTCCAATCACATGTCCACTCACTTTCGGAACACAACTTCCCCCGTTGAAACAGAAATTTCTTGACTGACTGCGTTCACGGAAACTCGAAATCCAAAAATGAAACATTTGCCAAGACTTTCGAACTGTACAGAAAACTGTACGAAACAAACGTGTTGAGTAAAACGAGATGCGAATGAGGAGGAACGCATGCGCCAACGAAGATGAACGGTTCGCTGAATCTCGGCCGAGTCGTGACGCCTTGTTTGAATTTACTTGAGTATTTCTCTTGGTGCAGATGAAGCGAAATTCTTAGAAGGCGGCAGAGCTAGAAAGAGAGAGCGCGAGAGAAAGAAAGAAAGAAAGAAAGAACGAACGAACGAAAGGGAAAACAGTAGACACGAGAGATATCAGACACCTCCTCAATTAAAGAAAGACCAGAACACGCAGAAACTGGCCGCGTGGGACAATATAGAGATAGCAAGACGAAGCACAGGAGATCTTCGGAACGAATCGGAGAGATGTCGGAAAAGCGTTTCGCGGTTAGACTAACCTGTCGCGTTCAGACTATGGAGTCATGTCCTGCGACTCAGGCGACTCGAAGGGCCGCGAAACCTTTTGATTAATGGGATCGGAGGTCGACGAGCCGGCCAGAGGACACGTCCACGGTTCGTTGCGACAAGGTCTCTTGGAAACAAGAAAGTAGCCGTCGGCTCTCTTCCCGAGAGGAGACGCGCCTCTGGCCCCGAGCAGGCCCAGAGAATCCTAGAAGTCCCAGAGATCCTCGGGGAGGCCTAGAAGTCCCGGAGATCCTCGGGGAATATCTCGAGGCAGGTCTCAGTTCCGAGGGCTCCTCCTCGACCTCCCTGGGTCAAGGTCTCGCCGAGTGTGCAATAACATTTCGATAGAGAAATGGCCCCTCCCGCGGTGAGAGGGACCTCGAAGAACTCGCGGGGAAAACCATGCTTCCCCGTTGTACATAACCGTCATGGACCGACGACGCTCTGCGATTCCCCTCTCTGAACTTCGATCAAAACACTCATGGAGTTCTCATGGCGCGTTTAGGCCAACCCAACGAATGCTTGCTCGGCCCCCTTCGCTTCGACAAATTCGCGTTTAAGTGTCGAACTTCAAAAATTATATATCGAGCTAAATATGCGGCGAACGTATCTTTTTTCTGTATTTATAAAATCGAGTAAGCACTCTTCGAGCACTCTGAGTATCAATTTCAAATTTCGTCGGAGTGGGGGCCAAGCGAGCATTCGTCCTTTTGTTCTGGACTCACTATGAGAGACCCCGGTCGTCGAAAGACTGGACGCGTAAACGATGTCGGAGAGTTGGATGGATCATCTAGAGAGAGAAAGAGAGAAAGAGAGGGAGAGAGAGAGAGACATCTTCGTGGCATGCATGGCTGCACGTAGAGTTTAAGTTTATATGTGTGCGTAATGGTTCTACACAAGTAGTACGTGTGTGGCGTTTTTTTTTTGTATCATTATCTCTCTTGTGTTTTGTTATTTTTATTTTTTTCTCTTTTTTTGCGGGTCGATTGGCTGGGGAACACGTGGACGAATTGATCGGAGAGAAAGGAAAAGGACGAAAGCGTGTGAGAGCGAGAAAGGGAAAGAGAGGAAGAGCTTGAGTGGAAGATGAGAAGAAAGGAAGAGTGGAGGTGCGAAAGGGAACGGATGCCAGATACTTCATTGTTTAGTTGGTTGTGCAGAGTTCTAAAATTTTTCGCGTAGACAAGTAGAGAATAGGCGGCGGTCCGTTGGATTCGCGGGTCCGAACGAAAGGATTTTTGCAGAGTTTGTCGCGAGAGCTGATCCTTTCGCTCGTAACGGGAATCGACGCGCGGGTCTCACGATGAAACTTGATTGATTTTTCGACAAACAGTGGCGAAGCTCGCGATTCTGATAATCGTTTTCGTTCGAACAACAAACTCTTGCGCTTCTGTCGTTTGAACATGCTTGCGAGAAGCTGTACACGCTCCGACTGCTGGTTTACAAAATTTGCTTCATCAAGTTCGCTGAACCTTCAGTTCTGCAGAGCTTGGAAACTAAATTCATATTAGGCACACTGGACACCGGTCAATTGGGACAAATGTTGAAGAACAGTAGAATACAACCTCTCCCACTTCCGGATTTTTATGCAAAAGTTTTCTAATACAGCGAAATCTCGATATATGTCAACAACACGGGTCTTGCCGGCGCCATGTATCGGCCAGGAGTCATACACGAGTCGTGCTATGTTTACCGAGCTTCGTGGACCCTCGCGGGGTATACGATAGTGGGGATAACTCCGCGACGTTTATCATCCAGGTGTTGGCGACATATATAGAGAAATCACTGTGCACTGAAAACAATATTTGAAACCCTCCGAACTTATTGATCATTTTAAAATGTAGCTGTTCATTTTCGTTGCGCAATAAATGTGCAATATGTCGTTGTTGCATTAAATGCGCTAGTTTAGTCCCAATTAACCAGAATCCACTGCGCTTTGACTCGGTGAACCCGCCACGGCCGGAAGTCGATGTCTCGGTGCGAGTGGGCTGGCCAATCCAACCGGCCCGTGTTCCTTCATCACTTTGTTTGTTGCCGCGGTAGCAAGCGAGTGTACGATTCGCGATCGGTATGATAACGAATTGAGCGTACACGATAACGGTAACGAAAAAAGAAACGAAAAAAAGATAGAGCAAGATTGCCTAATTTGCGACGAAGGCGAGGCTAGCGACGAGTGACACGCTATTTTGTCGCCACCTGCAGGGGATAAAGACAGAGGGCTAAAAATCAAATTGCAAACAAAACACAAATCGAAAAAACAAAAATGACGCAGGGCAAGGCATTGGCTGGGGGGCCAGGCGCGACGGGATGGATGCAGCAACGCGAGGCGGTGCCGGAGTTTCCGCCGCTCCACGATTCAGCGGACTCTGATTCCGACCGAGAGAATGAGAAACGGCCGCGTGTCTAAACCGCGCGTGTTGTACTTTAGGAATGCGCGAGCTAGCACGGTGACGGAACCGAGTATAGAAAAGAAGACAATTGCCTGCGAGAGCAAATACCGGATTCAGAAAGAAAAAATATATATGAATGAACAGAAACCGAGAGAAAGAGACAGAGAGCGAGAGAGAGAGAGAGAGAAAGAGTGTGAGAAAGAGAGAGAGAGCGTATGGCCGAGAGCAAAAACAATGGTATACCGTCGACAGAGACAACATAGGAACATACACATACACGCGCGTCGACACACTTTGTACACACAGCGACACTCTCCAACACGTATACACGAGATATATACGCGCACCTCCGAGCCACACACAAGGAGATATAATGTTCGTTGGTGTTCCTACGATAAATAGAAAAACGTTAGTTTCCGGTTTTCGAACATTTTTCTCTTTTTCCGTCGAGGAAAGGGGCCAGCAACGCGCCCGCGCGTCGGTTTCCTTAGCCGTGCGGCGGCCATGTTGGAAAGCGAACGTCCACTTGAGATTTTTCAGTGAAAATTCCGGGCTCGAGAATTGCCCGATCGAAAAACCGATCGGTGGATCGTCTTCGCGGGAATTGAACCTTTTAGTAAGCCGCGTTCGTGATCGTCTCTTGCTTGCCCTTTGACCTCGATGCTTGATCTTGCCTTATCGAGTGACCGTGCGCTAGCGTACAAGTGACAAGTATGCACAACTCTAGCGGATTTTTAACGAGCGTAAAACAGGAAGAGGAGGAATAGTAAGGAGCGAAGTGGTAAGAAGGAGTGAGAGAGAGAGAGAGAGAGAAAGAGATGGAGAGAGAGTGGACGGGACAGCGCACGATGTAAATCCGTAGGCCTATGCGCTCTCCCCGAAGAACGCGTAGGCTCGCTTCTCTTTTTAAGACAATATGAACGGCGTACAGGCGCCTGGCTAAGGAGAGAGAGAGGGAGAGAGAGAGAGAGAGAAAGAGCGTACACAAATCAATTAGTTTTTACTTATACATACGCTGTTCGTTGCACACATACAGAGAGAAAGATAGAGAGAGAGAGAGAGAGAGAGAGAGAGAGAGAGAGAGAGAGAGAGAGAACACACACTACACGTATAGATAGTTCTATAGCTTGTACAGTTCATTTTATTCTTTCCCCCTGTCCGATTCCCTAAACCCCCGTTTCCTCTGCCCCATGTATTTTTTTCTTCGTATTCTACGTCTCAATTTGATTTTGGAGACACACCCGACATCGTTTTGCAACGATCCTTGACGAGATCGTGTTATGTATCCTTGCGCTGTAATGTATACATATATACGAAGAAGAAAAAAAAGAAAAAGGAAAAAACACATTCTTGCGTAGCGTAATTTTCATTGCTGGGCACGGATTTAAACGAACGCGGCATATATACAAATATAAATATATATATATTATATATACAAATATATATATACATATACACATATATATTTTTGTAACGTTTTAACGTTATCCTTTTCGAGAACTCACGAAACGGGAGATACTTATTGCGTCAAGGAAACTTGTACTTTGTCGTTGCAGCCTTTAGAAATTGATCGATTCTTTTCTAAATCCCCCTTTTTTCGTTTCTAATTTCCGTCTCTTTTTCCTCTTTTTTTTTTCCTTTTTCTTTAAGAATCCCAGCACGGGTGTATCGTGTAATGCTAGCGAATGTGTTTCCTACGTTCGATCTAATTATGATGTTCCAGTTCCGAGTATTCTGTTTCTTAAGTTTCCTTTAGGCTTCGACCTGTTGACACGTTGCAGCGTCTCTCACACGTTTGCGTGCTGATTTGTTCGATAATCGTTTCGACGCGAGGACACCGTTCAAATTAGTTTCTCTTGTTTCCGGACGAATCGCACCGGGATACCCCCGTACCACCACCACCACCCCCCCCCCCCCTCCCGCGGAAATTTATTTATTCGGGAGCAATTTCGGATCGGCGTGTGTCCTCGTTTGAATGAAGCGAGAGCATCAAGTATAATCCTTTTGTCACGTTGAGAAATTGTGTGCATGATTGTACCCTCCACGAGCGAGCAGACCGGAGAGAAACCGACGTCGAAAACCTCCCTTTGATTTTTCTCTCTTTTCTCCCACCCACACACACATACACACACAGACACACACACACCTTGTGTTTTGTAAAACAACGATTCAGCACGAGCTCTTATTAAAAATTCGTTCTCCTCCACCATGCCTTTTCTGTTTCTGTTCAATCTCATCCACCCGACACACGCGGCGTCGAATCCAGAGAGACACCCTCCCTTTGTTCACGAAACTTATCAGAACAGTTGTTTAAACAATTTTTTTTAAATTAACCCTTTCGTCAACCGTAGACTGCGGATCTCTATGCAAAATACGAATTTTTCCCCTGAATTGCTACGAACTGAAGTCAAATAGAAATTTATTTTCTTTCTTGTTACGTTTAACAGATTGAAAATAATGTAACAGTATGATTAAATTTTTCTAATATTTTTCTCACTTAAAATTACACCTAATAATTTTCCTCATAAATGCATAAAATCCGCAGTCCAGTCGATCATGATTGAATTTTCTATCGACCCGGTACCGGATGTTTACTTTTAAATTATCGAGATGGTATAGACAACTTTTGTGGACAATTGATCCCGTAGATTTATTTCTTCGACAATACTATATTCAGGTAAAAATCGATAAACGTCGTACCGAGCGCGATCTGTCCATTTTTAGTAGATCCAGTGCTCTGATTGTCCCGACCCGTATCCGTTTCATAATTCATCGGATATTGGTTCGAGATTGCCATATAATGTCCAATAATTCACATGAAACGGTCAAACAGCGCAGCACGTTGAATTCGCGGCAAAATCTGTGGGCTCACGTGGAACAATTCCGCAAACGAAAGGGTTAATCGCGCCCCAGGTTTTCGAACCGAATCGGCCGAAGCGCGAGTATCAAAAGCGGTCGGTGCAAGCATCGAGGGTTTTCTCTTCGATTGTGGTTTTTCGGGGGCGAACGAAAGGGAAAGGGAGAAAATCGGTTGGCCGATCCGTGCTGGATTCGACGCTCGAGATATACGATTGCGCCTGTCTACCCTTAGTTGGTCGTGCGTACGTAGGTACATATGTATTGTGTGTACGCCTGTACATGTGTACGAGAACGAGGATATATATATAATATATATATTCTATATATATATATTTATATATATATAAATATATATAAGTATATATATATATATATATATTCTATAATTTCGTATATCTGTGTAACCCTCGTATGGATCACCAGCGCGATGACATAACACCTCCTCACCGGAACAGAGACCTAGACGATTGCGTGGAAATGGTTCCGAACAAGTTTTCTGTCGACCGTACGCGTGCGTGAACAAACAGTCGCTCGGCAAAGATCCGATCCACCGGATCGCGGGAGGAACGATCGTCCATAGACTGCGGATTTTGTGCATTCAAAATTAATAGACAGAAAACAATAGAAACGTCAGACCAAGCGGAGCACCGCGATACTCACGATTGTTTCGGGAGTTTTGGAAATTTATTGTTCCTCTATTCAATGCCGCAGCAGAACCGATTTTATACCGATTTTCAACACAGCACAATTATTTTTGATGTTCTTGTTAAATCTTTTAGGACGAACGTAGCGATACTGATCCTAGGTTGTAGACTTTAAAGTTGCGGGGAAATAATTTAACTGTTCAAATAACGATTCGCACATATATTTGCAGTATTTGAAAGAAAATCGAGATGAATTTATATTTAACAGCAGCTTCTTGCGGTTAGTAAATTTGACAGAAATCGGTAGATGAAATTCGAAGCGACAAGAAGATTAAAAGTATCACTTCGAAATCGAACGTTTCTATGTAGCCGCTGTTCGCAGCAATCGATGACGACAATTTTTGCACGACTATCCGCAGTCTTTGTAATCAACAATCCTCGGAGACGGTAGACATTTTCCTTTCGCCTGTTTTCGCGTACACGGCCGGTACTGTTTGCTTTCAGGAGCTGTCGCCTTGAAATACTTAGAGGAATCGCACAGAAGACAGAAATCGCAAATCAGACAATTAACCGAGATTCATTGCGATTGTAGGAGCGCGTCTTTCACAAACGAAAAAGAAAAAAAAAGAAAAAGAAGCGTGCTCGCGGAATGCCACGATGTATCGTGAACATGCTCTCGCGCAATCCGATCACCTCACTATCTGTGATCCGAGGCTCGTCCCCCGACCAGGGGGCGGGTAATACGAACTAAAAAGTAAACAAACAAAACTAAGAACGAACAAGCAAACAAACAAACAAACAAACAAAAAAAAAGAGAAAAACGAAAAAGAAAATCGATAATTAAGCTTAATTAACGTTATTGTAATGGATACACTCGGGACGAGGGAAGCGTTCACGCTTTTTCGCGCGACGAGCCTATATATATATATCACTCTCTCTCTCTCTCTCTCCCTCCCTCTCCTCATTCTTTCTCTCGCAATCTCTGGCGTTGTACGTGTCTGCGTGTTGTGTGTGTGTGTGTCTGTGTGTGTGTGTGTGCCTGTGTGTCTGTGTGTGGCGACGTCTCCCAACATCATCGACGAGGAATTGCGCACCGTGGAAAATCCGGAAGATTCGCGAAGAGCGGTGGAAACTTTCCGCTCTTTTTTCGGACTCTTTCTTCTCGCCGTGCTTTTTTTCCCCCTCCCCGTTCGATTATTTGTCCGGCGATCCGAGGCGATTTAATTACCTCTCCCCTTCCCGTTTAATTCCCTCTCTTTTTCCCCGTTGGTCTCTCCTCTCCTCCCGCGCCGAGGATCGAGCGCGAATTGCTTCCCGTGCTCGTCGAATTTCTCTCGCCGGGCCACCTTTTCTCCTCCCCGCACTCCGAGAACCCAAGAGTTTCGATCCGAAATGCGACACGAAAGAGAATTCAGAGAGAGAGAGAGAGGGAGGGAGAGAGAGAGAGAGAGAAAGACCGAGAGCGAGTGTGTGTGAGAGAGAGAGAGAAAGACCGAGAGCGAGTGTGTGTGTGAGAGAGAGAGAAGACTACGGACAGCGTATGTTCTTTTTCGAAATCGGTGCGCGCCACGCAATGGGGGAAAAGAACGATAGGGATTAAGAGGGAAAGAGTTTGAACGAACGGGAAACAGAACAGAAACGAAGCAATGGTCCTGCGACACAACACTAATGTATACGATTTTTCAACATGGAAATATTATATATTGTAGCTATACATATAGAAGTATATAAAAGAGAATAGTACATAGGCAAGAAAAAAAAACTGTAACGGCTAAGTACATCACTGTAACGACGATGCTAATTAGTAGGACAAAAATTTATTTTATTATCATTGTCGCTATTAACTATTATTACTATTACTATTATCATTATTATTGATATTGCTATTATTATTATTATTGCCGTTATGTCTATTATTATTATTATTATTATTATTATTGATATTTGCGGTGACAACCCGCATTGCAATTGTATTATTGTCACATCGACAGCGATTATTAATATTACGAACGTATGGAAATTTATTGTCGCGTTCGTTCGTTGAACGTGTTTTGATCTTTTTCTTTTTTTAAGGGAAGACGATAATCGATCGAACGCTAGGCGATTTCTGTCCATTCATTATCATTATAATATCTATTAATGATTTGTCGACGATTTATTGTATTGAATTGCGGCTCCCGACGATTTCTTAGTTAGCACGTAGGCGGAAAAGAAAAGATATCCATTTATTGTATAAACGAAGGCGCGGCGAAGACGAGAATTACGAGTATCCTCCGGAAGATTAGGTGATTAAATTCTGTTGTTAAATAATATGTCGCGGGCGGGACGATCGACTGAGGATCGTCCATTGAGTGCACGGTTTACCGGAACACCCGATTTCCAATTTATTCTCCTTCTGCGCCGTGTCCTCGAATGTCCACCTTGTACACGGAATTCCTCGACGTTTCTCCTGCTGTATCTGTTACCGCGAACCTTATCGAGATCTCGGGACGAGCCGAGATCAGACGAGACGAGACGAGACGAGACGAGACGAGACGAGACGAGACGAGACGAGACTAGACGAGTTTCTGTTCGATCTCAAAGACCGATCCTCAACCGATCTTTCCCGTCGTCCATGCGACCAGTACAAGTGCGTTCGGCACAGCTAGTATACGAGAAAAGAGCGCCTGGAGTTCGCTGTGAGCGCGCCTTCAGGTGACCCTTTATTAAGCTCTACCTAACATTTAATAAAAGAAATGAAAACGAGTCAAAAGAAAATACGAGAGTGAGAGAGAGAGAGAAAGAGAGATGTCGACTAAAGACGGGCGAAGAAAAAGAAAACGAGAAGAAATAAGGGAACGAAAGAAAGAATAAGAAATAACGTTTAACATTTATGGATACACACGATATTAAGATATTATATATTCATATTCCTCCTCGCTCCCCCCACCCCCACCCCCACCCCGCCCTCTCCGCTCGATCCTTTTATCTCCAATCGTCCACGTTTTTTCGTTCTAAAAAGAACCAGCGCGCGAGATACGAAAATAACGCGGAAACAATGAGAACAAAAAGTACAAGAACACCGATTCGGCCGTGAGATGGTTTTCACGCGAACACGCCCACGCTGGTTTGATTAACTGCATTTATTATTGTTTCTTCTCACCCGTTGAGCGAGGTTTCAACTTGCTTTTCTTGCGTATTTCACGAGGAGCTAGCGCGATTTTTATACACACGCCAACCGCGAATCGTTCCGATGCGACGTGTTTACCCTTTCAACCAGGAATTCGTCCGGCGTGCCCGGAAAGCTCAAGATCAACTTGGTAAAAGCTCTCGCGACGAGAGAGATTTTTATGTCACAAAAAATCCCCTTCCCCCCGCCCTGAACACTTTGTTCCCGCTTTGGAGAAAAAAATACAGAAAAGAAAGAAAGAAAGATGTTACATATATATTCTTCGACGAAACGAAAAGGAAGTTGAAGTCACGTCTCGATGCGCGCGACAGTATACCACAGAAATCATTGTATCGACTAAAATCATGGTAAACCTAATAAAACGCTCAGAAATAATATCAGTTCCATCGATAACCGTGTGTTTCTCTCTCTGTTGCTGGCCGATTATGACTCCCCTTCCGCATCTTTTTGTTCGCTCCTTGAACTCTGAACCTCTTTGAAATAAAAACATTTTAAAGTAATCCTGAGTCTCGGTTATTTCTTGCTACCTCGAATATTGCAGGCTCAAATGCTGTCGATGTTTCTGGAGTCTGTAAAGTACTTCAATCGATTTATGGTGTGTTATCGCAATTACTTTGAAATGGGAATGTACTTATCACAGAGTATATCCCTTCGATTTTGATTTCATTAATTGGAAAATATTTAAATACTTTTAGTTAACTGCAAATAATCCATGCCGCTTTTCTCACACGATACAATGTAAATTCCGGCTCGAATCAACCGCCCCGTACAGCGCCATTAAACGTAGTGGCAAAACGCGGAAACTGTTAGACAAATGTTACCGACAGTGGTAACGAGAAATGCGCTAATAGCCCCGCTTGTGGCGAAATTATGAAGCTCGGTTAAGCGGTCCTTAGACCACAGACGAGATACTGTTAAAGGCTACCAGCCTTATGGGTCATCGTGACCTCCTAAAAATGTCGAAGTGGCGAAATTTCGAAGCTCAGTTAAGGCTCCGAGCAGCGCCATCGACGTACTGGCAACAGAGAGGAAATGAGACTGCTCACGAGCAGGGTTTTACTGTTTTCACCAGAGAGAAAATGAGAGTGCTTACGCTTGGGGTTTTAGTGTCCCCACTTTTCAGCATCATCTTTTCAGCCTGGAACAGAACCTGTATCAACTTTTTAGCCTGTAACAGAACCTGTATCAACTTTTTAACCAGTACCAGATTTCACACGTACACGATTTGCAAGGATACGGGATTCCCGCTTTCATTTGTTAATAATACAAAGATAGTTCTGTTCTGTAGTCGAAAGCGTTAGATAAAAGTTCAATCTAGGCGGCAAAGCTCTTCAGAAGCCCTACTTTTGCGTTTTTTTGCAATAATTTGCAATATTCAACAGTATACTGCTTGTCGAGTGATATTATCGTCAGAGAGGATAGGAGAATGCTTACACCCAGGGTTTCGGCGTTCCCACTTTCGTGACATCGCCGTTTTTACCATGGCACAGAACCGGTCCGTCTTTTAGCATGGCACAGAACCGGTCCGTCTTTTACCATGGCACAGAACCGTTCCGTCTTTCCTGGAACAGGACCGGTCCGTCTTTTAGCATGACACAGAACCGTGTTGTCTTTCCTGGAACAGAACCGGGCCGTCTTTTAGCATAAAACTGAACGCACATTATTTTTTTAACCAGGATTAGAACGTACAGCTTAATCGTTTTATATGAAATATGTAACTAACATGTAAATCTTGTATACAAAGTCTCTAATTAATATAAATTAAGAATAATATTAATTTGGTAGTTGCAAAATCTAGTTGTAAAAAATGGAAAATCCGGAAAAATTCGAACAAATACAGATCTCATATCGAAGTTTAAAAGCGACCAACCTGATATTAATTTAATAATGAGCTATTGTCATCAACACTATCTTAAATTTTCTCATATATTAAGCTACTGTTATTATTAATTTAAAAAATTTTTCTTTCGTGAATAAATATTTTTTCCACCTCAGCACCATAACATTTTACTAGATGACTTTAAAAACACATTAGAACTATTTTTAAATAATTTTACTCGAAAACACTCTAGTTTACTCTTTATTCCACCATTCTACTAATTTTTTATGGGCTGCATTGCAGCTCTGTTTAACACTCTTTTACTAAATTTACATTTATAATTTATAATTTCTAGGATTTCATCACCAGCAACATTTTGGTTATAAATCTGTTATCGACCGTCGATAACATTTGGCTAGCAGTTTGAGCGGTTTGCCGCTACACCAATTGGATCTGTACGGACTCTCGAATTGAGCAGATGATTCCTGCCGGAATTCGCATTGTATCTTATGGGAAAAATCGGCAAGAATCTTTCTCCCTTGAATAAGAAATAATATGCAAATGCTTTCCCGCATAAATTTTCCAATTTCTGGAGGCTCAAATAAAAGCTAGAGAATTATAACAGGTGCGTTACCATTTCAAAAGTGCCTCGTTACAATTTTTCACTTTTTCGCGGTCGAACTGTCAGGAATCATTTACAACTGTATTCCCTCGGCAAATTTATATTTTATTAACTTCCTTATCATTACATCCTAACGAGTACTCGTTATCTGTCCTTTCCACAGACTTAACTGCAGTTGTTTCAACAATGACCAAGGCTGAACGATACCATGGATATTCATTAATCTTTTTCTGTTTATGGAAAGGCGTTGATATTGCATCATTTAATTACTTCTCGGATCCGCAGCTTCCATGGAACGGTGGCCTACGTGAAAGTTCGAACGTACCAGCCAGCCACGTTGGTCATTAAGGAGCTTGTTAATCGCGGTGATTAGTGGTTCCACCGATCATTCTCAGGGTTATCGTTTGCATGTTTCTCGCCTGTTCTTCCATTTAGAATTTCGTTGATTTACCCGTGTTGGTCGGTCGTTCAATTTCTTTAGGTCAATCACGTGATTCTTCTTCGCAGCATTTCCAAGATAACAACGTTTAACGATCAGAAAAGTAACGATAAGGATCACAGCTCGGCGTTACTAACAATAAGCAAGACGACAAGTATATTACATATTATTGAGATGGTTAATTAAAAAACTTAATTAACTTCGGATTCGCCGAACAAAGAACTTTGATCGGTGCCGGCAGGAGTGGCGTACAATCAATAAAAGTATTGTCTACAGTGCACACAATCGGGACACTGATATACTATCTATCAATCGATACACACTCGTTTATTAGTCACTCCGCAAATTAGTCGTAGCTTCGAACCAGAAGAAAAGGAAGCAAAAGAAAGCTTGATCCAATTTCAGACATTAACGCGACAAAGGGCATTGTTAATAAAAAATAAAACAAGTTTCTACTCGGAACGGGGCACGGTTTCTTTCCTCGGAGGTCGCAGAAAAAACTTTTATCTTTTCCGATTGTGTATGTTAGAAAAATTGGTACGAACTGCCCTTTTCCAAGGTTCTGGGGTAAGTGCCGTATGCTTCATCATAGTCCTCTTACCAAAAAGCATAGCCTTCCCCACTTCGTGGCCAGATCCTGCAGGACAAAGAGTCCCTTGTCTTTGGCAATACGACGTCAGGTCGCTTGCCTTTTCTAAACATCCTCACCTTCAATAAACAGTCAATGTTTAGACAATCAATAGTTGTGAGACCCAAATCGGTCATCAGCTATCCTGTCGCCTGCTGCCAGGATTGTTTAGTTTCACGGGCCATAAACATTATAAAGCCCTGCCATAAATCTGTCAAGGAATAAAGGCTAACATGTATGCAACTGGTCTAAGTTGAATAATTTAAATTAATATCGAGTTAACATTACCGCACTCAAGATTTGTTGAAAATTATTTCTGAAAAATATAAAAGTCGTGCAATGATAGGCACAAAAAGTTCCAAACAGGTGGGATCTTTTATTCCAGATAAAATATAAATGCATACGATTTTCGAGTATATTTCATAAATCTTTTTATCGTTGAATGTCTACCCTAATCAATCTCCAAACAGCATGATCGATACGCGCGTGCTGTAATTACAGCACGAGGTATGTGGATCCTGCTAATATCAAATGCAAACGGCGGGTCACTCGTGACGTCAAGGGATGGATGACTGAACCGTCGGCTTTATAAATAGTTTCGAATTTTTGCTGAGTTATTTGACGAGATGAGCCCGCTGTACATACTGTTATTTCCCAAACTCGGAATCTCCGAACGCGTGGCGTTTACGTCAGGTTCTCGTAAAAAAGCCTAAACTCACCTGAAACGACGGCGGAGTCGTAACGGACCGCGCAAATATCTTTGCAGCGCGAATGATTCACCGGGTCTCCGAATTTCCGGATTCAAATTAAAGGAAAAATATCGTCAGGAATGTCTGAATAGTTGTTCACAATTTCAGCAGCAATGGTTCAACGCGGGGCAGACTGTAAAACCGAAGTGAGTCAATTCTCAAATCCTCGCGTCTTTTTTCGATTCTAGCCGGAGGTATTCCCCGTTTTCAAAAATACAATTCATCGAAGGAAAAGAGGAAGTTTCATCGAAGAAAATATTCATTCTGGGGGGAATTTCTTTGAAAGGTGTTCTCGTAGAATCGATATTTTACGAACTGTAGTAGCAGCTCCATGGAAATAAGTTATTCCGATAGGTTTATTAAAGAATGCAATTATTCATTAGGCAAACTCCTATCAGGGACTACCCGTTACAGAAATATATCAATTGTTATATTTCGCGAGTTCCGTGCAAACGAACACCCGTGCTTGCAACAACGTTTTATCATTTGCTCTGGACGGAACTGATAGTGCGAGAGCCAGCGCAAAAATTAACACTTCCTCAGTTTAAACGGCGAAGTGTAACTAGAAGCGGACAGAACGTCAGAGAACCAACAATGAGGGCGTGTGCAGGGATTCTCTGTATCACCGTCGATCATTGCACTGGTCGCCGCGTTTACGATCATTTTACGACTACAGGCAGAAAGAGGGAGAGACAGAGAGATAAAGAGAGAGAGAGAGAGAGAGAGAGAGAGAGAGAGAAAGAGAAAGAGAGATCGAAGACTTTTAACAGCGAACCGTTATCGACTGTCCACTTCCGTGGGAGCGGCTTATCAGTAGGTCATTCGGTAGGGGGTTAAAAATAGAAGGCTCGATCGCGAGCAACAACGCATCACACGTCGGATGACCTCAAGTAGATCCAGAGATATTATCTGCTCAAGCAGCCCGAGATCATCGACAGATATTGCTTGGCGAACGTGGAGTAGCAGGTCGCCCGTTAAAATCGCGTCAGGTCGTTCATCTTCGATTTTATTAGGGGGGCCCATAAGCAATCAATTATTTTTAAATCTGAAACAAATTTTGTAGTAAATTCAAGTTTTTGTTTCTTAATTTATTCCTTCCTGCAAATTTTCAATCCCCTCGTATAGAATTCGAGGGTTCGTGAAGCAAAATGTGACTCAAGGTACCTCCTTGCATCTTCTACAGAAGTTAATGTTTTATTTCTTAAATAATGCTCCAGAGAGCTGAAAAGGTGCTAGTCAGAGGGAGCAATATCCGTTGAGTACGGGGGTGCGGTAAAACTTCCCATTGCAATTCTTTGATTTTTTCCTGAGTGAGTTTCGCTGTATGGGGCCGGCCATTGTCAATTTGCAGTATTACATCTTTTCCGTGGACTAAAGATGCCCCCTTTTTCAATAGTTATGAATACAACCGTTTTAATTGCTGACAATACAACTCAGAAATCACTGTTCCTCCAGGGTTCAACAACTCAAAGTGAATTATGCCACGACAGTACCACCAAATGTACAGTAACACCTTTCTAAGTGATACACTAGGTTTAGGGGTTGATATTGCGGTTTGATTTGCGGAAAGCCACTGCTTCGAACGCTTTACGTTATCACAAAGAATCCATTTTTCATCTTCGGTAACGATTCTGCCAAGAAATGGATCTCTTCGAAATCTGGATAACAATGAAGTGCAAATTGATCGATGAATATTCTTGTTGGACTCAGATAATTGATGCGGTACCCATATTCCTTGCCTATATGCCTTTCTCATTTCGTGTAGGTGCCTTTGTATAGTTGACCATGTGGACCCAAGGCTTCTTGACAATTCTTGTATACCTAATTTTGGATCGGCTTCCACTAGAGATTTTAGGGTGTCATTATCAAATTCCACTAATCGTCCACTTCGAACCAACGTTGACACTTGTTGACCTTCAATACATCTCCATAAAAATCGCAATGTAAAATGGCTTCTTTTGCCTCTTAGCATGTCAAAAATTTATTTATCCACATCCTGCTACTTAGCTGCGACTGAGAGCTATTTAATGGAATGAAAGGTTTAACAAATAATGAGCTAAAAAAACATCGACGAATCTAGCTATCTTAAAAAATAGAAATATATTTTGCTATCAGCCGCAAATGACTTCGAGCACTCTCGACAATCACGAAAAACATCGACTTTTCAAGGAGCGAAATTAATAGATTGTGTTTGATTAAAATCAGCGAACGTAGCAAATAAAGGGAGGTACTTATCGGGCCGTCGATAGCCATGAAAATAAAATTCGAACGAGGATCGGAGATATCGTTTCCAATCAGGACTAATAATAACTCCAGATAAAAGATCTTTGAAAGTTCTGACGATTATCGGCGGACGTTGCATAATTCGATACTACATCGACTTTGTCCGAAAATCATTTCTGCGATCGTTGTTACCGCTAATCCTATACAAGGTCAAAGTGCTCTAAGATTGTTAAGAAAACCCGTCATTCAAAGTCGGAAGTGAACGCAAAAGTTTAGGCTACGTGATCCTTGTGTCACGTTCGATGGACAAAGCTATCGATCCTATCGCATCTACACGATCATCCCGGCTAATCGCTTCCAGTTTGCGATACTAATGTTACGTGGATCATAGCGTGGAAAACATTAGTTTTTTTTTTTTAGTTGCAGTGGAGAGGCTATTAATACAGAAAATGGACGATGGTGATAACAGCTCCGAGGTTGTTCAAGTTGAAGATAATCTGTGCTTTGTGCTACGTAACGAAATTTAGGCGTGTTCGTCGAATGGAGCGGGACACGTCTAACAAAATGGCGGTTCGAAGAACTTCCGAACAAGATATGATTTGTTGCCGGAATGTTTAGTAATTTCAGTTTCATTAGTTGAAGGAGCAGGCTATAAATCTTTGTCGGTAATAAAAATGTTTTGCATCAACAGCAATAAGCAGAAGTTTCTTTCTTTTATAATTTGAATAAATAATACTCATTTTCGCCATAAACGCCAGAACATTAGCAGTCTATTGCCGAGAATCATTCAACATTGTTAGGTTTCTACGACGCCTCTCGGCGGACAAGTATAAAATTGTTTGCGGAACAATTTGCCTGCGCCATCTTGTCGGCTGCACTCGGCCCGAGGCCTCGAGCGAGCAACATATCATCGCCAACTATGATTAATCTGCCTCGTATCGCGCGGGAAAATTATAATAATATCATTCCTGGAACACTCGAGTCGCTTTCAACAATCAGCTTATCTTATGTTGTACTCTCGAGCTGTTCCGAATCAACAAAATAAATGTAGCAGAGGGAGAGGGCGACGATACCCGATCGTCGGTCCTTATCGGTATTGAAAATCGTATTCTTTTTTCACCTAATCCCACGAATAAGAAGTTCGAAAACAAGGCGGTCCGCCGATCTCCACGCAGAATAATTTCGATTGTGAAGGTGCTCGTTATCTGTCCGCGGTAAGCAACGGTATTAAGTACCTTTTTTTTTATACAGCCCCGAATGATAAATTGGCCGAATGTGAGAACACGCGTGTCGAAGTTTGATGGATCGCCGGATTTATTTCGAGCGGTCTGTTATTTTTAGGACCCGTGTTTCTGCGTCATTGTTCCGATGATAGAGTACGTGGAACAGGTACGAGCATTCAGGTCACACGCAACACCGCTGATAATTAGTATCGCCTCCAAATCCTGGTCGATCTTCTCCGCTTTTAGGCTGTGCAAAAAATTCAGGGTTCAACCCTAGGCTGAAGGGATTCGATCAAATCAACTAATTACGGCTTGCTACATTGGCGCATTTAACACTTTCAGCTACGAGAGTCCTCGTGAGTCGATCGAAATTGTTCCTCTCGCAGGATCAACCATAAACCACCGCATAAACGCGACGATATGGTCAACGGTAAGGGAAGGCGTAATGACTATACTGCGGACTTTGCGCACTTTTTAAAAAAATGAGGAACAATTTGAAACGGTAAACAAATTGGAGAAATTGGAGGATATCAATATGTAATTTTCAACTCGATAAAATTATTAAGGGAAGCAGAGTTCCTATGGCTTGCAATTAATGGACGCAATTTTTATTTTCCTCAAGGATCCGCAGTCTAACAATGACTAAAAGAGCGACGCAACAATTGCAGAAATTACGGATCGAGGTAAAATATTTTTTGGAGTTTCCTATAGATCTGATCCAGGGTATCGATCCATGCAAGAACAAATTGGTACCTGCGCGGGGCGGACAAGAGGGACCGCGCGATTCGAGCTGTCGCGAAAGGAATTATGGGGACAGGAAGGCCGCGAAACGCTTAATAGCGTGAAACATTTAAGCCGGAATTAGCCATAATCTGCGTGGGCCGGCGAGATTATGGTAATACGGCTCGTTTTCACTCGGTGACGGTTATGTTTAACCCTCGACGGTAAAACAGAGGGAAAATATAGTCGGGACCGATTCGCCCGGGGTTTTCCGGCCGTCGCCGAGGACAATTCCGAACAAACCACCCTCGAACCTGTTACGAAACTTCGGAGAACAAACGTCGTTCGAAAAATCACGTGCAACTCTGTACCCGTGCGATTCACCGGAAAAAATGGTTACGTAAACCAATAGAGAAACGAGAAATCATTGTTCGATGCAACCTTGGTGCAACAACGATTTAGCCTGTGTCCCCAGATTAGCAGGATTTTTATATTGGAAATTTATTATATTTTAATCTCCGGTTTGCCGGGTCTCGTTCGACGCTGAATTTACGTAACCTGTTGATTCGATCAGCGGCGAAATCACATGGCTGGAAAATTAACGAAATGTAACGAGGACTTTTTGATAATAGAATATTTTGCTTTTGCATTTTTTAATACGTCTATGCGGTGGGAAAATAATTGTTCGCCCTGCGTGTGAATTTTAAAATCAATGGTGATCTTAAAACACAGAAATACAGTAGTTGAATCCCTCTTCTTTAACAAGGAAAATATATTACCTTACTGGAAGTCAGGTAAAAGAAAACTAAAAAATTGCACGTAGTAGCACAATTATACTTGGTGCTGAATTTTTTTCCTGAAAAATTTGAGATAAATGAAATGAGATAGGTTATTTTAATTGTTAACACTGTAAACCTACCGAGTTATTTGGATTACTAAATATATTCTCTACTAAATATATTTATTGAATCATTTCCCACGGAAACATCTTTAATGTATAGTTTAACGATGCAGATTTCAAACAAAATTTACTACGTTATGCAATTCCGCTGGACTGATCGAAATTCCATTTTTATAATATCGAAATTAGGCCATTTAATGGAAATACAGGAACACAAACGATAGGAATTGGTTTTTCCTCTAGGCTATTATTAGAAACAAGGAAGTCCTAGATAGGAGTTAAAGTTGGAAGCATTTGGCAACGGTGATGTGTTATAGGCAATTTATTATGACTATTTGAACGAGGAAAGAAATTCCCGTCTACCCATTTCTTGCCATTAACACAGACGATTTTCATTTCACATAAAGATCTGCAGTTTAGCAACGACTTCTGTCCAAGAATTCGATGCTGTCGCCGTATATTCTTTTTACAATTCTACCCGACGTTTCGCATTACTCGAATTTCTAGGATTTCTGAATCCTCGGGGCTTCGGAGATCGCGAGATTCGTTAGGATCTCCAAGGCTTCCGAGACTTTCACAATTTTTTCCAATGATCTCAAGGTTTTCTGTACTCTGAATTTCTGGCACTTATCTATCATTCGAAAGATTCAACGTTTCCGAAGATATGTATTCCTCTGTCCATTATTTCTATCTGTTACAGAGCGAGTTACCTGTACGAGTCATAGTAAAAATCGAATTGTTGCATCATCCCGAGATTGAGCAATTCATGAGCAATTTGAAGTTGTCGCGTTAGCTGAGTCAGCCCGAACAACTCCGATTTTGAGTATAATGACGCGAATCTGAAATTGACGTAATTAAATCAGAAATGACGATGCAGCGTATCAAGGCGATCGGCAGCTGGCGTGCTTACGAAAACGAACGCAAAGTTTTGAGAAGACGACGTAACTCTGGAATTAATCACTCCAACAATTAAAGAGTAGCGTCTCAAAGCACTCGACAGGTCGCATTAAATTTTTGTAATAGAAGAACGAGAGGATTTAAGAACGTGATAACGTATCTTTGAAATTAATTCAATCGGAAATTAAAGTGTAGAGCGTCCAAAAGCAATCGACAGCCTGCATTAAATTTCGATAAAAGTAGAAACGAGGTTTTAATAATGAGATAACGTAGTTCTCAAATTTATTGCTCCAAAAATTAAAGAGTAGCGTCTCAAAGCAACTAACAGCCTGAATTAAATTTTTCCAATAGTAGAAACGAGGTTTTAAGAATGAGATAACGTAGTTCTCAAATTTATTGCACCTAAAATTAAAGAGTAGAGTCTCAAAGCAATCAACGGGTTGCATTGAGTTTTTACAAAAGTAGAAACGAGGTGTTAAGAACGTCATGACGTAGCTCTCATTGCACAAAAAATTAAAGAGTAGCGGCTCATAGCAATCGACAGGGCGCATTAAATTTTCCCCAAAAATAGAAACGAGGTTTTAAGGACGCAATAACGTAGTTCTGAAATAAAATGCACCAAAAATGAAAGTGTAGCGAGTCACAGCAATTAAATGTTTGCAAAAGAGGAACAATAATTTCACGTAGACATGATTATTCCGGCTCTAGCATGTTTCGAGTATCTCGTAGGGTCTGAAAATAATCGCCGGTCGACTCCCGAGCACACGTTGACATCCGTTGGCTTGCAAGAAGCGTCCTGCGACACGTAATCACGGGGATATCTGTTCGCCGAGGTGCCTCGACATCAATGTCCATTCAAGGGCCGCCATTAGAGGTTCTTAGACGGCCGGAACTGGTTCCATAGCAGGTTGTCCATTCAACCGACCCAGGATTCAACTGATAAATCCGTGCGAACGAATTCCGGCGAAGAGTGCACGACCGAAAACCCTCGGCCTTCCGAACGGGAACCTGTGAAATTACATAATCTAATTGACGAGAATTATACGAGCTCGAAGATAGTAGGAAACTAATCAGATTTCACGCGGATTTTTATCTCGCCGGGTTCTTCGCCTTATCGCGGGAACGCACAACACTCTGTTCATTAACTTTCCGTAACGATGTTTTCGTTCTACGAAGCTCACGGGAAGTCTTAATTGCTCGCGTTCGAGAAAATTGTTGCGTTAGAGGGGGCTCGCCCTCTTCAAACATTGTTCAAATATCTTCCACTGTGCGTTATGTTATCAGTAAATGCGCCGGTGTATTCCGGAGAGTCTGCTGAATCTACGTAGGAGTCGTTCGCGTAGATTGCACAATTAAATCAGGAGAAAATTATCGATGTCGAAATTTCTGAAAATTGCGATATGGCGCAGAGAAATGACTTTTCAATCGGCGTTCGGTGCGTTAATGCTAAACGTAGCACAGAAAATAGGCTAAACGAAACAAATATTAATACTACAAAATGTAATGCATAGTCAAGTTGACTGGAAATTATAAAGAGCTTGCATTGGAAAACGATTGAATCTAGCCGCGTGAAATCTGAATAAATTCAATTTTTAAAAAATTGCCAACCCTTAAAAGCCGCGCGTTCTTAGTGTTCGATAACTACAGCTTTAAGCTGGTAATTGAGCGTAAGAGTTCCCGTGAATAAAATTAACGTCGAACGCAAATGGTCCGCTGGTCGGAGTATTGAAAAATCGTCGGATTCGATGAGTCGGGCACGGCTCGCATGAACGAGTCGGGATTTAAAAGAATGATCGGAGACACCTACACTTACAGGAAGACGTCCCTCTCGAGGCCCGACACCGGTCTTCCCCGTCACGGTGACTTATGCTCGTTGGACCGTGCACTTCAATCCCGCTTCAGAACGTTTTGTCATGCAAATTCCGAGCCGGCACGTTTTCATCGCGCACAATGCTCACGTACGCCGTCTAAATCAGTTGTTTGCGGCACGGCTCGCGAACCGTCCCCGTTTTCGCCGGGCTATCAACAATAACCGGCGCACCTGCCATTCCGGTGCCACCGATTAAACGCGTGTTTGCATAGAAATTGCGGCTATGTGTACGACCGTCCCGCATGAAAAATAACCGGCAATCAACACGCTCGACTTCCTCCGTCGAATTAACCACAACTGACCTGTCCAACAAACGCACACGCTTCGGAGACCGTTCGCGGCTTTTGTTTAGCAATTTTGCCAATCGGAGCTTCCAACGCGTGTCTTCTGGCTCACCATTCAAACTCAACAACAGAAACGGAGAAGTTGCACAACTTCGCAATTTTCTTCTGGACGCTAAACGTCCTTTCTCGTCCGAAATCGGAAATGTATTTTCCAATGTATCACGGGTAACCATAAGTAATCAATTATTTGCAAAGAATTTGTTTTGCCTTTAGTTCCGTACCGATCGTTGATGAGGGAACACGTATTCTTTTACAGTTTTCGGTAAAGCAGTCTTTGTTCAAGATGTTCTAAAAAGTATAATGTTTTTTTTACAACCCTGTAATAAAATGACGGCATCCACACCTTAGGAGGATCATATTCGTCACTGCGTACTTTTTCATTTTCATGCGAGATTTAATGAAACGGTAACAACAAAGAAAATTTACGATGTTTATGAAGATGTATTGAAGGTCAACGAGTGTCAACGTTGGTTCAGAAGGTTTTCTGCTGCTGATTATGATCTCTTTGACAGGCCTCGAAGTGGACGATTAGTGGAATTTGATAATGACACCCTAAAATCTCTAGTGGAAGCCGATCCAAAATTAGGTATACAAGAATTGTCAAGAAGCCTTGGGTCCACATGGTCAACTATACAAAGGCACCTACACGAAATGAGAAAGGCATATAGGCAAGGAATATGGGTACCGCATCAATTATCTGAGTCCAACAAGAATATTCATCGATCAATTTGCACTTCATTGTTATCCAGATTTCGAAGAGATCCATTTCTTGGCAGAATCGTTACCGAAGATGAAAAATGGATTCTTTGTGATAACGTAAAGCGTTCGAAGCAGTGGCTTTCCGCAAATCAAACCGCAATATCAACCCCTAAACCTAGTGTATCACTTAGAAAGGTGTTACTGTACATTTGGTGGTACTGTCGTGGCATAATTCACTTTGAGTTGTTGAACCCTGGAGGAACAGTGATTTCTGAATTGTATTGTCAGCAATTAAAACGGTTGTATTCATAACTATTGAAAAAGGGGGCATCTTTAGTCCACGGAAAAGATGTAATACTGTAAATTGACAATGGCCGGCCCCATACAGCGAAACTCACTCAGGAAAAAATCAAAGAATTGCAATGGGAAGTTTTACCGCACCCCCGTACTCAACGGATATTGCTCCCTCTGACTAGCACCTTTTCAGCTCTCTGGAGCATTATTTAAGAAATAAAACATTAACTTCTGTAGAAGATGCAAGGAGGTACCTTGAGTCATATTTTGCTTCACGAACCCTCGATTTCTATACGAGGGGATTGAAAATTTGCAGGAGGGATGGCAAACTGTCCTTGATAATGATGGGGATTCTATAATAAATTAAGAAACAAAAACTTGAATGTACTACAAAGTTTGTTTCAGATTTAAAAATAATTGATTACTTATGGTTCCCCCCAATGCTTATTCTGGGTACGCCAGCCTTCTTATTGGAAGACCTAGCAATTAAAATTACGGGGAAAAAGCGTTCCACTTTTCCAGTTGCAGGGTTGTACCCAGTAGCTCTCGCGAAAGAAAAAGGAGGACAGGCTGTCAGTGTAGTAGAATGTGTTGAACCAGTGTAGGACTTTCGGAGCGAAACAATGAAAAAGGAAGAGGATCGAACAAAGAGCGGAACTTCGAGGCAGTCGGCTCCCAAAAGTCGTCTCGCTAATCTAAAGTTCGATAGGGGTAATTGCCGCAGCCGTTAAGCTCCTTTAATGTTGTTGTTACGTTTCGCGGCACGCACAATAGCGGCGCACAGGCGAAATAAAAATAGACTCATCCCGTCTCCGTTGGTAGCGGCCTTCGATGCATATTTGCTTACAAGGTGCGTCTTAAAAGCGCGGCAAACATTTAGCAGTCTATCCGCAAGCCGATTGCGTATCTCTATTGGCTTGCGGACGCCTGCAATAGTGGCGCCACGTTATTTTTCTTTTCTTGAAATACCAGTCGCCCTATGTGCCCGAAACGATTAATAAACCAATAAAACAACCATTAAAACCGGTACATCAATCTTGTCCATATAAATTTCCTCTCAGATACAAGTTTGCTTAAGTAACTCCCTCGAAAACATCGAAATCCAAGATGACGGACCGGTCTTGAACGCAGGAGGCGCGTCGCGGGTGCAGGAAAGCGCAGTTTGTCTCGGAAACTTCGTGCAAAACAATCGTCTTTTCCTCTTGCGTCCTCTTCTGTACTCTGTTCTCATCATTGCACACTATTTTTGAAACAGCGATTACGCAAGTTTCATAAACTGTAGATATTTTTCACTTCGGCCGAGTCAAGTATGGTTTCACTACTTTAGGGTACTGCTTACCAAAGATCATGAAATGAATCGTCTATTTTGGTATAAATCAATCTTTTTTTTTAATGAGGTCAATTGCCAAACTAGAAACCTCAAAAATTGCGTAAAATCAAAGTAAGTTATTTAACGAAATAAAAATTGACAAACACTAAATGTATGATACTGATTGTGAGTAGTCCTCCCTTGCATTTTACAGCTCCCAGTCAAATTTAATACAACGTAAAAACTCATTTTAAAATCTGGACAAATAATTCCGTCACCCACGTATGGCTGACATGGAAGTCAACATGTTGAAGGCGTTAAAAGCGTTTGCTTAGCCACCGTGGGTTTGTTTTTGCAAATTTGTGGAACAGCAGTTTCAATGGCGGCTGAAAAAAGTGTGGGAAATAAACTGTTCTTCGACTCCTTGATTCGTTGAGACTAACTTAAACATTTTCTTCAGAAAGCGAGATCTCAAAAAGACTTCAATTCTTTGGTAATTTAACCCTTTGCACTAGGCGGTATTTTTATTCTAAACTAAATTTCTCTTCCGTGTTAGAGTATTTTCATTTCATTCACACGAAACTTTTTAAATATTCAAATGTTCAGTAATCTATTAAATACAAATTTTGTAATGTAACAAATATTTTTTTCAACATTATTTGTAATTTCTTTGAAATAATGCCACAACAATTTCTAGTGGCACTTCAGAGTAGCCACTCGAGTGCAAAGGGTTAATTATTTGCAACTTGAAGAATCGAAGTCTTCGGCAGAAGATCCCACTTCCCGGGGCAAAATATTTTCGAATGCTTTAAAATATCCTCGTCCACAGATCAGTATGCTCGTGTCCGAGCGTAAAAGTGGAAGAGTAAAAGCGACGTTCGCTTTCTCCTCGGTGGAACGTTTACGGCTGGCAAATAAAATAAAGTCGCAAAGGGTAAACGGCGAGGAACAGGTCCGCGGTAGGTGAATTAGTCGAAAGGAGCCGTCGGTGATCTCGGCCTCGATTCCGACTTTCCGAGTCGCTCCTCGAATCGATGAGCCGAAGAGGCAAAAGCTCCCCGCGGTCCGTTATTGGCAGTTTTTAAAAGGGGTGGCGGGGAGGGGGTTGCAGGAGAATTTCGCCGATTCTCGCTCTCGGAACGGGAACAAAGAGGTTGTTTCACTTGTTTAGCAAAACACGCGTCTCTTGTTCGCCGGAGGCCTGGCGTTGAATTTCCGATACACGACGACAGCGGCCGAGCAACGAATTAATGAAGCCCCATCCATTGTAACACAGCGACAACGAAATGTCCGCGTTTCCTTCGTCTCTCGTCGATGCCGTTGTGCCTATATTTAGCCGACCAGTTCGTTGTTTTGGAAAATATCGAGGGAAGAGAGCATTCCGGATGATTATGACTCGCGGCGATATGAAATTTTAATACAACCGGCCGGGGAAAACTCGTTTTGCAAATCAATGCGGCCGAGGATGCACGCTGTGCAACATTATCGCCGAAGCTAAACGTTGCATAATTGCCGGTCGGCCGGCGAGACACCATTCGCGGAACAAAGAGCACGTTCCCTTGCTCATTCTTAGTATCCTTCGCGGCGAATCTTTATGTTTCCTCCTTGTACACAAATCAAAATTTTTACGAATTGTTCGCAGAAGCTACACACATTCCTATTCAATTCGTATCGCGTGACTGCGCAAATCATTTCGTAATCGAAAGCGATCGCTGGATTGCAGGTCCGTGCGCAAAAGAAAAATCTTGTACATCCCTGGCGACAAACAGAAATAAAAAATTGATTTCGACTCCTGATCGTTTTAATGAGTTGACAATATTATTACGATATACTTTATTCTAATTTCTGCACTGTTTTAAATGCACGAAACCCTCGGTCTATTGATCACTGTTAAATTATTGCAAACTATTGACACAGGGAAGTGTTATTTGACTGCAGGCTTTACAAATGATTTCTAGACACATTGATTATATTATTGCCTGCTAAAATATTCCGCAAAATCGAAAGCTCCGAGTCCGGAGCTGCAGAGGTGGCTATTTTAACGTCTTGAGTGCCCCACAACCGATAAAATTGCATAGGAGCGAATGCACCGTGGGAAAAATGAATTTTCAAAGATTGAAAAATTATTTCTGTTATCGTACTGCGACAGTGAACGGGTTGAGAGTGTGAATTGGGTCTGTTCGGAGTTTTGGGTAGGTCGACGGTGCTCGTTCGACCGATGACTCGCAGCGAGCTTGAGAGCGCGCCGATCCAGATGACTCTTTCCCCGGTGAATGACGCGCTTCTTTCATAATTCTTCCTTTACTGGGCGTTACACGAGTGTCACGTGTTGGGGCTAACTTATGTGACACTTGACACAGTGCTACCGGCGATAACGAGCCACCTGGAACGAGACTAACGAGCATCTCACATTTCCTGTGATGTATTCTGCCGTTACCAACACCGCACGCGGACGATACGCCGATGCTAGATGAGTCAGTGCACCACGCGAAACATTATTATATGTATACTTACATACAACACATTCCCAAGAAGACATCTCTACCCGCGAATAAGTAATCAATGGCGCTCCTCTAATTAGCCGATTAAGTCCGGATTAGCCGAGTGACGCGGCCGTCCAACGTCACCATTCATCTTGCGCGATTCTTCGAGAGCGTTTCGCGTTTACGTGCGCGCTCGCCTCGTCATCATGCCCGATACTCGGAACTCTTAAATCTCCTTTCCACGTGAAAAGACCTCGGAGTGAATCGCGGAACGCGAGCGTATCGCTGTCACCTGCTCCTCTGTTAATTCACTGCTTTGTCAGCCGAAACGGATAACAGTCTTCGTGCTTTTTGCGCAATGGCCCTGCCGAAGTGCTCGATTGCAAGCTCTTGACACACAACATCCAGTCAGATGAACGTTCCAAGCAAAATCTGTCGTGCACAGATGCTGTCTTCCTCCGTTTCAGGCCTGAAGAAAAGAAAAGAAAAAATTTGTTTTTTGAGAAAATTCTGTTCTATTATATAAACGTTCTTCCTCCTTTAGGAAATTAACCTCTTAACTTAAAAGCCCGTGAACACTCTGGTATTACAATATACACTTTTACAAAATAATTGTTAAGTTAAGAGGTTAAGAACGACGAAGTTCCAATTGAAAGACCTTTTGAAAATTAACTTACGCTCTTCGATCAATTTTCTTTAAACCTTGTGGTCTTTAAACGCCTTGGCCTCAGGCAAAATGATTTCCAATCCACTTCTACGTGTGCTTGCAAAATGATCCGTTTTTGTAACATAATGTAAACCACGGTCAGCTTTATAAACCTCACTTGGAGGTATGGGTAAGTTTAAATGAAAAGAAGATTCGATTCTTTCAGTCCGACTTTCTTATCCCGTAATTTTCAAACGCAAAACGCCTTGATCGTCGAAGCTTCTGGAGAATGCTTAATATAATAATTCCTGATTGACTTTGGGATTGAACGCGCGATTTATGCTTAAGATCCAGAATTGGGCAACGAGTTGATACGCTAATACCGAACGCCCGGATTAAACGGATCGAAAGAAATATTTAAAAGATCGTCTGACCGGGCCGTGGAATCGGATCACCGTGATCCTGTCATGTTCGATCATCGACGTTGCGAAACATCGAGTCTCGAATCGCTTGACGAGTTCGCGAAGTTTTTGAAAGGGCCGCGTTTGATGAATCGGATCTTTATTCCCGCTGTCGGCGTAATGATCCTCATCGCCGTTGCGAGGGATCACCGTATCAGAGGGAAATAAATAAGACGGCGGAATGTAACCGTTGGAATGTAAATTATGTCAGCGTGAAATGTTTACCAACACGTGCACAACGGCGAGATAACGAATTATACAGAGACATGCACGAGCACCGTCTCCGCGGACCCTCAAACTTAATTTACGACGAAAAAAGGGGATGACTCTGCTGACAAAACTCACGTTTTTCGCTTGTTTAGGCTCGCATTAGGCTTTTGTCGAAGCGGATGCTTTGTCTCTTACAATTTTAGGGAAAGGCTGCGGCATTTCGAACGAGAGACTTTTTTTTAATAGAGGACGGTTACTTTCAATTAATTGCTGTCTCGAAAAGGTCTTCTTCAGAATTAATCTCTTTCACCGAAGACGTTTTCCATTCAAAGTGCGATAAAAAGGCGGAAAAAAATCGCACACGGAATTTTAAATAGTCGTTGGAAAGAGAAGATTTCAATCTTCAAATCCAAGGTAATCTAAATCAAGAAAAAATTTTTTAGTGTCTGTAGAAACGTTTGAATTTGCAGAATTTTCGGAGGGAGAAAATACAATTTTCTTCCACTCGCTGGGGAGTGTAAACATTTTTTTGTAAAAAAATGAACCCGAAACGTAGATTCCGAACAGCGAGAAAACAAATGTGATTCCTTTTTCCCGACTTGTTTCTGCATTTAGAATCACTATGAAGCGCTTGTACCATGACTTCGGGAATACTGGGTGTGTCACTCGTTTAGTGTTCGATCGCCCAGCGAGCCAAGTCAGTGAAAGTAAACAAATGCGCCTAGTAGCCACTCGAGTGTGACAGAAGTTACATTTCTAGGATAGTCGGCAAAGGATACATGCTGATAGTGCAATGACTTGTCCCGTTGGATCGACTATACTTTCAATTAGACTGCGGAATTTGTGTATTTAAAAACGCGCAGTTCTTGCATGAAACAGTAGAAAGATCAAAAGAATTGAATAGCATTAATTGTATCTCTCGATCACTTAAAATTTTCAAAGATAAAAAATGAATTGCCTAAACAGCTCGTTACAATAATCCGCAGTCTATAAACAAAATGCTATATTTCCAGTAGAAACTCAATTAGAATCAAATTCGCAGCTCTATTTGTCGTAGAGAGTAGCAAGATCAAAAAAATTGAACAAAATGTATGTATTACTCTCGATCCATTAAAATTCTCAAAGAGAAAAGGAAATGCCTAAGTAGCTACTGCTCGTTACAAAAATCCGCAGTGAATAAACATATTCCAATCTTTCCAGTAGAAATTCAATCAGAATCACATTCGCCATATAAGCGGCATGGCACATTTACTTACTAGCTCCAATGCCGCTTGTATGGCGGCAAAAATCATTTTATTTTAGTTTGCTAATCAATTTTCACGAAAATATAAATATTTTCCTTTCTATACTTCATATAGAAATGTTCAATCCGCAGTTTCTCTTCGTATGAAAAATAGCTTGGACCTGGTGGGAAGTAAACTTGAAACTCTTCCGGACCGTTCAAGGTTAAAATTTTCAAAGAAAAATGGAAATGCTTAAATAGCTACTGCTCGTTGCAAAAATCCGCAGTGAATAAACAAAATTCTCTCTTTCCAGTAGAAACTCAATCATAATCAAATTCGCAGCTCTATTTGGCGTAGGCAGTAGCAAGATCAAAAGAATTGAACAGCATTAATGTATTACTCTCGATCCATTAAAATTCTCAAAGAGAAAAGGAAATGCCTAAATAGCTACTGCACGTTACAAAAACCCGCGGTTAATAAACAAACCCCCATCTTTCAAGTAGAAATTTAATCAGAATCAAACTCGCAGCTCTGTTTGTCGTGGAGAGTAGCAGGATCAAAGAATTGAACAGCATTAATGTATTACTCTCGATCCATTAAAATTCTCAAAGAGAAAAGGGAATATCTAAATACCTACCGCTAGTTACAAAAATCCGCAGTAAATCAAATCCTATCTTCACAATAGAATCTTAATGATCAACGAAATCCTATTTTTCCAGTGGAAACTGAATTAGAATCGAATTTGCAGCTCTTTTTCGATCAATGTCAAACAGTCGATCGATCGGTGATCTTCGGCAATTGGTCCCGGGACGGGATGCACGTGTGTGGCGTGCACGTAGCCGACGTGACACGGATTGGCGCGCGTCGTTGCGCGTCGCGACGCGTCGGCCTCGAGCCGCAGACGAGAGTGCTCCTCGCTCTGTCGGCGCCGCTTTGCGAGCGAGCGAGAAACCTAGAGAACGGGAGATAGGGAGAGGGAGAGAGAGGGAGAAACCTAGAGAACGAGAGATAGAGAGAGGGAGAAACCTAGAGAACGAGAGATAGACAAAGAGAGGGAGAGAGGGAGAGACAGAGAAGGAGTAAAGGGGCGAGAAGGAGCGTGAGTAGAGGAGAGAGAAGGAGCGAGAGCCAAGAGAGGAGAGAACGGGCCGTCCCGCGACGGGCGGCCGATGGTGGGGTGTGAGCCGCGGCTTATCTGGCGACTTTATGTATATTACGATGCCCAAGGCAGGAACACGAGCAGTTCACTGCTGGCTAACTGGTCGGAGAAGTCGGCGAAGCCGAGTCCTGAGCCTGGCGGCCCCCGAAACGACCCCCTCCCTCGACACACCGAGAGAAACGTGTTCGCGCGAGTGTGCCCGAGTTCGGTTTACCTGGGAGTTACCTGTTCAGTTGCGACCGACACCCAAAGTTACTCACGTGCTACCAGCCGTGACCTCGACGAACCTCTCCCATTTCGTCGTCGTCGCTCCTCCGGGACAACGCAGGATCATCCGCCGATCCAGGCGAGCTGCTCCGAAAGGCGGCAACCAGCTCCTCGACGCAACAACGCTGATCCAGTTCTCCGTACCGCTGACTCTACGTGATCGATACGATCCAGGATGATCGTCCTCGCGTGGTCGCTGTTCGTGCTGGTGTCGTTGCTCGTCACCAGCAATCAGGCTTTCCTCGCTGCTCCTCTGCCAGGTAGAAAATTAGATCATTTCTTCTTCTTGGAGTTGATTGTTTTTATTTTCTGACCTGTATTCACGCGCGAAGGTCGCCGGTTAATCATTCCGGATCGTTGCTTCCTCCCCTTTTCACACGCGTGTTTGAGCAGTGCGAACAATCTCGTCGAGTTTGAAAATTGGAAATCGTGGTGTTCGGAGGGTGATACCCGTGATCGATCGATCTTATCCGCGAGCGGAGATCGTCGGTGATCGCACGCTGACGTTTCTAAATCTGTGTTTTTCGAATCGTCGGCTCGAGGAATGCTAATAATCTCTCGACAGAGTTCGAAAATTGGAAATCTAAGGATCTCGTGATCGACGGATCACCGTTTCACGAGAAGATCATCTGTGATCGTACATTGACGTTTCTAGATCAGTGTTTTTCGACCCCTTGATACACATATTTGAACAATTATCGCGACAGACCAAGTTGGAGGATAAAAAATCAAGGGATTTGAATTTCTTCGAGTTCTCGCGATCGATGGATCACTAGTTCGAGCGCGAGAGTTGTCGGTGATCGTCCGTTGACGTTTTCAAATCAGTATATTTCCGTGAAGAATACAAATGATCCAGCGGTAGATCGAGCTTGAAAATGAAAAATCGAGGGACCCGGAGAAAGAATGTTTCAAGATGAATGTTTCGATGAAAATAGGTAATAGTGGAGGAAAAAACGAAGGAAATCGTAACGAATTATGCCCGTCAGCGAAGGTACGTTCGCGAGCGCGTGTATCGGAGGATTGTTTTGCCACTACTAAATTAGCGAATGTCAAGTTCGCGTCCTTCCTCTATGTTGACCGATTCGGGTGACAATTTACGGCCGTCATTGTACACATCGGCTTTCCCCCGCAGCGAACCGGGAAATATTTGGCTCGTTTTACAATCCATCGGAAAACGGACGCAGGTAATATTTTACCTGTGGCGCCGTTCTCATAATGGGCCGTTGTTTGGAAAATCGAAGGTGACCCTGCGGTTTACGAGAAGAACGTATTTCCCTCGCTCGGGTTTATAGATCGTTCCAGGGCTGAATTATTGAAGCCGGGCTAGTTTGCGCGAACTTGTACGACGGCAAAACTTGTTGTCGGAGTGATTGAACGGGACAGTAGCTGCTCTAGAATGTGCCAAAGTGTATAGTGACATAGTGTGGTGTCGACTGAACTATAACGGAACGTGCGCGAGCCACGGTTCGCACGACCGAGATCGCGTGTCGTACATCGTATTTTTCAACGAGACCAGAAATATTTTCACAATTTGCACGATTTTCCTTTGGAGTGACCACCAGTTTTCGGAATATTCTACAGTACCTTATAAAAATAACAAGAATTTATTTACTCAAATTTTTAATATGTACCCAAAGAAATAAATTTGTTGAATAATCGTCAATTAGAAATGTTAGCTCGTTTTGACGCGCCTCGTGAACATAGTGTTAATCGTTGTTAGGGAATTGATTTTTCTTTTTGTGTTGAACGTTTCTGTGATTAGAAGCTCGTTCGAACGACGCGTTTCGTGCTGTCAATCGTGGATCGATGGATCGTCAAGCTTTCACGTGACAGCGCACGCAGTCTCGACGTTTCTCGGTTATTTTCGTTTCACGCCCGCGCGTTCCCCCCCCCCCCCCGTCTCTCTTTCTCTCTCTTTCTCTTTCTCGTGCTCTCGAAGCTTTGGGCAAGAATTCAGCGGGATTTTCAACAATCTGATAACACGCATAACGTTTCTACGCACTTTGACAATTCATTTTCCAGCTGCAAAATGGGCTCCAAATTTTCCAACGCTTCTTGCGCATCGATCGAGAAAATGAAACAATTATACCTTCAAAATTAAATTAGACCAAGGTTGACATTCTACGAACTATCATTGTTCAATTACTGTAGCCAGTCTTCCGGTAGTTGTGAAAGTGACATAAGCCATAATTTAACACTAGAACTACCGGAACAGTCAAAATGACTGGTTCCTAATTTTTTCTTTTACAATTACTGAAATTAGTAATTAGGTAGTTCTAGTGTTAAAAGAAATTGATCCTTTTGCTTGTCACGTCAATAAATATTGTCACGATGAAATATTTTTCTACCCAATTGAAAGTAAAAGTCTCAGTATCTCGAAGAAAAATTACTTCACTTTCTCTTGATTTTTCTCTATTTAAATACCGGTGGAACAACATTTTTAATTCGATTGCTATTACGAAATCGATCGGTGAAAAAGTTTCAATGGGAACGATTAACGATCGAGAACACGTCGATTGCCGCGCGCAACGTATTGAACCGACGGTATTTCGTTGCCGGGAAAAAACACAAATGGTCATAACTTTTTAATTGCGTGCATAAAATGGACGCCGGCCATCGCGTTCTCGTTTCGAAAAACTGACGCGGTTTTACAGTCCTGGCTTCTTCGAGGCATCCGAACTTTGCTGCAACATTATTTTACGTAATAACGTAATCGCCGCCTGCATCCACAAATTCGCAACGATTCGCGTGCTTGCGTTGGCGTAGAACTATTTTTTTATTTGCGAGAAATTCAAGCTCGGTATTTTGTTTAAACCCGATACATAGACAAGCCTCACTTGGACGAAAATAAGTGACATTTGCGAGGACTGTGCAGTGTGTGTGATGGATGTGGTGACATTTCCTGGTTGATATCCTTTATTAATCTCAATAACATTTAATCGTTTTATTTGTATGCTTTTTAACACGTTGAACAAACACGATTTGCGGAAGATTAATTATGACAGGAATTTATTTAAACAAATTTCGTTAGGACCTACGCGGTATCAAATGGCCAGAAAAGTTGTTATAAAATTGTGATAGTGATTTCAGATCTTTCCTTTTCTCCTATTATTTAACGGACTGTTCGAATTTTCTATTTATCGGCACTGGTGTGTCAATCGACGCGTTAAATATATACTAAAAGTCTTACAGCTCAAAACTTTCTAATTTTACACTATTTTATAATACACAAAATATAATTAATTAAACTAAACATGATTACAACACAACATTAAAATAACATTAAAATAAACATAATTAAAAATTAAAACATTTGGGACGCACCACTTCGACGAGTCCAACACTTCTACTGCACTAATAATAGAATTTTATATTGTGTGTACAACGAAAGATAATTATCTGTTAGGCTACAGGCAAAAGTGGAGTCGACGTTCGCGGAAACAGCGATCCAATTCATTGAATGAGCTTCGACAGACGCGTCGCAGACGTATGTATTGTGAAAGCATGATCGTGACTCGCCCAAAAACCGGCAATTATACTTTGCTCTCCGAGATCTCGCAATCAAACGGGACGGTTTTATCAGCGACACGACGTACCGCCGTTTAAAATAATTGAAACGTCGAGTGGTTCGAGGACTTTGTCATTGACCCGCAAAAAATGTCTATCGTGTACACACCACTTGAGAGAAAAAAAATCTCGACGAATATTTGAGCGAACGGCGATCGCTCGTTTCGCTCGCGGAATCGTGTTTATTCAAGATCTTTTCCAACGGCGATTAATACGAACGATTCTCATCGGGGAAAAAAATTATTTATTCAAAGCACCGGCGTTGCGAAATTATCCCGATGGCGAGAGGAGTTATGTGCCGGAAGCTCGATCGTGAGAAATAGAAAGTGCACAAGGAAGCGCGTGATTATGCTGGCGATGGATTATCGATCGATATGTAAAATAAATTTTTCCAATCTGAACAGACCGAACAAGAAAATCGCTCATATTTTTAAGGTTACTGAAACGTTTGCTGTTTCATGCAGAAAATCACAGAATTTATTAATTCATTTTTATTGATTTCTTCTAGAATTGTAGGAAGTTGTACTTCGAGAATATTAGCGATGATTGAAAAATTGCGTTTAACGTTTCACCATTCGATTACAAGTGCAGGAACTTTAACGACCGATATCAGCGTTTACGCGAGAGTGTGTTAAATTGTTGATCGATATGTAAAAAAAAATTTTTCTAATCTGAATAGACTGAACAAGAAACGTTTGCTGTTTCATACAGAAAATTACAGAATTTATTAATTCGTTTTCAATGATTAAATTTCTTCTACAATTGTAGGAAGCTGTACCTCGAGAATATTAGCAATGAAAAATTGTGTTTACAAGTGCACGAACAAATTTAACGACCGATATCAGCGTTTACACGGGAGCGTGTTGAACAGTCTCGCTGCAGGTGTCGCGTTGCCTCGCACCAAAAATTAATACTTACCTGGTATAATTGCAAAACTTCGTGGGCCGAACCGTCCGTTATGTTTCGCAGAATTACGCCAGTCGGCCCGAAAAGTACAGTGTCTCGGGTGACAGCTTATAATAGCTTCTTCTTGAACTTGCGTCTTTCCGCGGATGTTTCAATGACAAATTGGATAATTTCTTATGCAAAAGGCATTAACAAACTGTCGCGTAGTCGTGAAATACGATCGCGCAAGCTAACCGGGTTGGTGTTGAAGCACCGCCGAGGGCGAATCAAACACCGAGACGCAAAAAGGTGGCAAACCTTTGTTAATGAATCTCGAGTTTTTCCAACATAGTTGCATAATGTATTCCACTCGTAAATTGCCACCATTGAATCGCTAAACTAAATGGAAATTAATACTGTAAATCATGAGTGATCGACGAAATCGTAGAATTAAGACGGTGCCACATTATCAACTTTAACAGTTCTATCGAATCGAAGTAATTTATTTCATGAAATAAGTATAGAAGACTTAGTGCATTTTGCAAGCTTGGTACACTGAATGTATTAACATGAAAATTAACCGAAAAAAGGCAAGAACAATGGGACAAGCAGATGCTTTAGAATTCACTCCGAGCTATTTTACCAGATGTTGCCGCTAAAGAAGTTGCATACGTAATTTGTTTATAACCCCTGCCACATAACATCGAGTCGGGCTCGTGACAAGCGTTGCAAACAGAGTCTGCTAAATATTTATGGCACTCGCTTCTTCTATATCGAAACACAATTCTGTTCTTTTGCTATCAATATTTAACACTTCAACTGTCGCATCGGTGCCCATACGAATCGCCCAGCTCGGTCAACAAAATTCAAAACGACTTGCTCAATAATACTCTCTCTCTCATTTATTTGTTTAATAAAAAAAAAATTGAATACGTGTTTCTTCTCGAAATCAAATTCTTCCGGTTTCATTTTTGTCTCTCGCAATGTTTGAGACCGTCAATGGGAATTGTCGCAAAGTTCGGGTCTACGCTCGTGGGGCCCGAAGTGCGAAAATAGCATGAGTGGACGACGCATGTTTTGCGAACCAGGTTGGCTGCGCGAACGCGAGGAAAGTGTTCGAAACGGTTCCCGGCGTGCTCTTCAATAAAAGTTCAGATAGAAATAGAGCGGTTCTCCCAGCGTTGTTCATTTCGAATCAGCACGCGGGTGTAGAGAGCTGTGTTTTCGCGGAATAGATTCAACTGGCGGTGATCCGGTCGCGCGAACTATGAATTTCGTTTGAACTGGTGCCACGCGAAACGTGTCAACAAAACACGCAGGAACCGTGTGCGTGTGCGCGAGAAAAATAGCTCGAGATTCGCACTTCTGTCCTTCGGCTCGCGAACCCAGTTTATCGGTGTTTGTGGAAGAAGTTCGTTTTCGCTCGGTTATTTACGAACAGCGTAATCGAGAGCTAATTAAGCGGTCGGCTCCCGGTTTTCTTTCCTCCCGTCGGATCGATAAGGGAACGCCGCATTGTCCGCGCGCGATCCTTGGAAATCCTTTCGACATGCAGTGGTCCCAAAGCCGGAAAACGTTGCCAAAACCTAAAATATGAACTTTCAGCTAGGTAAGTTTTAAGTATGGGATTGGTTACTCTAAGAGTGTTTCTAAGTGGAGGTAAACAGCAAAAAGGTCGTTTTTTCATACCTGACCAACAGTCACAGTCTGAACTTCGAGTTCGTTAGACCATACCTTTTTAAGCTTGTGAAGCACATTGCGAATTTCAAGTGCACAATATACAAATTGCATTATGGATGCTGTTTGTGTATGCAAAGAAAGAATAAAAGTGGAGGCATAAATTTGTACGATTTAGAGTAAAAGTTGCAAGTCCCACCTGGTCCCACTCTAAAACTTGTTGGAGCACAACAAGTATTCTACTACATAGTATTATCTTGCAATTCTAAAAAAAATTAGCTACACCTAGGTGCCTCTGCGGTCGTAGCACTGTTTTTTGTAACGCAGAGTAGGTATTTTAGGTGCTTTCCTTGCATTTCTTGTCAAACTGTAAGAGATATGCACTAAGTATTTCTGTAAAATTTAAACAGATTTTGAATAGAACGTTAATTTTTTTTATAAAGAATCATATATCTGAAATTTTTTTATGTTTTTCAAACACGAACGCTGTTTTTATATCGGCTGTTCGTTTGAAAACTTTTCAGCCGAATATCTCGAAAAGTATAAAAAATATTTAAAAAAGCGTAAAATACGTGTCCAAGGCAGTATCAGTTTTTTATTTGGATGGCGTTTTCAAGGCCATTTGAAGGTCAACTTTGTTTTTTCAAATGGAAACCTATATTTTTTATTATGGGATCTTATTGTAAGTAAAAAGACCAGCAATTCTTTAATTCTTTTTTTTTTTTTTTTTGGAACTATGAATACCTACTTTATACAATACAAAGGGTACAGTTTGCTATCCGAAGAATTAGTGTTTCCCCTCGAACAGGCCAATATGAGACACAGGATTTTCTAATTTCAAGTTCAGATTCGTGATCAGCGACCCCAAAAACAACCTAATACCAAATTTCAAGCGGAACCAATAATTTTTAAATAAGTTATGAGGTTTTGACCCCGTTTTGGCGATTTGGGACCACTGTGCGACGATTCAAACCCGAAATGTCGGTCCTCGACCTTTGGCCCTAGGAACAGCCGAACATGGGACACAGGGAGATATTCTCTCTTAGCGGGTGATTTACCATGATTGCTCGACGGCCAATTCGGCCTGCTTGATCGCTGGGCGATGTCGTTTGAAGATCAAGATGGATTACCAGGTCGCGCGCCGATTACTCGAGCACGCGATATTGAGTCGGTCCGGGAATAACATCCGGCATAAATGTCCAGAGTTGAATAAACAATGATTAGAGAACGGCGAAAAGGGATCGATAAAGTTTCCCCGATATTCTCGGTTTTGCGCCCGAAGAACACCGAGGAGCCGAATAAACGATCGTCTGGGAGCTACCGGCATGCCCTTCGGTGCTCATCCTCATTATTACAATGTTTCATGAAATGCATACCTCCTGCATGAATGAAACATGCAATAAATTTGGTGGAATTAAGCTGTAGAATTTCGAAATGTTGTGTATTATGACTAGACTGCGGATCTTATGAATTTATGACAAAAATGAGTAATTTAGAACAGTAACAACATTAGAAGAATTTAGAGATACTGTTATATTATTTTCAATTTAAAATCAAAAAGAAATTAAATTTTTATGTCATCTTGGTTTGTTGCAATTCAGATGGAAATATTTTATTTTCACTAATCATGACTTTGGACAACAAAATGCGTGAAATTTAATTGACCAACTTTTTAAGTAAATCCTGGGAGTGTGGGCGTCGCATATCTGTCACAGTGGTAGCGAACACGTTAACAAATTGAATGCCACGTCGGTGGCATATGAGTGACACAATTTGTCGCTACCTTCAAGTATTCATTTTGCAAATAAGAGAATTGCACAATCCGAAAGAGTTCAAATGGAAATCTTAGGTCTCAAGTAGGAAACAACTAAAGTACTTTGACTATCGATGAATTTTTCGGGGATGATTCTTCGGGGCCAATGTCAAATGAAGTTTCGTGGCGGAAGCCTAAATGCATGTAAAACGCGTAGCATATAGCCGAACAGAAACAATAAATATCGAAGTTTCCGAGCTGTTGCGGATACGAGACCGCAGATTATTATCGGCTTGTCCTGTAAACTGTCGTTTCCACGGGAAGGAATAAGGTGCACCATTTTGTGGACGCTCGGTGGTCGCCATCTTCTTCGTGGAGCTCGGAAATTACGCTCGTTCTTGTCCCGGTGAGTCTTATAACCCCACAAAATTTTGTATGTATTCAGAGCTTGTGCAACTCTTATCTCAATTGTTCGACCACTTGCACTGACCTAATTACATTACCTATGGATACATCTTTGAAGTTTCACTAATGTGTAAAATAACAAATTTGAGACCGCACTATTTGTCCGGCACCTAGTAGATTCGGTGTTGACCGTTAGCACTCGAATTGTACTTTGGGGCACCACTAAAAATTGCCATAACTTAAAACAATTTTTACATTATGCTTGTATCTAAGAAATTGCTCTTGACAAGCTTCGTATGCACAAAAGGAGAAGAAAATCGTGCCGCAAAAGGAAATATTCTAGGTCAAAAAATGTGTTGATTTTGGAGCTAACACTAAGTTTCCGGGGACCTGTCATTCCGACAGGTTCTAAGATTTTTAATTTACAATAACTGAGATCGTAAAGGTGCATCCGTGAGGAATTATTCAAGAGATTTATTTCTTCGAGTATATATTATGCAAGAAAAGGCGAAAAATTTGGATATCCATATTGTTGTTACATTTCTAAAGCAATGTAAAATAGTAGCTTTCAGGGCACCGTGAGCCCAGTGTTAAAACAGCTTGGAGTGCGAACGGTTAACAATATTGAACGTTCCGGTTGAAAAACAGAATTCTCTTGTGGAAGCTACAGATCGCCGATTCCGCATTATCGGTGTCGATTAAACCACCGCGCCGCGCCGGGGAAAAAATGAGTACTTTATTTTAGAGAGCACGATGACGCAATAGAAACAGAGAAAAACGTCGTGCATTGTCTGTCATGGGCTTTCACGTTCTAGAGATTATTTCGACGTAAAGTGTGTAGGAACGACAAACAGCGATCGAAAGATAACCGAGCGCGGAACGCGGTATCTGTACGTGAGAGAGAGAGAGAGAGAGAGAGAGAGAGAGAGAGAGAGAGAGAGATCACACACACGAGAGATCAGCAAGCTCGATCGGCTCCGGAACAAGGAACAAAGAGGCCCCGGGGCCGGAGTAATCAGCCTTTTTAAATCCTCCATGAGAAAACACTCGTGGAAACAACATGTGTACATACTCGTAGCCGATCGTAATCGAACGACGACGAAACGAAACGAAACGAAACGAAATGCTGACCAAATTGAACCGTATTTTTCACGGGCTCGCGAACGCCAATCGGAACGATCCTCCACGTAACACCGTCGTATCGAGGCGAACGGCTCTTGTTCGAAAACACAATCACGTAATCTTGATTCGTAAGACGCGAATTCGCCGCGACAAGAACTATAGACCGTTTCGCCGCGCGGCGTTAGATCGAGATGATCATTTTTAACGGGACCCCCTCTGTCCAGTTAGCTGTACCGTTCGCGCCGCGAATCCGTACCGAGACGCGATCGAGCGATCCGCTAGATCCGCTAGATCCCCTTGGATACACACCGAAATCTCCACGTTATTAATGGCAAATACGACGTTGCTGTTCAGTTCGTCGTAGACTTAATTTTTAATAGAACTCTAGCCAGGCTCGACATTAACACATCATGAGGAAATATGAAAAGAAGGCCTTTATCACCGAACTTCTTTTTTTATTATATTTAAGTACAAAAATGATTACAAGTAAAAGAACTTCAGCTGAAAAAAAATATTTCAGCATTATAACATGAAATCAGAATTACTACTATACGGTAATGATGCAAATGGGTTAATGGCAAATACGACATTACCGTTCAGTTTTTCGTAGACTTAATTTTCAACCCTTAGCATTCGAATGGCGACTGTAAGGCACCACTAAAAATTGCTGTGTCAGTGTTCAAAATATTTTTTACATTATTAGATTTGTTTGTATTTAGTAAGTTACTAAACATTTCAGTATTGTACAAGTAAATTGTATCATTCTCGTATGTATAACATGACAAAAAAATATATTGGAGGTAAATATTCTAGGTCGGAGGAAATGTTTTGTTTTGGAGTTAAAATATCTTCGAGTGCAAAGGGTTAAACGAACTCTAGCCTATTTACTGCACATTCATTAATAATGCCACAATTTGATGACGTGTAACAACAATTGTAGCATTTATCAGTTGTTTTAGGCTAACAAAGGTATACCAGTGAATTGTAGGATGTCGAAGCAAGTTCTGACGTGAAAGAGAGAAAACACTTGAGGCCACAAAAGGGTTAACCGTCGTTATGGTTGGAAATGGTGGCGGAATGTTGCTAAATATCTGGATCGGTGGCACACCGGTGCGCTGCTCTCACCCAAAATGTGCCGTAGAGGATTTTCTCGATTTTCACCGTTGAGTCGGTGAAAAAAGGGCCACTGGCAGGCTGCCAATAGGGCTGACAGAAACCGACAGGCTCGTTAACGGATAACCGGCGACAATTAAGGCAAACGAATCGATCGCGACCCGGGTATTTAACTTCGGTCAAGCCGAAGTGGCGCGGGTGTAATTAACAGGCGAAATCAAATTCATTGCGTCCTCGTCCCGTTTCTGCCGTCGCGGCGCGGCTCGTTCATTTTTCTTTTTACATCCCCCCTTCTCCTCTTTCTTCCACTCCCCCTACCCCTTCTCCTCTTTCTTCCCCTCCTTTCTCGTTCTCTCTTTCCTCCACTCCCCCTACCCCTTCTCCTCTTTCTTCCCCTCCTTTCACCTTCTCTCTTTCTTCCCCCCTTTCTCCTTCTCTCTTATTTTTTCTCCTTCTCTCTTTATCCTTCCGGGCCAACCGAGCGTATCGTTCGGGACACGTTGAACCCTAAACTCAGGATTTTTATCCGTGTCACAGTTCCTCCGCGAAGGGTCTCTCAAAAATCGTCGGAGTATAAACTGCAAAATAATGATCTAATTAAAGAATGCTTTTTAACATGTTCGTTACCAGCATTCAAAGTGGGAAGTGGGGTCTGCGAATACAGTGATTTCTCTATATATGTCGCCAAGATTCGGATGATAAATGTCGCGGAATTATGTCCACTACCGCGGGGTATAAGGGGCCGCGATTCTCCAGAGGCCTCGAACGCCGAGGAGCGTAAACGTAACAGGTATGACTCTTGGGCGATATACGACGCTGATAAGACCCGTGTTGTTGACATATATCTAGAATATTCACGGTATTATGTACCACGATTTTAAGTAGCAAAGGGTATAAAATTCACTTCACATTGACTTTCGATCTTATGTGTGATGGTGGTAGCGAAGGACTACAAAATATAGGAACAAATTTCTATTAAAATATTGTCTATTATTGTTACCTAGATTAAAATAGGATGTCTGTTATATCCGCTATTAACTTGTCTGTGTAATTTTTCGTGTGCCAATTTTCCTCGTTGCGCGTTGCGTCTTTCAAATCACGTTTACAGTGTTTACTCGATATATGTCCAATACACGGATCTAGCCACGGACATGTTTCGAGCAGGAGTTTCTTTGATCCACGCGACCGAGGTTTCCTCGAGCTCCTTGGCAGTCGGGGTATACGTCGCAGCAATGGGGATAGTTCTGGGACTTTTATCTGGGAAGGGGATGATTCTACATGAAAAACTGAGTCGAAGATATAGAATAAAATTTTTTGATACAAGGCTTTGTTTTCGAGAAAAATGAGTTTGAAAATTTGTCTAGTGCGCGTGCACTCGACTTACTTTTGGCTCAACGGATTCCACTGCCCCACGTCTGGATATCTCGGAAATTGCCTTCGTACTTCAAAATTTGTTTACAAACATGTACATGTTTACGTATGCCTCTTGGGATTCGAAGAACGCTAACTTTTAAACAGGATGGAGCACCACTGCACTACAGTTGCGAAGTAAGACGTTTTTTGAGTGAAAATTACCAGTGCCGGATCGGTCGCTGTGGCAGAGTACCTTGGCCGCCGCGATCTCCGGAATCGTCACCGTTAGATTTTTATTTGTGGGGTCAGGTGAAATCGATCGTGTATCGTGATGACAACGAGCGTCGAACAATTACAACAAAAAATTATGATAGCGTTTGAACGCTTCAAGCAACATAATAATTGCACGTTACAAGAGGTTCGAAGGAATCTAATACGAAGAGTACAATTATATCTACAACAACGTGGACAGCACTTCCAGCAGTTTATGAATTAAACAATTTCCTCAAAGGTAATTCTAACGTTGTAACCTCGACCTTCGATTTATTCGATGTCCGTTGAGCCGCAAGTAAGCCGAGTGCACGCGCACTAGACAAATTTTCAAACTCATTTTTCTCGAAAACACAGCGTTGTATCAAAAAATGTTATTCTATATTTTCGACTCAGTTTTTCATGTAGAATTACCCCCTGCTCGGTTGTATCACCAGTTACGGGACACCCTGTATACAGTAAACGCTGTATACTTTAAATGCTTCGGATTAGGAATGTGTGCGTTCGATTGAAAGGTAAAGTTAGAAGATTGGGATATGGAAGGTTATTTTGCAGGTGAATTTTCCAGCGGTATTTCGTGATTTTTTTCCGCTCGTCTGTTTCGTCATCGAGTTCCGAACACCGTTCCCGGGACGTCAATTAAACTGCGCCAGACGATAATCGCGGCGATACGGGTCCCGTCATCGATCATGCAAACCGACGCATAATGAACCGTGTTCGGGACGCGTTATCTGAAAAGGAAAAAGAGACCAAGGGAACTTTGCTAGAGTGTGTGCGATTGTGCACGTATCATTTCTTCGCGGAAGACCAATTACGGAGTTTATCCAATTGTCGCGGGGGAACTTCGTCGTCGCTTAGATCCTCGCATTCGAGTTTCTCGGAGAATTTCGCGAACTGGCCCCGTATATTATTTCTTCGATTTTTCGACGGCGAACGAAACTTTTTTCTTTCGTTTGGAGATTGCTGAATCGCGGCAATTGAGAACGCATTAGGCACTGATTGAAACAGTTGACTCCAGCCGAGGTTATACCTATGTAATTTCGTTAATCATTTCAGATGATTGTGCGCCGCGGAAAATCGTAATCAACGAGTGCAGAAAGTAGAACAATTTGCGGTAGAATCGACAGGCACGTTTCGACGAAGTGTTTTCTATATTCGGATCGAAGCGAATGACACGAACGACATGAATTATTCGAGGTTTCACTTGTTTCTTTATATTGTTGTAAATTATTCAGTGTGTCCGTCGGTTGACCCAATTTTGCATTTTATTTTCACGTAACTGGGACACAATTTTATTAGTGGTGGATTTGGCATTGTTCTTTAGTGCGTTGTAGAAATTATTCAACAAAAATCCTCGTAGAAAACTATTTAACAGCGTTAAATCACGTTATTCAATTTTATTGCGATTGTTTCGTTCGAGGCTCCTGAAAGAAAAACTGAGAAGAGGAGTTTTATGCATTTACGGTGTAACTGAGAATCTATATAAAATGTAGAGAATCCATGAAGAATTGGATGAAGAACTACAGAACTTGATTATCTTGATCATGTCAAAATTACTCAGAGAAAACATCAATTTTAATGTTACTCTTATTTCTGGGAATTAACAAAGACGATTTTTATTCGGCACAGAGGTCTACGGTCTAGATACGAAGCAAACTTTAAAATTGCAAAAAGAAACCAAATCTCAAATAATTTATGTATTACCTCAATCTAAATATGTAAAGCTAAAAATGTAAATATGTAAAATTCGAGCAAAAACCACCTCGAGGACGCGGTTTACGAGCTTTGGAGCTGACTTGTTACGTCATTCATGCGAAAACAAAAAAGGAGTCGCTATGACCACCGAATTTACATACTCGAGGAATCTGCTGGACACTTGAGACCCGATATGGAGCCCGCGTTTAGTCGGAATACCACGAAAGAGTCGACGAGAATCGACAATTTTGCGTGACGAATCTCCACGTCGTGTCACCTTCCTCTCTCATACGTCTCTCGATTCTTTTTACGCGATCGTTCTACGAATGTTTTCCAGTAAAATCCTCGACGCGTGTTCGCCGTGCGTTGTTCCGCTGATTCAGAGACAGCTGCAACAGCTGGATAAATTGCGGGATGCATTCGCATTTCGCGTACGTCGGAACCGTTCACCACGGATGCATTCGTGCCGAGAAACTCGTCGACGCGAGCCTCTCGTTGCAAGATAATGAATTTCATACGCATAAAACACGCCGCGATCCTCCGCTACAATGCTTTGCTATTGTGGCCTTCGGTGGTGATCGACGGCGAAAACAGAAATGCACGAAAATCGCGAATATCGATGCAGTTATAATGGCGTACAAAAATCTAATGCGTTGCTAAAACGTAATTACGACCAGAACGTAACGCAATTTCATATAAATATTAAAATGATACGTATACACCTAAATACAAAAAAGTAAATACTACAAAAATGCAAACACAAAAATTTAAATATTAGTACAAAACTGCGAGCCACAAAAAAAAGTATAAAGAATGCTAGAAAAATGAAAGAACTGTTATTAAAAAAAGAAAACAGAAGACAAAGACTCTCTATACCAGACTCAAAGCATACAACTTAATTAGTCAACACTGTTAATAACCAAGTATTTTTTTTCTAAAATTACACGGTAAAATAATATTAACACTAAACCTACCAAGCGTTATCTGGTAAATATTGCCCTATAAAAGTGGCAACTCTAAATTTACTAATTGTAAGATTGATGCGACGCGGAAATACATTCCACTATTTTCCATAAATGAATTTTTATAGTTCCAATAATTATAAAATGTGATACCTGTCGTTTCTACCATGATGGGATTAGCGCTAAACAAGGACGTTTTTAAAAACCTGCAGATCAACATTTTTCATTGCAAAGGTTCGCGTCGGAGTTGACGTGGATACACTCTCGAAGCGGCATATCGTGAAATAATTATTAAAAATGGAGAACCAGTGGAAACACTGTGGAAAATAAGCTTTGCAATAATTCACTACGCCGCCAGCAATGAAACGCATTATTCCGATGTATTAAACATTCGCGGGGAGCAAAGGATATATTTTGTAATTATAGAAATGGACCGAGGGAGCAATTAGCTTGTGTATACTTGATGAGTAAGTTAATCGTTCGCGTGCTGGTCCTCCCGGGTGCGCAGCAGGGGCGCCTAACGAAATGCAAGAAAAACACTCTCGAATTCGCGCGTACTCAATTATCGTTATTGGACTCAACAATTGCTGCTCATTATTACCGTCGACAATTACCCGACGTCTGGCGGCGGAAGTTATTTGCGGCTCGACCTAATAATATTCGTTCCGCCGAACAAAAAGAAAAAGAAAAGAAAAAGAAAAAGAAAAAGAAAAATCGGCTAGCTGTTCGACTTCGTTAACCGACCAATTAAGACGGGGCCGACAGATGCTGCAGAGGCGCGCAAACATCGGCGCCCCCGTTTGTTTCGATCAATAGAGCGAATTCTGCTTCCGATGCAACAAATTATAAAAGCTGGTTAACTCCTATCTTTTGCTCGTCGATCGTCCCAGAGCGCCGACGAAATTTCTGCTGTTAAACCTCGGACAACAGACTAATTAAAGACGGATTAATGCAGAACGTCTCCGCCTAATTCCGGGACACGTGAGCTAACGTAGACATTGATATCGTTTCTCAATCATTTTAATCCCCTGAAAATAAAAGAATTATTTTCCATTGAATGTATTCAATTTAATCATAGATTCATAAAATCGACAGTCTACTAATAAAATAACTATATAATCGCTGCTGTTGAGGACCATTTGCTGCTTTACATATGTTCGGTCCCACACAGACCGAACGTGAGATTTACAACATAAACACGGTCGGCTGCAATAGCCGGGACACTTGAGGCAACGCGACGATCCCAGAATTTTGGGTATCACCCAAAATCGTTTTCCAAACTATATATTCTTTCCCATATCCTTCCCCATATCCTTCGTACCCAATTCATTAGACAATCTAAACACAGTTCCACCAAAGCGCATCCCTACTCCAAAATGCACCACCCACTCACCAATCAGAAATCCTTTAGTCACCCCATATAGTTAAAAATAACCAATTAGAAAAGAGTCCGAGTTATACACGACACGACACCGAACTCTAGATCACGAAAGTCTCTCGAACACACCACAACGCGCTAGAACACGAAAATCACTCGCACCGAATACATCTCGAAAGGTTCTCGAACCATACTCGTTATACACATTGTATCTCGCCGACTAACTGTGATTGTTAACTTTCAAATATATTGAAGTTGTTGTTATCCTAACACGTCGAGTTCACTTTCAATTAGGCGTTGTTACTTCGTAACAATGTCAAAATCCCGAGTATCGTCGCGATCAAGCGAAACGGGATTTACGACCCCGCGAATACGCTTCAACATATTTTAAAACATATTTTTGAAGGTAATCTTTTCTCTTGCATTTTCAGTTTCAAAAGTCACATTAACATTCAGGATCACGAGCGACAATATTTACATTTATTTCTACATTTCTCGTTCTAATGGCGTTATGGATTCGGGTAATCTTTTTCTAATGAAGCAATTTGAGTTCATATAATTAATTTGCCAGCGATTGCAAGGTCAAGGAACACACAAGCCTGCAAAAGAATACGGGTCCCATGAATGCTAACAGTGTCCGGTAATCGCATAAGTAAACGAAGCAACGCGCTTTCACAGTACGCGATTATTCAGAAGAGATTGCCATTCGTGCAACCGACTCTCTCTCTCTCTCTCTCTCTCTCTCTCTCTCTCTCTCTCTCTCTCTCTCTTTCTCTCTCTTTCTCTCTCTATCTGTCTGTCTTTCTCTCCTACGGCGTTGGTTCGCGCGATTCCCGTTCTGTTATTCGCCTTTAAATCACCAGATTTAATTGGTGTCCCAGTTCGGGAACGGGTCCGAGCGTTATCCTAATCCGTTCGCTAAATTTCTACTCGACCGGTTCAGTAACCCGGCCGAGAGACAGCCTCGCGTCGACTTTCCACGGCATGGATGCACGAAGCGTATGGACTCTATGGGACGGTTTATATTTCGCATGGGCAGCTCATGGTCGCGCGAATGGGCCCACGGAACCGTTACCATCCTGGACACCGGTTATATTCGCGACCGGAGACCCGTTTCTACAAAAATTCGCACGGCGAATACAAAGTTGGACCCGTGCTACAGTCATCGTCCAGCAATCCCCGACGATTTCCAGAACTGCTTTTTGCATACTGCTAGCATCACGCTCTGGTGACGTTTGCGAATTCGAACGAACCCCTCTGTAACCACTTTTCTTATCTTTACTGCTAATCGAAAACGAAATTTTTATTCTAACTTCTGCTCAAAAAAGTTTCCCTTTTCAGCGTGGTAATTTTATAGATAGGAAAATGTCTACGGTTTCGCGCGTTAAAGGCGTTCTCTTTCAAAATTATTTAAACAAGTTCGAACAGTCACAATTTTATAGTAACAATATCATTGTATTCGAGAGAGTCTACAGAATCGTTCTGTGCAAGACCCGTTCGTCTAGCTCTCGCTGTTCAAGCAGAAAAAATTCTTAAAGTTGAAAATGTGACGGTCTCGTAAATTGCCCAAAGATCGAATGCAATAGAAAGAAACGATTTTCACGTCTGCGGTTTCGTTGCACGAAAATCTGTGAAAATCGACTATTTTGTTAGTTGATTGGTTACTATAACCGGTTAGAAATGCAAAACCGTGTTTGGAGAGCCAGTGTTATTATTGCACAATAGGCGTTATGCAGCACAGTTCGATACGTCCTATGCGACGAATCGAACAAGCCGAGATCTCCTCGCGACGTGCTTGACTTTGAAACGGAAGCACTTCTTTTCTGCCTTCTTCTTCTTCTTCGTGGTCGTCTTCCTCGTCTGCCGCACGGTACGTGCATACAACGTCGACCGAACCACAGCACTCTCGTCCCTGTTCATGTCCACGCTCGAACAATGGCTAGCACACTCTCGAGCCAGGTAACAATACTTTCGATAATAATACACGACGATCGTGAAAGTTGGTCCGCAGCCAAGTTCTTCGTGGGCTGAACTCTCAGCCCGAAGAACAAAAGAGTTCGTTCGAAGGTCTCGACGTCGCGTTGCGTCTCGAGCCTGAGCTTCGCGATAGTCGATAGTCGATAGTCGTTGATGGAACCGCTCTCGAATTCTCCCTGCACAATTTTCATCGGTTCGTAAACGATGCTCGGCATGATTGAGCCCCTGGATCTTTGCCTGTAATATCGGTACCGAAGGAACAGGATCGCATAGAAAACAAAGCAAAGCATCGATCCAATAAAATCAAACTTGTGGAAAGTACAGAGAAACGTATATATTAATAACAGCTAACGGCATTTTAATCTTATTTTTACGGCGAGGAATTATTTAGTCGACGAAGAACATTTTTTCCTAATTCGGATTTCGATTGAATAACGTATGAAAATTTACTGCGATTACTCTCTCTCTCCCTCTCTCTCTCTCTCTCCCTCTCTCTCTCTCTCCCTCTCCCTCTCCCTCTCTCTCTCTCTCTCTCTCTCTCTCTCTCTCTCTCTCAATCTTCTTGCACTTATCGCGTCTTCGATGCGGAAATTCTCTTTTAACGCCTTGACGGCCAAGTTAGAAACCTCAAAAATGCCATTAAATCACAGAAAGTTATTCAATGAAATAAAAATTGAAAAAAAAATTAAATGTATGATATTGAGTAGTCCTCCAACTTTCTTGCATTTTACAGATCCTAATCTTTCGTACAATAAATATATTAAAAATTTATTTTAAAACCTGGACAAATAATTCCGTCACCCACATACGGGTGACATGGCGGTCAACGTGTCGAACAAGAACTAATTTGTGACAGTGAAGAGTTCTGACTAATTGGCAATCAAATAACGCTGTTCCTTAATTCTTCTTTAGCTTCCTGTATTTTGTACTTGACTGGCGTCGCACTCGTGATGGTTGTAAATCAATCAAGCAGTTTATTTGTCGTGTCTCGGACGCAAAATAACATTCCTCAATGCACATTAGGCGAATCGTTTCAAGGGGAATGTAGGTGTTCTCGTTCAATTCGTATCTAATGATTTTACCGGGAATATCTTCGTTTTTCCCATAAATGCGTAAAATTCGGTCAACGCTAAGTGATCGTCAAGTTTTATCGTATCGTCGATCGAGAAGTGTATCACGTGCGAATAATCTGTGGCCGGGTCTGTCTATGGCGCACCGTTTCTACTTATCGCTGTCCAGATAAAAGAGACAGAGAGTTTCCCTAGCATGGCATTGCCATGAAACGGTTCGCTGACACCTAGAGTGCTAGGCATTGTCAGAAATGACAGCATCGATTACCGAAAATACGCGGCCGATTGCGTAACACGCAATCGATGACCAGGCTCTTTTAAATTAAATGGTAGAGCATCGAGAGACAGCGTAATTGCTTCGGTTACGCTTGCGATCTCTCCTGCTATCATTCGTGGTCTCGAGCGCGAGATTCTAATCGGATCGGTCGGCTGAATGCGCGAGAGCCCTGCAGCTCGGTTGGCTGTTTGCCGAGAGTTTTGTTATAGAATGCCTTATATTTACGTAAGAAAGCACAGCCGCGTTCTATCAGTCTCTAAAAATATTCTCTCGCCAAGATAGAAGACTCTCCTTGTTACAATTACTCGCATTTTACTTCGCTATCTATTCTGAACGCGATTGCTCAGACTGTTTACTAGCTTGCTGGTTCCTTGGCTTCGTCGATTTTAAGTCTATACCCCTCGAATCGTTGTCGTTGTTATTTTTAACTGTATGCCAATGTCTCGGAGCTTCAAATTAACGCATTGTTGACCGGATGCAATGACAGACAGTCTGTTCCGACCGAGAAAGGAGAGATACCAATCGAAATCTCTCGTAATAGATTGCGGATCTGTTTGCGTATATGATAAAAATTAGCAACTTGAAATGTCGAAGATACTAAAACAATCGACCCTTCGATTGGTCGTTACGGTACTTTCAACCAACTGAAATTATTAAAGAAAGAAACACAACCCCAAGTAGCTCCCTGACCCTTCTGACAGATACAGAAAATTATTATTTTGCATAAAGTCTATCCATAAAAATCGGAGACGTCAACACTGGTGTCTTCTGTACACGCAACGGTCGAATTGGTTGGATCTGTGTGCTGAACAATCGGGAATATGAGGACTTCATCTTGCGAAAATCAGCTCGAAGTTCCAGGGGCCCCTGACCGATATTCTTCACTCCTGCATTTGTCCGTCGAAAACATATTATCTTTAATTGAGAACCGATAAACCGTGTCGAGATACCGTGCCGCACGTCCAAAACGATTTCGCATTATCGGGCTGCCCCCACCGATTCGAGATACCGGTCGCCGATTTTATTATTCGCCGTGATAAACGATCGTGACCTGTCGGACAAAACGAAGCGAAAAACTCGACAAATATTCTACGAAATTTATCATTCCTTTCCGTCTCCGGACAATCTTAATCCATGTCCGTCACCGATCATAATTTTTCAAACGTGTTTTAATCGAAACAATTGGACGATCAACCGATCGTTAGGATCTTTATAGATCTTCGTGCGTTCTTATAAAAATGTAGAGAAAAATACTATTGTGATCGTTTTTAACAAAAAAATAATTCGCGTAGTTTATCGTTTGTTTTCGTCTATAATCCTTCTCTAAACGTCATTTTAACCGGATCAATTGATCAATCGATTGATCATTAGGAGCATTGTGTCACAATTGATTAATTGCGAGAGCCAAGAATTAATTTCGTACACCTAACACATATTGTTTCCTAATCGAACAATTCCCTCGCGATTTCCTCTAGGCGATCGAGCGAAAACAACTTTGAGCATTGATTGTACGTTCTCTAATGAATGAGACTCACAGTTGAAAATAATTATGCGTTAAGGGGTTAGGATCATCGACGTAATTTGTTAAACGTCTACGGTACGGTTGGCGACGCGTTCAGCTCGAGACGATGATTCGTCCAGGAATAGAAATGGAAAACAATTTTTCAAGGGAATCGGGCAGGACGCGTCGCGATTAGTCAACAATTGGTTGCGCAACTCCGTTGTTGTACGCGCGATCGAGCCATCAGAGAAAAATAGAGGATCGATTCTATCGGATCCGTGGCCGCGAACGTCTTCATCTTCATTGGGACTAGTATTCTTGATTTCTCAAGATTTTTAATTTCTTGAGGAAATATTTCTCGATAATTCTCGATAATTCGCGAGAATTTTTAATAAACTAAAAGAATATTGGGAAACTTGTACCAAACTTTTATAAAGTCAAACATTACGCTTTTTTTAACGACTTCTTAAGAAGCATAATACGTTTAATGTGTACAATCAGACAATCTACTTCTTTTTTTTTTTTGTAACAAAATCTGTAGCCGTAGAAAAATTTCTTTCATTTTGTGCGGATATTGGCTTTATCGTATACAGAACATCCAAAAGTTGCTGAAGATTGGGTGTTCTTTTTTCAGTGGACTCAAAAATTTGGAATTCCTTTGTCAGAGTCCAGAATTTATTTTCTTCTGCCGCTAAACTCTTGACATTAAATTCTTGAAGGCTATCTGCAATTTCTAATTCTAACTGTTTTTCCAATGATAGTTCCTCATTCTGAGAATCAAAAGTTTTTCACTATTTTCATAAGAATCATTGTTATACTTTCCAAAAAGTCTTCTTAGAATTTGTTTTGCCATTTTATAGATATCTGCCTTGGATGTTAAATAAGAAAATGTATCTTCTGAATCTTATTGCAGAGATTCTGGATTATGTAGATATTTTATGAGGGATACAACAATCTTGTCTCTTCTTTTAGATATTTCTTCTTTAATAACAAGAACAAACTCATTACTCAATTCAGTATTCAGTTTTTCTAAAGTTTTAAATAAGAAGTTAAGAGAATTTAAGAATTTATATGTTATAAAATAAATGAGATTCATAAGAATTTTCCTAAATTTAAATTTCTTGAGAAATACTGGAATTTTTCTCGAGAAATGAGAAATAATCAATTATAAAATTTCTCGAGAAGGAACACTAATCGGGACAATCGACGCGGCGAATGCATGCGAAACACTTCGGAACTGTTGCTCTTCTATCTTCGTATGCATAGTTAGGTATACATGTAAATTGGTTCGTCTTCTCGGACGAATTGCATAAGAGATCTTCTTTGTTCGAACGGTTTTGCGTAATGATCTCGGTAACGATCGCGTGAAGTTCTCGCAGAAGTAAACGGGAGAAGATGATCAATTTTCCGTGATCCGTGGAAAAATCTTGGATCCTCGGCAATTTCACGATTTTTTTTTTTGTTAGCCATCTTGATTTCTGCTTCCTCCTTTTTTTTATCAATTTGCTTAATCACCGTGTTACTCGTAGTTTCGTTGCACTGGTGAATTGAATAGAAAAAGCGTCCTCCATTTGAAAATCTTGGTGCACCAGGTAAGATTTTGGAAATTGCTCGATACCTGGATCAATTAGGAATACGTTACAGCAGGCCTGGGCAACTGGTGGCTCGCGAGTCCTCCTCCCACTCCTGGAACGTGGTGGGGGAACCTACACACTGGTAGTGGGGGTCGTGAAGCGACGGCGGGGAAGAAGTTGCTCGGGCCTGCATTGCAATACGTAAAACTCCAACGATTATAATTTTACTGAAATGTGTACACTTCCCCAATGTTTGCGTCAGCATCTGCGTTTCGTTCTTTCTGAGCCAGATAAATTCTCGATAAGTAATCTCCCGTGATTTCGTAAATGTTTCGACATTTACATTTGTCCGGATTGTCTTTAAAAGAACAACACAAGGACAATATCAGGAGTTCGTTTTTAAATCGAATAATGCCATCGATAGAAAAATGAGGATCGATTTTTAATCCTTTGCACTCGGCGCTATTTTCAATCTAAAACTAAATTTTTCTTCCGTTTTGCAATATTTTCATGTTATTCATACGAAACTGATCCGATGTCTACATGTAATATTTAAATGTTTGGTAATCTATTAAATGCAAATTTTGTAATGTAACAAATATTTTGTAATATTTTTTGTAGTTTCTTTGAAATAAAGCCACAACAATTTCTAGTTGGGCTTGAGAGTCACCACTCGAGTGCAGAGGGTTAAATGGAGGTTCTAAGATAGTGTTCACGTATTTTGGAGCATCTTGTATGTCGGACCACTTTGTTTCGTTCGCGTGCTCGTCCAATCGAGACACGCGAAAAGTTTGATCAGGCCGTTAAGGGCGTATTTAATGTTTTCCGTGTAGGAGAAAGTAGGCGCAAAAAAAAAGTTCGGGAACAAGGACTATTGTCGGACGACGGCCGGTGTGTATCCGTTTCCCGGAGCAAGCTGGAACGAGAAGACTTTTTAAGCACACTTCCGTTTCGTAGTTGCGAACTTTCGGAAGGCGCAATAACTTTATCAAGGAGATAAGGAGGGGCCGGCGTAATACAAGGGGGCGTCGGCGTTTCTTAACAAGTGCGAAACAAATGCATTAAGAAGTAGGTTATTCCCGTAGGGAAATCACGGCCGATAGGAAAATAGCGTACCGTTATGCCGCATAAATAATTCCAGTACGATACCGTCTGCCGTGAGCAGCGCGCAACCTGTTTCCTCGTGGAACCATTGATCGCCGTTGAAAACCTCCTCCATAAATTCTACAAAGAGACAAATTCAATTATTCGGTACGAAAGTTCTTCGGCTACTTCGCAAGACCAGAAATCGTATTACAAATAACTTCGATTTGTGGTACAGGTGTTATGCAACAAGTCGAAAAGAAGGAATAACATTTTATCGTTTGCCGCTTCGTTCTCGAGAAAATCGAGTTTGAAGATCGATCCCGAGTCTATAATACTCGGAGTAAGTAGAATCGTCACGCCATGCTCAGACAGTCGCATCATCCGAAAACGGGGCGTTAAACGAGAAAGTGTTACAATAGCCACAAGTGTAATTGTAATTAATAGACTGCCGATTTTATGCGCTCATGACAGAAAGGAGCAGCTCAAATGTGGAAAAGGAAAAACTAGTATCGTTGTCATTACTTTCAATTCACTGAAATTATTTAAAAGGGAAACTGGTATTCATGTAACTCCTACATCTTGCAATTAATGCAGACAATTTATATTTCACATAAAAATCCCCAGTCTAATAATTAACAAGAAGCAGCCCGCAGTCGGAGATCATAAAATCGATCGAGTACAACCCTTTGCTTTATTAATGCACGATGACGTGGAACTTTTTATTTACGTCTGAATATATTGGAAAGCCGTGTCTAGCAGGAGTCTGGAACGACGATGGCATTGTTCGTCTTATTATTTGGAGGAGCGGTAATGAACGTCGTGGTACAGCCTGGAATGGCACTCGATGCGTACGAATTTCGTTTCTACCTGTCCCGGTGCATCAGCCGTGTGACGACAAATTGCTCGTTACCAGCTACTCGACTCGGCGACCCACAGTCGTCGAGAGGAACGATCCTTATATACGGAGTTTTGGCCAATGTTTAATGCAATCGATAATCGAGGATAGCATTCGAAATATTTGATCGTCGATCGGCGACGAACGCGATCACGTTTCTCGATGTATACAACAGGGCGTTCATTAAAATAACCATTTAAATCAGCGATCGAGATTACAAGTTGAATCTTTATAAAATTGAATTAATCTGTTCACATCTTGAAATCGTAGATTAATTCTTTATCGCCGCGAGCTGTTGAACCAATCAAATTGACGATTAGTCAGCAAATTAACGACGAGTGGTTTCGCTTATAAACAACGATTTCTTTAAATAACTAAAGACCGTTCGATTATTTAAAAAGGAACGTTCCTGATAGCTCCCGATGTTGCTGTAATTTATCATTCCGTAACGAGGATCCGGATCGTGAAATTAGGAAGGCCAATTTGCATCTTAGATATCGAGCAATATCGCGACTCCTCGGCAATTTGTCGTTCTACGTAATATCTGCAATCTAAAGTGTAATCGTATTCCCAGAGGTCATCCCGTGATTACGATAACTCGAGCGAAGCGCGTGATTGTGTGTGTGCAGCGAAGAACACTCTTAGGTTCTTCGTTCTGTATTTATTGAAAAACAAAGGCGAGCGTCGAATAATTGGGATTGCTCGATTTTAGGAAAAAGGATCGTGCAGAATCGTTGTGTTTCGCTTGATTGCAATGAAACAGCGATTCGAAGGGGACTCTATTCCGTTTCGCGTTTCGGTCCGTCAATTCCGCTTATTTTGCTCACTCTGTTCCGCAATTGCGGAACGTTGTTCATCTTTTTTGACTCGCATTATTCCCACCCTCCGGATTATTCAATCGAGATAATTGTCAATTTTTTCATTGTACCCAACTCGATTCAATAATCTTTTGCCATGTTTGGGGCAATTTTTCAATTCCTGACCGTTCGTGTCCCGTTCCTGCGAGAACATGAATTCTATCGGACTGATCAGCTTTTCTGAAATGCCCAGAGAAATGTTGGACGTTGGCACAATCAAAGTTACATAAGCCCCACCTTAGTCCGTCACGAAAAATCGAATCGGTTCTATTTTTATTAGGCCGTGCAAGCAACTTTCTCGTGCAGGTCTCTCTGCCCTTTGCAGCAGCGAAACATTAACACTATGACTGCCAGGTCTACGTAAAATGGAAGACGGAATTATCTTGTCCATATTTGTAAACGAATTTTACATCTAAGCATCGAGTATAGAAGATTTAATTTCCGTTTGCCAAGGGCTGGAAGGATGACACACAGAGTGTTCTCAGAGTCGTTGCTTAACTTTTCGGTTTTTGTTTCGTCCAATAAATTACTTTGATTGTATAGAATTTTTGGCGGCACTCGACGTGTTAAGCTGTCAAAGTGTTGTTAAAAATCTACTTTGATGTTTAACGCGCAGGCAGCATGCAAATAGAGAGCGCAGACACGTGGCGAAGAGAGAGCGAAGTGTCAGTGGCTCAAGCTGTCGGCCGGTGTTTGCGCACGACAAGATAAAGACCACGAACTCGTTGGCAAATTAGGGTGAAACTGGCGCCGATGAGACAGACGGATTCCGAGTGTGAACGATATATTGCCGGCAAACAACGGCGAATCGTTTCAGCGTGGTTCGATGCCGACCAATCACTGTCTAATCCACGTTAGACTATCACTTGAAAATTAAACTCGCTTTTATCTCGAGTGGATCTCGTGACATTCCGTCGTTCTCGCCTAGGAGCGTGCTATAATCGTTACTTAATTGCGAAAATGTCGATCTACCGCTATATCTTGGTCCAAATCTCGGATACGTTGGTGGGGGTTAATCTTTCACTCGTTCGAGATAACGAGTTTGATTAATTGTATTTATTCGGAAACGCAGCGTGACCGATCTGCCCGGGCAACGTGGACAATAAATCTTTGTTGTTTTTGTCGGAGATCACGAGGGTTTGCGACCGAATCCAGTGACGTAGAATTAAAAATATCGGGCTATTGATAATTTGATACTTTCTTCTTTTACGTTGTGCTGATCCTCGATCGGTTTTAACCCTCCTCCTTCGACCGGGCTCCTTTCGATTGTGAACAATGGTGTAACTAATGGGCATAAATATTGCATTAATAAAAAAGAATTGTAACACAATCGACGTAAATACAATGTGTAAGAATTTGATGATTTTATTCAATTTGCGACAAGGTCCGAGTGTCTTCGTCGAGTCTCTACATTTCCATTTGTTGCTAATAGCGTGATTGGGGCTGCTTCGAGAGTTAATTGACTCGTCCTTGAAGAGTTAAAGATGGCTTCGGATTTTATGACCGATATCGATGCATTTCTGCACTGTTTATTGACCGGTGTGGTTTGCTCTTGTTGCAGTTCACGGTGTGTCGAGTTACGACGTGACCGGCGCCCAGAAACGTCTGGAGAACAACGAGATGATTCAGAAAAATAAGAACGGCGACCGTTCAGACGAGTCGACGACCGACGATCAGTCGGAGGACGACAAGACCGTTTATGTCATCGAGTACGAATCGGAGTCCAACGAAAAGGAGGAGACCCTGCAGAGCAAAGGAAAAGACGGGACTACTGGTAAGATCGTTTTCCATCCAATTATAATGTTCGTCACCTCGAAGAATCCCCCGCGAAACTGATTTGGTCGGGAGCCGAAATCTACGGAGTCAAAGTTTATCACCGGATTTCATGCGTTCATCACAGAAATGGGTAGATCACTTACAAAACAGTGAAGACATTTAAACCATTTAAAAATACTGTCGTATCGTTTTCGACTCGATGCAATTGTCAAGGAAAGGAACTGGTGTCTACGCAGCTCCTGCATCTTGCAATTAATATCGACAATTTTTATTTCGCATAAAAATCCAAAATCTATCGATCACAGTGATTACTTTTTGGCGCTGGAACTACGGGACAGAATTTTTTAATTTACGCGACCATAGTAGAACGCTAAATTTGTTTAGGATAAACGAGGAATCATCTAAACAAGATCGACGTGGCAGTCAACGTGTTAACACTTTGACTCCCACGTCAATCACATATGGGTGACACATCTTTCTTCATGCAGATTTGAACGTCAATTCATATGGTAATAGATCGAGCAAATCAAAATATCGTTGGTATCTATGAAACGCAAAAAGATCGAAATAGCAATGGCTATACTAAACCTTGACCGGTTAACTAGTTTTGGTTAAAACAACTCGTGTGATCGTTGTTTATTTGGTTTCAGAATTTATTTTGTAAAAACTTATAGGACATCGTATCATATGCTCCATCTGTACTCCATTCCTGGAACTAACTATGGCAACAATAATTACCGTCGTTGAATAAATTAAAAATAGATTAATGTTTTGAGAAATAATTAACTGAAGGCACTAGAATTTCAATGCCTCTCGTGAAATTCATATTATTAAAAGTATAATAAAAAATTATTGTTTAATATTCAAACCGAGAAGGATCATTTCCGCCGGTATTACAAATCCCTGTACAGTCGTCTAGATCAATTACGATCAATTATGGGAAGCACACCAGCTAAAATTGAAATGCTATTTAATGCACGAGCCATGAAACTTCAGAATGTGTATTGTTACAATCTGTACGCTCAACGATCATTCTGTCCAGCATACTTCCTAACGGAATTACCGGGACAGATGATCCTCCAATAATCCCCCAATCATATTAAACATTACGCAACCATCACCATATTATACATACAGAGCGATTCTAAAACGGCGGCTCGGAAAAACAAAACGATAAAGTTGAATTTATCAACAGTGTGTCACGTCCATCGGTTCACGAATTATTATAGCGAAGAGGAGAGTCCCTAGCACCGAGCCAACTGGTTATTGCTCGTTATTTATAGTTTCGGAGCGGTTGGATAACTCTCGTTGAGCTCATTAACAGGATTCGTTGTTCGATCACACATCGGCGAGGCTTAATTTACATAAGATTGCACGTACGGCTGGCTCGCGATTGAGCTAAATCAATTCCGAGATTGATTCGGCGCGAATCACCGGGAAATTTATGGTCAGAGCTAATGAAACACGTCATCTGGCCGAGTCAACCTCTTGCGAGCACGGGCAACAATTTGTATTTATTGTTCCGAGGCAGCCTCTCCGCCCGGGAGATCAAGAGTTCAAAACCATCGCCGTGTATGTCAGACGAAAACAAAATTCCACTAAAGCGTCATCCCGAAAAATGAATCTAACAACGTAACAGAGCCTGAAGCTGCGGGAGCAACATCGAACAACTTTTTATCGCCACTTGTTGTCTTTTTTACCAAATCAAAGAAGAAGAGGCGACAAAAAGTTGCACGATGGTGCTCCAGTGTCGACATAGCTCAACAACCTAACATCTTGACAACAGCTTCGTCCCACCGAACGTTTATATTTAATCATACACGAAACACTCAATTTTCTAAGAAACTTGGAAATCTCTCGCTACCAGAATTATTCACAAAATGCCGGCGGCATTTTGAATACAAATTACCGTCAACGTGGCTCCTGTTGTTTGAAAATTCACGCAGACAATTTTCATTTTGCACGAAAATCCGCAGTCTAATGATTACATAATTGATTAACGCTTTGACTGCCAAACTAGAAACCTCACAAATTCCATAAAATCAAAGTGAGTTATTTAACCCATTAGCGCCCATAGTACTCGCTTGAGTACATGATAACAAGATCATATTTGTTTGCTTCTAGCACCATCTAAGATTGACTAGATGTTTTGTCCATCGTTTGCTAAAATTTAAAAAAAAATTCTTGGGCGTTAATGATTTTTTTTTTAATTTTAGCAAACGATGGACAAAACATCTAGTCAATCTTAGATGGCGCTAGAAGCAAACAAATATAATCTTCTATCCTGTACTCAAGCGAGTACAATGGGCTCTAATGGGTTAATGAAATAAAAATTAAATTTATGATATTGAGCAGTCCTTCAACTTTCTTGAATTGTACAGATCCTAATCAAATTTTGTACAATGAATACATCAACGTAAAAATTCGTTTTAAAACCTGGACAAACAATTCTGTCACCCTTGTATGAGTGACATGGCAGTGAACGTGTTAACAAAATTGTTCGACTTAAAATGCGTTTTAGAAAGGTCCAGAGCTGCGACTATCGAACAGTGTCGCGGCGGTAGCGAAAGGGTTCCAAAGACCAAATGTCCAGGAGTTTATTAACGCGAGCTTAATCCTTCATAGGCCGGTTTCTGTTTGTTTCAGTGGACGGTGACGACCAGAATCCTCTGGACCCTTGGTCGATCGTGTGGTACATCGGCTCGTTCGGCGGCCTGGTTGCGTTCTTCCTGATAGTGAGCTGCTCGGAGTGGTGTTGCCGTCGCGGAGGCCGTCCTCTGACAGTGCCGTACGCCCAGCGAGCCGAGGTGATGAACGGCAGCCAGGTGGTGACCGAGACACCTCCACCCCCTTATCACCTGTTCGCGCCCCCGCCGTACGACTCTGTGAATTACGGGGAGATCGTGGACAAGGTATCCGGGGAGAAGCTGGACATCTACGTGATCTCGGTGCCGATCCACAGGCCGGTGGTCCAGGCGCCCGCCTAGGATCCACCTCGAGGACGTCCTAGCCACGGCGAGGACCTTGACGAATCGCTGCCACGAACGCGACACAGACAGTGTCGATGCACCTGTTGACAGTCGTTCACTGAGCCGCGTGTGAACGAGTTGTGTCGAATGATAACGAGGAGAGCTGATTACCTTGAGGAGATACCCTGAGAACGGGGGCCGACTCGGAGCAGAGCACCCTTTCTTTTGACAATCGTCTCTCCCTTCCGCCACGAATCACAGTCATGAGATGATTAGTCGAGGAAGGATCGTGACGTTCGCGGACCAGGGAGCAACACGAGACGAGCACCGAACGTGTTTTCGAGAAACACTCGCGGAAGGCGTCGGGTTCAGAACCCGGCGCCCGATTTTTAGCGGACTTAACGAGAGAATGATCGGGGTTCTTGATAGATCGATCGAGCAGCGTTGTTTCAACGAAAGGACCGCAACCACTCGCAGAAAGACAGTGATAGAAGAGGCTACACAGCAGGATCCGTTTAGGGGTAGCAAACGATTTTCCCAGAACGATGGAGAAAGTAGTAGCGAATAGTCTAGACTCGCGTTAGTGCGATTTTCAGAACGAGTTAGCATTTCGGAAATGACCCAGAACTCTGAGACCGGTCTGATCACTGGACTGCGGGTTTTATGCATTTGTGGGGAAAAAACCGAGTAGGAGAAATTTAAGATTGTAGAAAAATTAGACGAATTAGAGAATTGTTGAAAAGACAAGGAAATTCCTATTTAGCTCTTATAGCCCGCGATTGCGATGGAGACAATTCTTATTTTGCATAATGATCCGTAGTTTAGTGGCCACGACTAGGACATTATCCTGAAACGGATAGAATTCTCCGTTTCTCGTTCTCCAACGGAAGGAACAATGTAGAATCCTAATCGGCGTAGAATGTTTGTCCCGAAGTGTGTCTCTGAAATGTATTCTACTAGAGACGTTAACGCTTTGTCTATCGACGACTGAATTTAATTAGCTCCTGAAGCACCCGGTTACTCCTAGAAGAAGGTTCGAACTTTTCTTCGGAGTACTCGGTTGAGCAAAGAGAGAAAGTACTTTTCCAAATTTATTGCAGCAACCTAGGCACGTAGCTGAACTATCCTCTAGCTGAACGATCGCACGGTTGCTGTCCCATAAATTTGCAAAAGGTATTGAATAATCGGTGATGCGTCGAGCAAACACGAGATTACAGGTCGTTGCGAGGGAAATCGTTTTTATCTAGACCGTGCCGTACCGAGCCGAACGCAAAATCCGGTTGTAAAGACGTTCGTCAAATAGGAAGAGCTTTTAGCGGGCTTAGAAGCCGCGGAGAAGATTCGGTGTATCATCCTCGACTCCCCACGTTGTCGTGCATCAACGTGGAGCATCGTCGAGGGGCCAGCTACGATCTACAGGAGCCATGGGATTTTTTTTTTTTGACACGAGTTACTCGCCCGATCACTGCCCTGCCACAGACACGTGAATTACGAACATTTTTCGCCATGCGTACCATATATACCCATACATTCTTCTCTAGCCACTAGTTTCACGGAAGCGAGCAAGCAACGCACAAACGTTCAAACCTCGAACAGAGACCTAGCTTCGAGGATCTAGACCGAATTCCTACCAATTGCCCTGGTCGCACGATCAATTTGTTCTTATCTTTGACCCCAGCACGACTGATCACGCGACGACTGGGTCGCTCGTGACCCGTGCCAGACACCGTGCCCATTGAAATTTATCGTTTCGTAGGAGTACGCGTTGAATGTCGCGGCTATCACAGGTGATCAATGGAAATAGATAAACGACACACGAATTTATCGAGACTGCAATCAATTGGATCATGGTGCAAGGGGTAACAATCTTTATCCACCAGAAGCCTGTTAGTAGGATTTCCAGTAATTGGGAACCTTCAAAAATCATATTTTATAGAATACTACTACTAGAAAAGTTATTAAAACATCCGTCGACCATAGATTTTCAAAAATTAGAAACTCGTGTGAAACGCGCAACATTCAACGCGTTAAAAAACCGTATCCATGCGAGTTCAGCCCTTGCGCGGCTTTAAAAGCCGAGTGAATCATCCTGGACATCGTGTCTATATTCTTTATTTTTCGAATTATTTCGAATAATTGCTGAATTTTATTCCGTTGACGCTCGTGATTAGTCTACGTGATCGCTATGCTCGCTAGGGTCTTCAGAGACCCAGTCAACGTAACGCAAGGGCTGAAACCGTCGAAACGATGAATTACTCCTATTTCGTAATACGCTTAATTCGAGCGGACATGTGTAAGTTAAAATTTAATCGTCGATATTGCCGGCCGCGGTTAACCTCAATCACGATCGCTACGAGTCCGGCAATTGCGAGCAACTATATATAGAGCAAACAAAGAAATTCAGCTGAAAGAGGTCGTGAAGACAACACTGGATCGCCGACGCGTCCCCTGAGAACGAAAATTGATCATTTGTGGACCATGGATCTTTATGCGAATCCATATAATTCTAGAAAATAAGTGATAGAAATATTATCGTTCGTCAACCGGAAAATTTCTTATGGCAAAAGAAAAAATAAAGCAGTGATAGTACCGATTTCGTTCAAATCTTGTGCCACCAACGCATAAAGATCCGCAGTCTTAATAGTTTTCCAGGAAATGTTGTGTTTTATGCTCTCGTTAAAATGTGTATTTCATTTCCGACCACTTAAAACATGCCGGTACGTGGTGTTGTTTTTCTATGAAATGTTAGGCGTCTTGCATTCCGAGCACATAATCGAATCGTAAGAGCCGTGAGCGGCTCGTTTATTTGATGTGCGACATCGCGATTGTGTGTTGAACTACTTAAACAAACGAGCGGCGAGATCATTTAAGCACGCGTCGCTCTGCGAGTGGGAAAATAACCTGTGCGGAGTGACACAAAATCCAACGATCGAATCGATCGATTCTTTATTGGAAATCGACGAGCGTCGACGCGATTCATTTTCGTGCGTAAATTCCGCGAAAACAGTGTTTGAAAATTCAAAGATCGCGCGGTTGCGCACGCGCGTGCGCACCCGAGCGCGAGTCCCCACTAAATCCGACGCGGGATTTTTAAACGAGATTATTTTCGGAGACGAAACTACGGGCGAAAAAAATCGATTTCTCCTTGTTCTTGAATGCTTTTTCGAATAAAGAATAGTCACGGATCGTATCGCGAATTTTGAGGCATTCTGTGCTTATGTCAGGCACAAGGAGCGCGAGCTGGAATTCGCGAAAAAAAACGATGCTTTATTCTTAAACCCGAAATACTTCGCTGTTCGATTTTATTTATGTAGAACGTTGCGTAAATTATAGATATTTGATTGAACGAAATATTTGAAATATTTTGCAAAAAAAAAGAAAGATATTCGGCAAATTCGACGGAAAAAAAGTGTGTGAGAAATGCTCGAGACAAGTTTGTGTATTGCGTGATCGCGAACGAAGTAGAATCTGCGAATCTAGTTTATTTATATTACTGCATTGATCTCCACCACTTAGATGTAACAAATGATTAGTGTTCAAGTGTGAAGAAAGAGAGAGCGAGATAAATAGATTCGTGTGCGTGAGAGAATAAATTGTGCGTTGAATGATAGAAAGATTTACCGTAAGATTAAGTACAACGTCAATTATTCTTATTATAATTGTTATCGTCATTGTTTGTCACTAGTGAAGTTATTGTCATCGAATTGTGATCGTGACACGTCACGAAGGATTCGCTCTCATTAAGACTTGCGGAGTCGCAGCGTCATCGCTATTTATTTTTTATACTTTTATACATACCGTTTATACGTGTTCGAATCGTCTCTACGTTACCAATAAAATTTCTTTTCTCACAAATTTGTTATATCGTCTCTCTCCATTATAAATATTGTAACCTGTTTCTTTAGACAAGATAAACACGCTCGTTGTCATAATAGCTGTCTAGCCCAGACCTATGTTGCAAATTTAATGCAGTACGAGTGGCGTGGACAGCTATTATGACAATCAACGTATCCCGAGTTTCCCTCAGGTACTAGTTCTCGAAAAACATGTTTACCCAAAGTAATTTGAGCCAGGATATTGTTTAAACTTACCTTAATTCTTCGAAACACTTGAATAACAATTTACTGACAACTACACTTCGCAACAAGCAGAACTTTTAACTTTAAACCACTTTAAACCCATGATCAGGGTTACCAATAGATAACAAAAAATTGTGTCGAACGATCATATGTTCGAACAGTCCTGACAACTTGACGGTTACAGTTAGGTCTGACAATATTTGCAACCGGTCGCATTTGTAATTCTTTTTGGTTTTATTGTTTCTTTAAAAAATCGCGTGTTATCAGATTCAGAATAATATTGAAAAATGGTATCGCTCGGACTGCTCGTGAATCAGCGTTCGTCGTACACCAGGAATATTAATCATAAACAATAACCTTGTAACTTCCCAAATATAACCTAATCATGGACTATTTAGGTGAGATTATAGCTCTCGGAATTGACAGTGTCATCATCAGTATCTGTTTGAAACAGTTTTTCTCTTGCAAAAAGGCAATCCTTGCAGTCAAGGTAAGCAAGATTTGTTGTTATTGCACTTGCTTCTCGTGGAGTTCCGTGCAAATTGAATATGTAGTTTACGATATCTAACCTCACCGCATGATAAGCATAGCTTTTATATGTGTAATGTTTAAAAATACCTCAAAACATTCGGTTTCTCCACAGGATGCAGAGATTCACGAGGTTGGTCCACAGTTGGATGGCCTCATCGACAAACAACCTGACAACAAAATAGGTTATATAGCAATCAGGGGAATCGTTGCACCTTTAGGAAAACCATTAACTAGTATCAACGATACAAAGATAACCGGTGTTGTACAGAAGCTCAAAATTAAAGAACATGTTGTAGCCAGAACTACCGCTGGTTTCTGGTATGTTACATTTCTTTTAAATACAGCACAAAAAGAAACATATTCCTCGAAAGTTATGAATTATTCATTTCTTTTCATTACCTTTAGGTCAGATCAAGAGCACACGGTTCACAAAGTATATAATACTGTACCATTTGCTTTGAAGCATGGCACTAAAACTGTAGAAGTATTAGAACCATTGTCTGCTGATATTTTAGACCTGGATGTAGTATCAAATACTTTCAAACCTACTGTGCCGTCCTTTGCAGACCACTTATGGGGTTTCTTCACAGGTTGGAAATATATGATACACAATTTCCTGCACTGTGCAATATTTCTAAACCATTACAATTTCATGGTAATTTTAGGTATACGTCAACGTGGTTTGCAGTCTACCGAAGAACTGCTTCGTGAAGGTACACTAATCACAGGTATAGGTGAATTGTCGAAGAGTAAATCAAATGCTCTTTCGTTGCAACCTCCAACTAATGGAATGCCATTTTATTTAACGAGCATGTCGATTACTTCGTTGCTTAAGAAGTTGGACGACCGAAAGAGAACGTATAGGTGCGCTCGATTGCTTCCACCCACTATCTTGTAGCGCAACCAATTTGCAAGGCGATAACATTATCGATCACGTTCTGTTTCAGATTTTTAAGTTTCATGTTTGGCGCAATCGGTTTATTGATCGGTGGAATAGTACTTCGGCGTTATTGGAAAGACAGAACGGAGCAAAGATTAGCAGAAGAATTGAGGCAGTCTCTTTCCGCATCTCGGAGAGAAAGAAGACAAAGAGTGAGAGACACTGATCTCAGGGAGGATCAGTTGTGCGTTGTTTGCCGCACAAATCCGCTTGAAATTATTCTTCTGCCATGTGGGCACGTCTGCTTATGCGAGGACTGTTCCGATGACATTACTAATGGTTGTCCCGTCTGTAGATCTCCGATCATGCAGAAAGCTGCTGCCTACATAATTTAAAATGAATGTACCAATAAAATTGTTAAAGTTTACTCCGAAAGTCTTTAAGTGGTAAAGAGTGGCTATAAAAATTAATCTAGCGCTTGTAATAGCTTCACGTAATTACAAGATTGTTGTAAAAAGAAATCTGAAAATATAAGATATATTTTGTTTTATTATACACGCGGGTACATCATGTACGAAAATGTCAAAACTCTAAAGCCCTTTGTTTCTCCTTTTCAATGTCGTTCTCGGTACTATTCGCGGTTTCGTTAAATGAATCCATCACGCGTTTAATTTTATTGGTCTTTCCAATTCCAAGTTTCGGTAATCCTCTATTTAAACCTTCCAGCATGATGCAAGCTTTGCATATGTCTTGACTTGAAACAAATCCGCAACGAGAGCAGCTCCTTCGTTCTGGCATTTTAACAGTACCTTTTACTTCTAACGTTTCCCCTGTTGCAGAATACATTGATTAACATGTTAGGCATCAATGATAATTTCACTATAAGGATTACATCACAATTTCATTTACCAGAATGAATAATATCCAAAATGGACGAGGGCCTAATCTTCTCTAAATCCTTCAGGAATGTTCTCGCATGACCCCTGTACGCATTTGGTGCAAATATACATTCAGTTGAGAAGTATACTAAACGTTTGAAATATGCGTACATTACGATTTCCTTCTCGTAGGCGTACTTAAGCGGTTTGCATCGTTTTATGCAATCTGCTCCTGCCTGTATTGCAAAACATAATCTTGTTATTGTATGAGGTAGAGCATATAAAACAAGTTGCCTGTACAAAAATTGCATAAACACTTCCAAATAAACTCTTACAGTAATGACCGAAGTGCATCTTTGTAGCCTTGCAATGTCCCCGCGTAAAATATTCATGATAACTGTCTCTGCTATGTCATCTGCATTATGACCTGTTGCAATGCAGTCTACTCCCAACAGAGCAGCACCTCTATCTAACGCTTGTCTTCGAAAAACACCGCAAAAGGTGCAATTATTCTTTTTTCCTATCTGAAGTAAAATGAGCATTAATTAAGTACAGTTGACCTAATATAAAAAGAAATGTATATTCATACTTCTGCTACTATTTCATCCATAGTCCAGCCATACAACTCTTTGTAAGATAATATTTTTAACGGTAACCCATAGTCATTTTTATTTTGTTCAACTGTTTTTAAACTATCGTCCCTGTATCCTAAAAATAAGATGTTTGTCAAAAAGAGAATTTGTTAAGTTTCGCAACATTGTAATATCGCTACATAATATACCGGTAATTCCTTCATCAATGGATAAAAGAAACAGTTCAATTCCATAATTGTATCTCTCGTTCAAAGTTTTCAACACATATGCTAGAACAGTTGAATCTTTTCCTCCTGATGCTCCGATAGCAACTTTGTCACCCGGTTTAAATAATTCTCCTACTGTGATAGTATGATGAATTTCAGACTCGAAGGCAATGAAAAAACATTCTCTGCATAACGCGTGTCCAGTTTTAGGCCTCTGTAATTGAATGCATTACTTCCTTGAACTCCTAATTGATCGTGAAAGTGTCGTTAGCGAAAACAACTAACTTACTTTGAGAGTAGCGTCTTTCCCACAATTTCTTGAACACGGAATCGGCATTTTGATAGAAAAATTCTAACACCACTGTGTCTTATGTATTAAGTATTGTTTACGTATTGTTTAAATATTTCACGATCTAACCACGTGATTAAATTGTCACACAGGTTATGAATGTCGGTAATAAAAATAGTCTGCTTTAAGGAAAATATAGTTAAACGAAATGCAATTTTTATTTCACAATTTGGATTTACACAAAAAACTGTGAAATATTTGTGATCACTTTGATATATTCACAGCTCACGTACAATACATTTTTCGCAAAATTAGTCTTCCGGCTTTTCCGGGGGTGGGCCACAAGGTTGCAACATCTTTTCCATAAGATTAAATCGTACACGCGCTTTTGCTTCGTTCTCGGCAATTGCGAAGAAGTTTAATAAATCATAGTGTCCCATGTACGAACTACAAGAATCACGGTGTTGATTCACAAGCCATTCGAACTTTGTTGTGTCAGCGTGGCCTGTGCCAATGTATTTTGACTGCAAATGCTCTAATTGACTGTGAATATTATAACGTTCCCCCATGCTTCAGTTTTCTTGGCTGACAAACACAAAAGCACTATAAATATACGATGTTTCAAGTATGCTCAAAGTTTAGACTACTCTCTCGTTTTTTAAGTCAATTGCGGATTAAAAGATTATATGTTCCGACTCGAATTTGTGCTCAGAGTGCGTCTAAATAGATCACGTTCATAACGCAGTGTTTTCATGAAAGAACGCTATTCGCTCTGCACCGAATAAAATAAATTGTATTGTATACGTTTATAAAATGTATAAAAATATAATAGTCCTCTAAATGAAATGAAAAATCAATGAAACACACTGAGTACACATTAAACAAATCGTTTATTTATACAAAACTTACACTACTATCAGCAACTTTTTTTCTGTACGCCGTAGAATTTCTTTAATCGAATATATTCTGACTGTACGTATAATATAACTTGTAATTAATATTAAAATATCAATACATCGATATAGAAAAATATAATACAAAAATAATAATACGAGGCTCGTTCTTCTAAAATGTTACAAGCACAACAGCAAATGTTACTGCGAGCCCTTCACGTTTCGATCGTAATCAAAACGATTTTCTCCATTGATGAACATTTATTTGCAAGTACAGTTATATTTATAAATAAGTACAAAGTGTAAATTTAGTTCGACCAATTGTATCGAATAGAATGAGACTCAAGATCGTCCACAATTTCCGTTTCTTTCCGACAAGACCGAAAGAGCGCAGCACTTGTCGCTTGTTACGTCAGACAATAATGACGTGCTAATGGTTAATGGCTTCTACTTACTGAGCTACCTTTATGAGAAAGCCAAATACAATCCAAAGAAAACTCATGATTTATGATGCATCGGCTAGTAAATCTATAAAAATATGATTGCCTGAATATTGAATTGTTACAATCCATGTAACGTAATATGTTGTGAGACTGCATACGGAGCAACGAACGTAACCGTTACACTCATCGCTACGTTGGACCACAGACTTAAGATCAGACTAAATAGTCTGTGGTTGGATCCAGCCCGATGCAAAGGAACCCAACATTCGGCGTGATATCGCAAGACTTACATTGCACGTGAGTACCAACGTTCGTCGTCGACGTAGAAATCCCGTCGGGAACGCTAAGCAACTTTCTATTGCAAAAACTGGGCAACTCCCTTGCCACCTAGTCGTTAATAATGGCGGCTACGCGCTAGGTCGACCGAGAAATTCTTATCAAGGAACCGTTTCCTCGATCGACAAGTCATACGTTCACATCGGACGAATTATCTCGCGTATATCCCGAAAATATCGCGATTCACCGTGATACCCCGTTCTTTCTTCGGTTTCTTAACGAATCCGTGTTATTCGAAAGTATTGTTACGTCGACTAAACTATACATGTGTGTGTTCGTGTGTCTCCTTTTCATGTGTGATTGTTATGTGCGTGTGTTATATCCATGACGATCGGTATCAAAGTATTGAGAGAGAGAACAGAAATAATTATTTTACCGTAAAACTTTTTATACCTCTTAATATTAAGTATCTCGATAAGTAGTGAGTATAAATATAATGTTAAGAAAATTATAAATATTCAAGAAATCGAGAGATTGATTGCAAATCAATCCTGCTGATTGTTTGTGGGTATTTAAATAAATGTGTTTCCATTGTTTGTAGAGTATTTTTGTGTTATTTATGTAAGTAACATGTACCGCGACAATGATTATTCTTATATATTGTAACATCCAAGTTTTTATTCTTATAAGAAAAATACGTAGGAATAAGTTGTGGACTTGCAGAAAATATAAATAATATTCAAAGCTTACAATTTTGTACTTACTAGATAAACCGCCTAGTATTTATGTACACTGAAATGTTTGTATGCTTCAGTAGGTGACATGCCTGGCAGTCGTGATATCGAACGAGCAGAACGTAATGGAAGATTTCGATCGCGCAGGAGAGACAGCACAGGCAGCGATTTAAACCGACACAACTTCGAGGGCACCGACAAGAAGCACAGACGGCATGGAAAAAGTAAGAGTTCTGGAAAAAAGAAGAAAAAGAGGTCCAGAGACAAATCTATAGAGAATGTACCAACCGTAGCCTCTTCCATAGTTAAGCCTTTGGTTGAATACTCGGACGTGAGTAGCGAAGACTTGTCCGAGCCAGAAGCTGGGGAGATTCAATCGGAGGATAGTAGAGGTAATAGCTACACGGACGGAGAAGTACCTGAAACAGTTTTACAGAGGCGTTATTATGGCGGGAGTCCCGTCCGAGCACTGGGAGCATCACCAATTAGTCTCTCACCGTCTCCACCGGTCCAGCACAGGCATTCCAGCAGACATTATTCACCCAACGAACAGCAACCTTCAGCAATGCATAGTGGCACACCCGAGTACGAAGAGGAGTCCAGGCGCTACGCGAGACGGAAAGAGAAGAAACACAAACGAGACAAGAAGAAGAAACGAAGCCTTAGTCCCTCTTCTAGCTCTGGCAAAAAGAAGAAACGAAAGTCCAAGAGACATTCTCACAGTATGAGCCCGCAACGCATACCGGATGAAATCATCATAAGCCCGGAACGCGAGAAACCAGTTGGAAATTGGTCCGAGTCCCCTCCTCTACCGCTGAAGGATAGTACCTCGCCGATTTCACCTGCGACGCCTCAAGAGTTGAGAGAGTTCAGCGAGTTCGAACTCATACTGACCAGGAAACCTCGAAACGTAACACCACCACCCCTTATACCGAAACCAACAGAATCTCCACATACCCCTTTGTTGCCACCAAGAACAACAACGCCGGAGAACAACAAGGCGAACTTGTCTGCTATAAAACACACGCCGGAAAGACAGAAACATAGTCCTAATATTCACGGCCGACGCAACAGCATTAGTCCGGCGCCGACGGTCAGCGCGAATCGTAGGAGACCTCATAGTCCCAGTCCGCCGTCGAGACGAAGAGATCATAGCCCAGCGAGGAGAAGAGATTTCAGTCCCAGCCCCATGGTGCATAGACTCAGGCACAGTCCCAGTCCTTCGAGAAGGCGGGAATTCAGTCCGAGTCCTGTCGGTCATCGACGCAGAGGAGATCCCGTTAGTTCGCCACCCTCGAGTAAACGTAGAAGACGGGACGAGACTGATCGGCGACACAGACACCATGAGAAAGACAGGAGGGATAAAAGAAAGTCAAGGTCGACTAGAAGTCCCACTGGGAGCAGGTACTGTATATATAGGATCTGTATATCTCGCTTGTTGTTGATGATTTTATAATTAACACTTATCACTGTTCCAGGTTGCATTTACCTCTTTCCCGTTCGCGATCTCGAAGTCCCGGAAGGTGGCGGAAGATCCAGTCGCGATCGAGGTCACGTTCTCGTCGACGAAGTCGAACCCCGAAGAAGTCTCGTTCTCCCAGCAAGTCTCATAAGTCTGTGAGGAAGCACAAGTCGAAGAGCCCTCGTCCCTCGAGGATACCATCTCCTTCGCCACATAGACCTAGGCCGAGGAGTCCGTCTAGCATCACCGCGAGAAACCTCCGAGTACAAGCGAAGATTAGCGAGACCAGTCTGTTCGCCGAGCTGGTGAAAGACAGGAACATGCGGGAGCTGGCATACAAGAAGCTACAGGCGGCTAAAGAGAAGGCGGTGAACCAGGACGAGGTTCAGATTATAGAGGGTACCGACGACAAAGACGGCAGCAACGCGTCCTCCGAGAACAAAGCCTCCTCCACCGACAACAAAGACAAATACGTAAATCACAAAGACCAAGCGAAGGGGACAAGCGAGAGTATGAAATCCGTTGACGTTGTGGATATCCCTGTTCCGGTGTCGGACGATAGTGGAATTGCGGGAAAAACGCCCCCGTTGCCCATGGCAGTACAGTCTGTCAGTGCGTCGAACTTAATGCCCGGAGGTAATCAGCCTCCAACTGTTGTATATACTTCACCTACAACCGCTGCGTCTAACAATTGTCCAGTGACCGTTACAAGTAGCCCAAACTTCCTGACCGTTACCAATGTACAAGCGCCCCCGTTGCCACAGTCTGATCCCGCGAACGCGTCCTGTATACCGCAACCGTCTATGCCAGTGCCTATCCCTGTACCAGTACCTGTTCTACCGAACCTGTCCATACCGCCGCCGCCGATACCAATCCCCGTACCGGCGCCCAACACGGCCATGTCGAAGTTCAATCCTCCCAATAATTTGGTTCCTCTTAAGTCTGTAGATCCCCCTAAACCCCCTATCGTGGCATTCAAGACGAAAAGTCTGTCACGCTTACCGTTACCGCCCGGAATTAATCAAAATGATTTGGAGAGTATAGACTCGCCGCCGAGTAGATCTCCGAGTCCACCTAGCAAGGCGCAAATGAAGTTCCCCGCGTCCACTCCGAAACCACCGCAGAAGAAGGGTATCAAAGACTTGCCTATGCCTCCAGGTATATTAATGTACTTCGCACGGCAGAGTTGGGCATTATTAAAATAATTTCTTATTCAACCACAGTTTCCCGAGGCGACGAATCGTGAACGACGAATAATTTTGTATACGAATAAGATGATAACAAATAAACCAATTTATTTTAGGGTTCTTACCATTTGAATATTATAGTATCAGGATTGAATTTCAAATCCAGTTCCGAATATACGAAATGAGATATTCGGATAGTAAGAGATCTAGTTTATTCGTTATTCGAAATCATCTTTGCCCAACTCTGTTGCACGTAGCTCTGTCGATGCGAATAACACTGTTCAACGAATTCGAACACTTTCAGACCTGTAACTTCGAACAAAGTTTCTGATGTGGTTCTCTTGGCGATTGCAGTTGCAAGTCTAGCGTTGAACAGTGTAACCGTCGACCGATATAAATAACGCGTATGGTTGATTTGCAGTAGTTCCTGGGTCCGAAGACCTAAGTGGAGAGGATGATCCGAATGCAACACCGCCCCGCACAAAGGTCGAACGTGTCCCGCCAAAACCTAAGCTGAAAAGACCAAAAATCCTGAAACGCAGGAGCTCGAGAAATTGCCACACACCAATGTCGGCTTCTGGTGGCAAAGACTGGGGAGAACGGTGCGTTGACGTGTTCGAAGTCATAGCGCAGATCGGAGAGGGTACCTACGGCCAGGTGTACAAAGCTCAAGACAAACGTGCTAGCGTGCTCGTCGCACTGAAGAAAGTACGCCTGGAAAACGAGAAAGAAGGGTTCCCGATCACAGCGGTGCGCGAGATCAAAATCCTCCGGCAGCTAAATCACAAGAATATTGTCAACTTAAGGGAGATAGTCACGGACAAACAAGATGCGTTAGACTTCAGAAAGGTACATCAGGCTTGTTCGATGACTATACAACTTTGCAACTTTGTTTCACGCTAGGTTTAACATTTTTCATTCACTTATAATTCGGCGAATTTCTTTGGGTATATATCATAAAACGAATAGCTAAAATTTTTGATAGACACGTTTTCGTTATTGTTATAACGTTATAGCCACTTTTAGTGCTTCGTAAACCTAATGTTAACAATATTCTGTTAGAGAACGAGGGAACTTTTTTCTAGGTGGTTTCGAACGACATAGTATTTGTAATCGCTGTAACTGTAAAATACACCATAGTGTAACGGATTAAATCTATTGTTGGTTTTATAGGATAAAGGGTCGTTCTACCTCGTTTTCGAGTACATGGACCACGACTTGATGGGTCTTTTAGAGTCCGGGATGGTGGATTTCAATGAGATGAACAATGCAAGCATAATGAAGCAATTGTTAGACGGTTTAAATTACTGCCACAGTAAAAACTTTTTACACAGAGACATAAAGTGTTCAAACATATTGATGAACAATAAGTACGTAATTCGCGTAATCGGTGGCAATTTCAACGAAACATTAATCGCTAACAAATGATCATGTAATTTTTAGAGGGGAAGTGAAATTAGCTGACTTTGGACTAGCAAGACTTTACAATGCCGAAGATAGACAGCGACCTTATACGAACAAAGTAATCACTTTGTGGTATAGACCGCCTGAGTTGCTGTTAGGCGAGGAACGTTATGGACCTGCAATAGACGTTTGGAGTTGTGGTTGTATTTTAGGGGAATTATTTTCTAAGAAACCACTATTCCAGGTACGAAAATTTGGTATTAAATGAACGTGGTGGACTAATCACTACGTTTGAAATGAATCGTTATCTTCTCTTCTCTGTAGGCGAACATAGAGATGATGCAATTGGAGATGATTTCCAGAGTCTGTGGCACACCGACTCCCGCCGTTTGGCCTTCTGTGATAAAATTGCCATTGTGGCACACACTCAAGCCAAAAAAGTCCCATAGGAGACGCTTACGTGAAGATTTCTCGTTCATGCCTGCGCCAGCCTTGGATCTGTTAGACAAAATGTTAGAATTAGATCCCGAGAAACGAATAACGGCTGCTGATGCGCTTAAAAGTGCTTGGCTGAAAAATGTTCAACCTGAGCAGTATGTTTTCTTTTTTGAATTTCACTATATTTCTAACGAGAATACTACTACGCGTAAATTAAAAAATACAGAGAGAGATATAGTATTGCAAATTCGCGCAATCCTCGACAGAGGATGTATCGATATATATATGATTCCATCGTAATTTTGAATTGCATGCGATATTGTCTCATTCATGAAATCTACATTTATCGTATGACAAATTAGGATGCCGGCACCGCAACTTCCTACTTGGCAAGATTGCCATGAGCTATGGAGCAAAAAGCGAAGACGCCAGTTGCGAGAACAACAAGAGAGCTCTACCGGAAAGATACCTCTTCTACCTCTTCCGAATAAAGGAGGTCCCCATAAGGCTACCGAAGATCTATCAGATGTCGGGGGGTGAGTAGTCGTAGAGAGACATATTCGCACAAAACTGGGACGCGATCCAGTACTGACCAGATTACTAATTGCTTACACACGTAGATGGCTGTGTACTGCAGTTGTGCTTAGCATTTATTTATTTTTCGTTTCCTTAGCAGAGTGCGTTGTTTTTGGAAATATTATTTGAAAACGAATGGAGACGTAATCATTGTAGTGATCATACTTCCCATCGTCCGTTTGCATGTGACTCTTTCTCTCTTTTTTTCTCTCTCTCTCCCTCTTTAATGAATAAAATTAAGTTAATTTTAATTTGATTCGCAGTCGTTCAAACACGACGATGGCTATAGTGCAGAACAATGGAATATTATAATTACAAAAGACAAAACAAAAAGAAAGAATGTACAACGTCGTACTCTTCTCAATGAATTTCACTATGATTAATTTTTTTAAACACACTAGAAAATAATATATCAGCGTACCGGTGAACACAGACAATTTATGGCGATATGTTTTGTCACATCAATCATATGTTATAGACGATAATTTACTTTTTTATGTGACAATTTATCCAAACGTATTACTAGAACAATATACACGTCTGTATATCGGTAACAGGAAGAAGTTATATGATGATAACCATCAGAATACTATATTACTAGTTTTTTAAATTAATATTGGACATTGTTTGATTGGATGGATACTGTGTGTAGGCATTTATGTGAGATGCACCTTGCGATCCAGATATTTAATTGATTGCCTTAGGAAATGATGACACGAGCTTAAAGATTATAACATATTTTTTGTCTGATATTTTCCTGACCAAAAGCAATGATCATAAATATGTATGGACATAATTATCGCCTCGTGAATAGGGTGAACATGCATATATTGGAAAAATATTTGTATATGTAAAAGAGTGCACGTATATATGATTTTACTTTGAAATTCGTACATGCATTTAAGATGATTTACATATATGTGCATATAATTAAGGATATATACTGTACGAATGATATCCAGTTCACAAGTCATCGGATTTTTGCAATAGTCAAATTTAGAATTACATCTAATCGTTAAAAGTTACATAAATTATACAATTCTGTTGCAAATGTTGTTATTTCGATTATTTCTTATATTTATACACACATATAAGTATATATATATATAAAAATCGAATTATTACACAATTATCTAATCTTTTAAAATAATTTAAAAATTTATTTAGCGTCCATTTAGGTTGATTATTTTAAACAAAAATAAAATAATTAGATAAGATTACTGAATGAACTTGAACAACTAGTGCAGTTTGTATTTTCTATCGCGCAAGAAAGTGTCCGATGATTTTTGAATGCTAGTGTATATACATGTAAAACATATTCACCATCGAATGATGATCATTTAAAAAAGAAGAGACAAAATGTGAAGTGAGTTGTTGTACGATTGAGAATGAAAAGTGGTCGAAGTTACTAAAATGTTATTTGTTAACGATTTTATTGAACTATCAAATTGAAATGCTGGTCATGAAGCGCATGAGATGATAATGGAGAAAATAAATGAGGGAAGCAATGTGAATATTTCGACTATCCTGTATAATGTTTAAAAGTCTTGGAGTGTAAATAGGTCGAATGGGACACACAGAAGAAGCTGACGGAGACACGAAGACATGGAATACAAGGAGCCAAGACTAAAATATGAATGTGTTCCGAAAATAGTAACGTCACGGCCATCCTCCCATCGACAGTTCGTTTTATTTACGTTAAATTCAGTTTAATTTAACATTTACACATTTCTAGACTATGTGTATTCTTAATTGGTTCCGCAAACTGTGTTATAGTTCGTTATTTCTGTATGTAGATAGTTTTAACATAAGTTTTCAATATACGAATGGCAGTTCTTTCTATACCCGTTCAATATTTTTCATGTTTTTTTGCATGTTGCACTTTTGTATCAACGCCATTCTTATAATGAAACCCGGACAAATTTAGACGAAAAACATAATGTATTATCATCGCAATGTAAAATAATATTGAAGTACTGTAATATAAAATATTTACCGAAATGTCCAGAGACGGGACGCCTGATACAATTTTTTGTGGACAATGAATTTCCAATGTTATTAAAATATTTTATCGTTTAATTTGTTTAGCCCCTGCCAATGTATCTACACTTTTTTAATTTACGAATTTAAGTACCGATAATCCTTTCGGAGAATCATGTTTGACTATGAACACTGGGACCTTGGGGAATTAATTAAAGTACCGACGCACGATGTGCTTTCTTTCAAAATTACTCTGAAGTATATGTTACTTTTTTACTTATTCCACAATAAGTTTGATGAATATTTAACATATAATTGTATATATACACTCACACACACACACACATGTATATAAATATATATATATGTGTGTGTGTTTGTTTGTTTGTTATTTCTATGTAGAATATGTCAAATAATAAACTACATGTTCATGTTACAGCAGCAACACTCAATTGCTCACACAATGAAATAGATAAGATAAGAATTATCCTGATAACAACAGTACATAAATGGACAAATTCACGGAGTTACGCGTGTCTTTGATTTTAAGTTAATTCTGCCTTTACATTATCTTTCTTTGAAGTTTCACATTAACTGAAATTAAATCAAGGATATAATTAACAAGCAATATACTAATTGTAGTCATCGAATGAAAATTCCCTAGGTTTTAGTAAATTATAAAAATTTTTTTTCAAATGAATAGCAAAGCTTATTTCAAATGTTCTGGTCACGATGAGGGAAATAAAAACTAATGCACAATAATAATAAAGTGGGGCTTTCTGACAGAATAATAATTTTAAGTGTTATTATTAAAAAATCTGTTACAAAATTGTGTAATTTTTTAATCAATTTCAAACATGTAAATCTTTTTTATTCTTTCATATATAGTTAGAAAACGTGATAATTAACATTGCGTAATGGTACATAATTATTTCTCTTATTAGTGTGTATCAATCACGCTATCTATAAATAATATGTAAATAATATGCAGGAGTTGATTAAGTATAATGCTATATATACAGAAAAATATTCGTAAATTCTATTGTGGAATTCGGAGAAAGCAACATGATGCAGTAAAGAAAAAGCAACGCAAAAATAATTATAAGCAAACACGAATTGGAAAGATATCTAATAAGAAAAACATTATGTTTCAGGAAATAATGTTATTGTGGCTGAATGATAGAGGGCTAATTTAATAGCACTTATAAGAATATAAAATAGGTAATGAATGTTTCAAATCTGTTTAATACATGTACCTTATACCCAGGGTATCCAGTTTAATAATTCACATCAGAGTTGGTTTTGTGTATCATATAACAAATTCATTTGCTTGGGCTTTCTGACTAAAACATGAAGTGCTTGACTATTTTCTACAGAAGGGTTGAAAGATATATACCAAACTCGGGGCTCCTTACGTTGAGTCCCTTAATATTTTTCGATCCCTCATGAAATTCTTTGTCATACTGTTTCATTCATTGAGGCCTAAATGATAAGTATACGCAATGAATTGTGAAAAATAAAATTACACATTATAAATAAAAGTTGATATGCTGTGCCTATTAAATTGCATGTACATCCATATGAAAAATACTGGTTTACTAGTCTTGCTTTTTGAATATGCACATTTACAAGACACATTACCGTTTGCATGGGCTTTGTTAATCATCGAATAAGTGTTGTCATTGGGGTATTTGTGCATCACTATTCATAATATTAATGCATTCATGTGATATTCGGTTAATTGTAATATTTTATACAACCCTATTATAATTATTGATATTAGTTAAACTCTAAATAGAATAGCATGATCTCAGATTATCTATAATCTAACATTGTTATTTTGAAATACATACTTCAACAATAGAATATAAGTCAGTGATCTTATATTACTCACCGTATGAATATGTTTGTTCAAATTTATAACCTTTGCAGTAGCAAATTATCATGTTTATAATATTTGTTACAAAGTATAAATACTAATAACCTGTGTTTTCAATATAAATAATGTGTGTTCTGCATTTAATGAATTCCACTCAGATTTTCCCTTAATAATCGGCATAATGTTGTTTGACTTGATTTCAGGTCTTCCAAACGTTTAAAAATGGAAGCAGGCTACAATTCCCATCCAAATCGACTTGGTGCGGAATCACATTATGGGGGAGATAATTTGTTTAATCAGAGTGGGCCGTTCATGGTTTCACCTACATCGTATTATTATGCCAGTCCTCCACCTGTTAAACCACGACTTAAAGGGGACCCAAGCTCTCATTTGACAGAACTGTGCGCCGAAGATAGTCTTGCTCGAAAATTAAGTATTCTCACAAATGCCTTAAATCAGGGAAAACCAATTCGTGTCGATGATCTCATGTCACTTCGATCGGACAACGAGGTAAATGATTCCTGTCAATTTTTATTTGATTATTTTGCTCCTTATATTTTTATTTTATATAATACTATACAAATGAAAATGCATATGTTCTAGTTCAGAAAAAGAGAACTTTTCGTTTCACAGTTTTAATATGATGTGATATCATGTTTTCGCAGAGTGACCCTAAAGTAGTACAGTTGTTAGGAGAATTGCACACTGAACTACGACTCGCAGCAAACTCAAGACCAAGTGGACAATTAGAATCTCATCTTCCTGTACTGAATCCACCGTCTTTAGGTAAATTTCATTGTTTACAGTTTTGCTTCTGTCGGCATAATGCACCATAATTGTAAATACTATTTTTCAGATACGAATACTTCCCACTCAGGAAATTTTGATGCGCATGCAGTTTATGCTGGCGATGATGCAATGAGCTCTGGAAGGTGGTCACAATTGGCTACAGCTGGTGTACGCAGTGCATTATTGGCGCTTATGTCGCGCTACGGTTTGGAAACATACAATCCTTCCCCTGCTATCACCCGACCCCCAGGTAAACCGGCATCCAACCTGATGCAGAACCTTTTCCTGCCCTCGACTTCCTCTCAGTCAGCATTCAGCTCATAATAATTTGTACATAATATGGACTCATTGCAGCGTTCAAAAACAATGTTTTGTATAAAGAGTCGACAGAAGGTCTAAATTACTATTTTTTAAATTAACTAGGCAAGGAAGTACAACCTCATCCGAGTTGTTAATAGACTCTGCTACCTATTCGTAACTGTAAGTGCACAGTCAGTGTATAACTTGTATATAATTGATATATCATTAATATCAGACCAGTTACTTAATACGGTACTTGTATCTTTAATAATATGAATGATGCTCTTTATAGTACACACACACATGTGACAAACGAGATAAGAGAGCTTTAAAACGTTTTAATTTTTTTATTGTTTCTTCGAACGTAGATTTATTTTTTGCCATTAAGAAATATTTTATATATATATATATATATATATATATAACTATATATATATATTAATGTACATACATGAGGACATGTAAAATGTATGTGCATTTAAAAAAAAGTGTTAAACGAAATTTATCCATGCAGACATTTTTATCTATATCTCTCTTACTTTTCTTTTTTGCTTTAAATATAGTTCCTTTTAATAAATTTGTTGTTATATATAGAGATTTATGTCATGCGATAAATTTACACTGAATGAGTTCATGAGATCAAAAGACACTGAAAGAGAAATGGATTTGCTCCATAGAAATTCAAAGGTCGGATGCATTCTGAACATTTACTGCATAAGATTTTTTTTTATGTAAGATGTTAAACGTTTATTTATTATGAAAATATTTACAGGATGTAATGTACATAACATGATCGAGATATAATAAAGAAACAAAAGTACACGAATGTAGGAGAATTCTTTAAGATCGGGTTAACATTTTTATTAGCAAAAGAAATTGTTCTAATTATTCCGGTCTAAGCTCGAAATAATATTAAATTGGTTCGACTTTTTTTGGTTAGGTATTTATAAATTTACGTAAATTAAGAACATGTTTGCGCGTTGAAGGAACATTTGAACAGGAAACATTCGTTAATATCTCCAAGAAAAGGCAACGACGACAAAAGCAAGAAATTAACACGATTTTCACGAACGTTTTTCAGATTGACGCGGTTCCCCAAGAAAATGTGTACACTGTGAAAGTGAGGTTAGGACGTGTGCTTCTTTGCCGGCGAGATGTATACTATCTGTGACGTTATTATGGCGGATCGTACTATGATTCGAAAGGAGACAACGCGATCGTGCTTCCTCCGGTGAAAAGTGATATCAAGAGTACGACATTGTGGGAATGAATAATAAATTTTTTCCTTTATTGAATTTGTTCGTTTCTATGTTCGGTGTGATAACTGGTATGCACAATAAAAATATGCAGCACATTAATTAATGCCAAAGTGAAAAATACAGGCGAGGTGTCGAATTCGAAAAAAACAAATACCTAACCTCGTCTATTTTACCGATGGCTACCTCAGACGTTCTACAATTTCGTTATTGTATAGAGAACGAAATCGCCCGAAATGCTACAAAGAATTTCGCCGGAATGCTCGGGAAAGCGTTCGAACAATATAAAAGTAAGTATACATAATTGTTATTGTTGTTATATTAATAACATACGTCAGATGTATGTTATCGATTATAATTACACTGCAGATCTTTATGCAAACTTCGATTTTCATAGATAATTTTCTAAAAATCCAAACAAAGGAACAATTTATTTAGTCTAAAATATCTATATTGAAAATAAATATTTTCAATGGTTCTTGATTTGTACTCTTTTAGAAATCTAGGTGCCATAAATTCGTAAAGATCTGCAGTTTAATTATTCTGAATTTTTATTGCGAATTAAGTAACAATTCATTGCGTTTGCTCTTTTCTTTTAACTTAATTTATTTCTGTTTTATATATAAGGTACATTAAAATTTAGGTGCTTAACTTCTTTGGTGGATCCAGTGCAATAAAATAAAACAAGTTCACACAAACTTTTGCTATTCTGTGCTCCAATAATTCTTTCGATAAACAGAGTTCTTGGCTTAACTGTTTATAAACAATGTTTGATACATTGTGTATAGCCTAGCTATAAACACTTTATTATGTAAACATTTTCTTATAGTGTTTCTGGATCATTTCAGTGGCAACTGATATTATTATTAGTCATTATCAGTTTCAATCATCATTATCAGTTTTAGATGCAACTGAATCCATTGGTGAACTTATGCCCAAGTATTTCATTACATTTGATTCATGAATTATTCTTATGCTTTCAGAGTTATGGATAGAGTATTTAAAGTTGCAAAAACATTGTCAGAATACTGATACAAAAATTCCATTTCAATTGTTTGATCCAACAAGTGACAATAAGGATATGTGAGTTTCAGTCTTCAGTATTGGAGTATTTCAAATTTGTAACACAAGCATTGTAATTCCTTCTGTTCACATTTTAGTCTAATACTGTCGCAAGCAGCTGAAAATTGTACAAATTTGTCTAATGAACATACAAGTAAAACATCAGTTAACCATTTAAAGGTATCCTCATCTGCGTATGGAACCATGTGTACTTCGGATTGCACACCAACTGTAAATGAAAAAGTTTTAGCCGATGATAAGATTGTTGATGAAAAGCAAATAGTAAAGAATGAATTATTACGTAGTCCAGTACTCATAAGAAAACGTAAGTCTAAGAAGAACTATATTACACCTGGCCGTGCCATTTTGGATGATTCCAATGAGATTAATGCATTTGTACCTGTCAGAGAAAATATTACCATTTTGGCAAATAGTTCTGATGAAGATCTTTCTGAAACATCTGTAGAAAATGACGGGAATCAGATTTCAAGTATTTTGAATAATAATGATCAAATAGAATGTACACCACTGTCTAAATTACCAAAAAAGTTGGGGGTGAGTAAACTATATAATATCAATACCACGTTGTTGCCAAATGGAAAGAAATTGAAACAGTCAAGGCTTGTGTTCCTTCCAACTTCAGAAAGCAAAGAAACCATAGACCAGAAAAGCCAAAAAGAATCAATTTCACTGGTGCTACCTGACAATTCTAGGTACAGTAAAGATGTAGACGAAGAAATAATTGCAGATAGTCCCACTAAACGTAAAAATTTGAAATTACGAATGAAGAGCTTGAAATTGAGGAAAAAAAGTCCTGTAAAACTTAGAGAAAATAGTCATAGGAATGATAATTTGTTTGGCAAATTTGGTGACAATAAAATTGCAAGTCTCAGTCAATGTTTACCTGCACATACTTCTACACAAATGGATGAACTACAATCAATAAGGAAATTAAAAACATTTAGTATTTCAAACAACGAAAAAATCGGAAGCAATCACGATACTTTACCTTCTTGTCCATCACCGATATTTGCAGATAGTCAACCAACATCAGAAATTGAGAATGTTGATACTAATAATACGAGCGAAGCACAGAAGAGAAAATTGTCGAAATTGGTTGACGAGACAAGTAACTACAATTCTTTGTGTAGCGATGAAACATTTTGCCTTCTGGGTGAAAAACTTAAAGAGCAATCAACTTCTAAAATTGGTAACATAGAAAACAATAAAGATGAACTGTCCAAAAATGTGTCTCACACCTCTCCACCTGTAAAGAAGAGTCTTATGAATAGTTTTGATATGTAAGTGTCTCTTGTGCTAGTACAGACTTTTATAAAATATTTATTATTACTAAAATCATCTAACGCAATTATGCTTCGTAGGGTACCTGAGAAAGAGGACGTATTTACTGGTAAAACAAAAAATAAAATAGAAAGAGCAAAGATGGCTGGTACCTCTTGCTGGGAATGTGAGAAGGTAATAAATATATCTATAATCTTCACTATAGAAATATGTAATATTTTAAATGACCCCACGTATAATTATCGCAAATGTTAATGTTAATGTGACTTTTTCTTTGTTAATGCTACACGCAGGCATTGTATAGTAAGTTGTCGTTATTTCTCAATTGTTGGTATTATATTGAAAAAAAAAAATACAAGGTTCCCTTAAAAAAATAACAAGAAAACGTTTACCGTTACGTGTGTTTCTTTAAATGTTGTAACTTTTTATAAATTGCTTTTTACATTTAAATAATATTTCAATTGTTTTTTTAGTATTATGGTAACCTTGGACTCTCAGAGAGAGAATTGAAAGCAAGACAGAAGCAGTGTTCTCGTCATAGGATTAGTTCTCGTCATGAAAAACCAAGTACTCCCGAAGGTAACATTTTTAATTCTAATTTTAGCGGCGAAATGAAACATAACAAATGTTTAAAAACACGATAACTATTTCCAGGATTTTGGGATCCTCTGTTTCCTGATACATATTCGTCCACAATCCAAGATGACTGAAAATTGTACATTCGTACGGCATGCATCGTATAATATAAACAATGCCATATCATAAATAATTTTTAAGTGTAAACAGTATTTTTATAACACTTTATAATATTTATTGTTAATCTGTGCTGCAGTAAGGATATGTTCACTCATTGTAGATTTATGAAAAGTATTATGAACATGTAAGATTCGCGTACAAGGAAGAATAAATTCAAAAGAATAATTGTACACTCGTCGTGCATTTTGTTGATTTGAACATAGAGTGATTTATTATATTATAACACATATAGTATTACATTTTGAGTAACATAGTATAGATTTATATAACTATATTATTTCATTTCATATAGACTTATCCCTCTGCATAAAAATATAGAATCTGTTATATGAATTTGTGCTAAAAAAGACCAACGAAACTGATTTTATCTTTTGGTCAAGCAAACTTTCGCATCGCGTTCACAGTGTACTGAGTTAATTCGAAGCTCATGTCGGAAACTCATGGATACATATACAAAATGAAGAACGTTACAAAGTGAAGAAACATTAACAATTCATACGTTTAATTTCCCGAATTGTTCAAATTGGAAGCAGTATTGGAAATTAAGGTATTCTATTATAGATTTATATAATGTCTCGTGTCGAATTCTTTCTTTGTTGTAGCCAATTACTTTAAATTTAATGCATCATTTGTTTTACTGATAGGAATTTTTATGATTTCGTGAATCTTCGATTTGATAAAAATGAAGAGTAACGCCGTAACGTAGAGTACGAAGAAGAACATATTAATTGACAGTAACCGTACTGCACAACGAGAAGGAAGGAACCTTAAAGGTAGCCTGTTCATCCTGTGGGAGGCTGGATCTACAGGATCAACAGGACCACGTTTTTGTTGAAGCAGGTATAGCGTTATCATTTACAACCTGTTATATCGACACGACAACTCGTGCAAACACGTACGCTTATAATTTTCTTTTACATACCACTTAAACATTATCGTCACGATACAATGATTAAACATTTCATTCGATGAGCCTGTTCGACACTTCCACACGACATTTAATACATTACCGTTATTTGACGTGGTCGTACATTGATTCATATCTCACACCGATAAAATATTTTTTTTATAATTTCTCGTCGACATGATAGCAGCACTTAATCGTAAACTTCCGTGAATATTGTGCAGCTCGATCGTTTCTTTCCCGTACGCGTAGAAAACAGATTGACAAATAGCGTTTAATGCTTGTCTTCCTTTACATATAACGGTAAATATTCGAATATTTAACAATAGTATAAAAATTCGGACTTTGATCTCTAAATCTTTGTTCTCAATACTCGCGTCTTTTAACAGAAAAATCATCTATTTTCATCCAATCAAGTTTCGCAATTAGAAATAAAACTTCTCAATGAAAGAGAGATATGTATCGAACTGTTAACAGGATACAACTCAACGAATGTGAACTTTTACGCACTGTACGCTTGATATAGAATTGACTGAGCAGATAGAACTATGTAACGTTAATTACTTTGCAATATATTTCAATACTCTGTTTAAAGCTATTGTAGTAAAGCACGTTAGTGATGTCGTCTATGAGAGGAAGCAACGAAACTTTCGCTGAAATTATATTCCCGTCTAGATCAAGAGCGAAATAAAGTACGTAAAGACTGAGCTACATAATGTGGGATAGTCATCCGTCTTTGCAAAATAATTCTCTGAAAATTCGATTTAGGATTTCACTACGAGGTTCGCCTGTAGAGACGATCTTACGAGGATATGTGCAGTAAAAATGATTTCATCGTTAGCCAATATTTAGTATTCCAATCGCTGCATAGCTCAGTCTTTCGAATCCCTATGCTTGTACTGAAATGTCCAAGTAGGCCGTAGTAAAATTAGACTCGCAAAAATTTCACAGACTGATACTGCTTCTTGAAGTATCTGTTCGGCCATATATAGTTTGTACGTATCATTATTATCACCTTGCGTAGTCAGCGAAATTTTCAAATCAGAATTTATTGACGCACTATGATTTTGGAATGAATACTTGTCCGAAAATTCGGAAAAATCGGATCGTATGGTCCTAAAACGCGTCAGAAGCGTCTCAAAGAAATAACTTACGGAAAATGAAAGATTAACAGTGACTCTAGACTTTTAGATGATTGACTACAAATGTTTGGCCATTTTGATCTCTTTGATATAGACTGCAATTAATACTTTGCCGTTGCTCGCCGCGACTGCAATTTCAGGATCCTGTTCGAATCTCACTGGCCCTCCTTCGTGGAAGTATTGTTTCCTGTGGGAGGAGATTTCTCGGCAGGAAGTGCGGGTAAAGCCTTGAGGATAGCGTGTACTTCTTCCGCCACGGCCATCAGAACGAACTCGAATTGTTGTTTCGTAGCAACCATATCGGGTCTTTGGTCTCTAATATGTTCTAGAGTAGATGCAATATCGATTTCCTTGCCTCCTTTCATCATCCGGTTCAAAACCATGTCGATCAAACAGTAGGTTCCGGTGCGACCAACGCCATCACTGCGAATCAATGACACAAATCTAAACTGCAATTCCTAAAACTTGCAAAGCACGTTTGTTTTTGAAAGCATACCCTACGAAAGAGCATACGACTCTCGGAATTTTAAATATTTTTACGTGATAAAAATCACACTTGTACTTCAAATACCAATGCAATAGTTTTTCAAAAGTAAGAATACATTTGACAAGGTCGCTTACCTGCAGTGTACGACTATGGGACAAGACCTGCCTTTGTACGACTTGTTGATTTTTCTGCAACATACACGATATTAATAGCGTTAATCGATTACACTTGTAACCAACACCTGTTTCGTTTGCTTCAGGTACTCACCGACGGAATTCCAGGAGAGCCTTGGTGGAATAGGGTACGCCGTTCTCGGGCCAAGATAAGAAGTGGAATTGCGTGACTGTCCGTGTCTCGCCGGTGCGTATGTTTTTCAGGTAAAACGAGCGCACCAGATAGTCGTCGCACCAGAAATGCTCGGATACAAGGTGTACTTCGTATATGTGATACAATTCTGATCCTTCCTCCGGCCAGTACCGATGACACATTGCAACTCCATCTTCGGTTAGCCTAGTCAGCATCACTATCACAACGCTGCCTTGTTCCCAGACCAGTTGCCAGAAATCTGCTGCTGTATGGGGTAAAGGACCTTGCGTGGCAATGTAGGCCGGGTTCCTTGGGTCGAGATCCGTCTGAAAATTTCCCGTGTACTCGAATCATCGTCACACAACGTTATCGATCGTCGAGAAAGCTAGTCGTATGGTCCATCCGAAAGCATTCTTGTGCACGGCCTGGGAGTTTTTCCGTTATGCGGGTAGTCTAACGATTGCACAGTGAATTAATCACTATCGATGTTTAGGCAAGAGTCAAGCGACTCGATGTGATTTCAGCTGTTGCATACAATAGTGCCACGCTTCGTGTATACCTCGAATTAATAAAATGCGGATGTAAATCGGTAAACAACCTCGATGCTTAAACGTTATTACAAAACAGTATAGAGGCCCTGTTTAGAAACCTCTACTAGGTCAGTGCAAAAGTTCGTACGCGATTTCGTATAAGAATACAACAAGAAATCGGGCACGAACGTATCCACTGACTTAACACTAATTTAAATCCACATTTTACGAGCATTGTACATTTTCAGCGAGTACACCTCTCGCCTATCGACCTACAGTCACTCAGGCAAGGCGCTATCAAAGCGTCGTGTACTTCGTCATGCCTGAATGTACAATGTTGCAGCAATGCAATAATACGTCTACCAAAAGCGTTTTCGTGGGAAGCATTGCCGCATCGTCAAAATTGCATGCTTGTCGCGTGACTTACCGATTTCTATTTTTGGTTCCGTTACGGTAAAAACGACGTATAAAATTATTATGTGTAGACCATGATAGAGGAGATCAATTCTAAGTCAGCGTTTTCCCAGAAGGAAATCCTGACCGACAGGACAGAGAACGGTACTTACAATCGTGGAGGCGTTTATATAGTCGGAATTGTTGGCGTTAGCGAGATCGTTTAGTATAACCCTGGAGTGATCGTAGGGGAGCGGAGCGCCTGGACGATTGCATTTCGCGTTTTGCTCGCTCTTGGCAACCTCGGTCGAGCCAGGATAGTGAACCCGCAATACTTCCCATTCTTGATTCAGACGGTCTTTGTTCTTCAGATGGTCTTCCATGTAACGCTGAAAAAACATACAAAATTTACTAGAATTTAAGAAATTTACTTGGAACAACTTTCTTATTAACGGGCCAAACTACTTCAGCTTTTCTGGAAAGTTAGGAGAGATTGGTTTACTAGATAACGTGAATTAAAAGTTTTGGAAAAATTGTGTTTAGTTGGAGTTACGAGGAAAAGTAGTAAAAGTTGCTTTTTACAACCTTTTTATAAGCTAAACGTCTCGTATGCTATACAGCACCGTCAGTTTTTGAAAGATTCAACTTTAAAAAGAAATGATATTTCCAGCTTACAAGAACTATCTGTCCGGTTTCTATGTCCATATTAGAAGAAGCTGGCTCGTCTCCCCACGAAGATGTGCTGGACCGGTTCGATGGTAAATTATTGGATTCGCTTTCAAGAGAGATCTTTGCAGTAAAAGGTGACTCGATCTTGTGGGTGGGCTGCTTCGCCTGCATCCGAGCTCTGCACAAGTCCTGATAGTCCTTGGAAGCCTCGGGATCAGGAGTAGCTAATCCAGCCAGCTTAGCGCGAGATTTAGCATGCCGACGAGCAATTAGTAACGTAACTACAGCAGCTGCACCGGCAGCTGCAACCCCTGCAGCCACTAGTGCACCAAACACACTCGAATTCATCTCGGGTGCCCTAACTACTTCTAGCGTGGCAGGGAGCTTCACCTACAAACAATTCATCTTCGTTATCTCTGACGGAATCTTATCCATTGAATTATTGAAATGTCTTAGACAGACTGCGGATTTTTATGCAGAATAGGAATATTCGAAATCGATTGTAAGCAACAGAAATTAGATAGAAATTAAATTTTTCCTTTAATAATTTTGTTAAGTCTCGAATTTAAGCGTACTTAAAACATTTTTAAGTTTTCACCGTATTGCATCTCACCAGTTCATTTTTTTTACAAATGCACAAAATCCGCAGTCCAACCACAAATAATTTCGATTTCTCTTGGGACTCTTTTGTTAGAGAATCTCAAGTTTTGAGTCGCTCTTGTTAGTTAACGAGATAATGGAAATTGTTTTAAGATGAACCTTGTCACCTATGCCTGCACGCGTCACATCAACACCCAAGGACTCCTTTAGCTTGCCTCGTATGCCATCTGAAAGTACAATTCGATTCGTTAACACGGATTCCAAGAAGTGACTGTATCGCGTTACTTTGTAGAAACAACAAGAACGTGTCGAAATTTTTAGCCCTTTTTTACAATAATATATGTCGACGAATAATTTCGACGCGGTCCTCTGAACCTAGTGTTAGTTCCATTAGGTTTTATAAGTTTCCTCTGTAGCGAAAATATGTACCTATTTTATTAAGGATATCCGTGGCATTGTAATTTTTATTATTCTTAGCCACTTGGAACGTCACTTCTGCACGACCGACTCGAATAGCCTTCAGCGAGCCTGGCGACAGTTCCAACAGCCTGGCCACCTGTAAATTCGACGATTTTTTCATTTGCATCCTTGTGGGGATGTTGGTCGTACGGTTAAAAAGTTTGAGCGGACCTCCTGGACAACATGTTCACCTTCTGACCATTTGTAAAATGGCTGCACGAACTCCACGTACACGTAATCTAAATCGACATTGGACGTTGAAACACTGTCTCTTTCCGACTGTCTCTTCAGACTCCCGACCGCCATTTCTTTCTTCGCAAAGGGTGCAAATAACTCCTCATTCTGGAACGTTAAATCGACCATCTGTCACCGAATCTATTAGGATTGTGCCAGGCATGTTCCATTATTCGTTGAACCGTTTGTACAATTATCAGATTGCGGATCTTTATTCGAAATGAACATTTTGCGCACCGATTGTAAGCAACAGGAGCCAAGCAACAAAATTCTTTCCTTCTTTAATAACTTTAGCTCTTCTTTGGGCAGTCAATAATTATTAGACTGTGGATTTTAAGTTATAGTTAAGTTATAGTATAGTACAGTTTAGTTTAGTGGTTACAGTTTTGAGTTATAGTTAAGTGCTGCTTACATCTTGCTCCGTTTCGCTGGAATCAGAATGGTTCTCCTTCTCCTCACCTGGAAATAAATGTACATCTGAGAAATTATTACTACACATTGCAAAAATATGTTATCTATAACTGATTAGTCTTCAAGTGTCTCGAATACCATCGAAGACACATACTTGATTGTAGCAGATTTTGGTACGCGTAGTTGTTCGTCGAGAAAGGTGGTCCGGGCTTCTTCACGTCTAAACGTTCCCTCCTCTTGAAGCCAGCCAGTTCTCGCCTCCAGAAGTACTTGTTCGGGTTGTTATCGATCAGAGTGCCGTAAGTATTATCTGCAAAATCATTCGAGTCAATTTTCCAAACTCCATCAATCCCAGGAGTCATTTGAAGCGTTACCTTCCGCATCTGAATCCGTTTTGTCATAACTAGGCTGCACAAGTCCTCCCTCGGTGTAAATAGCGTTCTCCAACGAGAACGTGTCCTTTCTCGGCATCTCGATCACTTCGTTGACATCCCCGTAATCCTCGCCGTCGTAATCATTGTTCTTCGAGTAGCGTTTTACGTTTTCCAACAGGAGTTCGTCCTTGTCCGAGAAATGCGCGAATTTCCTAGGATGCTTGTACTTCTTGGAGAAAGCCTTCTCGTACTCAACGTCGACGTCATCGTCCGTTTCTTTTCTATTGTAATAATTTGGAGGCTTGCTGATTAAAAATTCTAATTCCTCGACGGGCACGGTATCGGCGGCGCTTAGATCTGGCTGATCAGGGTAATCCTTCGCTTCTTCGCTCAGAGCGTATTTTATGGATTCGATGGCGTTGTCATTGTAATTTTTGGCGTTGTACGGTTGTCGTCTGGTCCGGTACAGCTTCTCGTTAATCCCTTCGAAGCTTTTCTGTCTGATCGTGTTCTCACGATCCTCGTAGTTCTCCTCGTTGGTAAAGGGATTCTCCTCCTTGTAACGGCTCAGGGAGTACCTTGGCTCGTACGGCCTCGGAAACTCCCTGGTCGTCTGATCCTTGTACGACGATCGCGGAAATTCTTCGTTGTAGAGCGTGCCTCGAGCATACTGTTCGCGGGTTCCCGGCGGATAGAATAACTCATTAGCGTACTGGCTTCGTGAATTTCCGTTGTTCGGCGTGAACTTCACTATGGCTATAGCAGGTACCTACAAAATTCGGTAGTTCATCGGGTTACGGATTTTCTGTCGTACGACAAACGCTGCACTTCTCAAGGCCAGAGAATATCGGTACTTCATTCTTATCAGACTTATTTAAAAAAGAAAGACATTTCCTTTTCCTTTATTAACAATAGGTTTGCGGAACACTAAAACTGACTATTTTATCTCTCTTGTAATATATACCCAAAGAAATGTTGAATCATTCCTCGCCTTTATAATCTCTATAATCGTAAATTAGAATTACATAGGTCCCGTAATCCTAGCGTTAAGAAGTGGAGAAACAGATGCCTAATTGAAAATTGTATTACTCACTCTAGTCTGGTCGACCCGGTTATCGTCCTCGAAATGCGTGATCTGCCGTAGACGCTGACATTCTCCGATATCGTAATTTTCCCTGAAAAGCGGAACACTTGTGCCAATGTTTACGAGCTAATTTAATCCTTCGACTTTCAATTTCTTTTTATAACTTTGGTAATTTTGTTGACACGCGGAAAAATTATTGTAGACAAACAATTATTGTATACAAATATGCATCGGAAACTGTAAAGTACAACGTGCTTGAATATCGTAGAAATGTTTGTTTATCGACACAAGCGATGGTAGAGTGGATAAAAGAATTTGAATCCTTGCAATTGATACTTTTCATTAGAATATTTTCCGACTATGGAGACTTGAGTCTGCGGTACTTTTGCTATAGTTTCAATGCAACAATTGTACTGTACCGATATCGCAGATTGTACAAAGATGTTCCCATAACGCATTGTGTGTACGGGTGCGACCATTTGTAGCCGTCGATCTGCAACCTCTCTAATTGCTGCCTCAGCAGCTCGAGTTCGTCGATATCGAAGTCGTACCTGTTTCGAAACAGAAATGAACAGTGTCGATGATAAAGTAGTTCTATTTCGGAATCGTATACACAAGGAACGACCCACTTTCAGCCGTACAACTTTACTACTTTCCGGTCGAGTAGTAGTAAGACCGGTTTATGGTCAGACTGTAAAGCTAAACGAGTGCTGGTCGCGAGAAGTTACGTCAATTATCGAACCTCTTCGTACACTTCCTCATTTAAACCATTTAAATTCAATGGACTTACATAAAAGACACCTGTCCGATTAAAGTCCACTGTTTTCGCCATATTTATAAGTTAGCCTAAACGAACACTTACTGGTAGTAGTCGTCCTCGCTCAGGTCGCCGTACAATGGTAGACACCTGCCGAATGCCAAATCTGAAACGGCGAGTCAACGATTATTCTAGAATTTTCACAAATTTGTACAAATTAACACTTTGTCTATCGGGGAGCGCTTAATAATCACTTGAAAATCAAACATTCACAATTGTGGGCTTTTTAACCCTAAACCACTGAACTATTATGTGTGGAAATGGCGCCAAATGAAATCGTGAATATAATTGGACTATATTTATAATAACAACAAAAACATTTTATCTTTCAGGAAAACAAGAAAGAGGAAATGAAACAATTTTACTTGTTACTAGTCATTCGGGGTTAATAGATTTTTCGTGGAATTTTTAGATGAAAATTGCTAAGCTTGTTTCAGAACCTTCTCTCAATGGTACAGTCATTAAACAATCTGTTCCCAGGATAGACAAAGTGTTAAGAGATAAGTGAAAATGAATGATTTTTCACCGTTGTAACAGGTTTCTGTTCGAGGGTTGCAGAGGCTCTTGCTAAACAGACACCCTGAAATACACTTTGCTATTAAAATCATTAATTACACACTTGTCGCTTCAGCCCTCGCGCGTCGTCATTTGTTCAATTGAAAGAAAAGAGTCTTTCTACTCGATTACAACGAGAGTGCGGAGACTGCTCATTTTCATGCGTTTATAATAAGAACGGGCAAGTGTAATTTGAAACAGTGAAAATGTTATTACATTCTTGTTAACCTATTAAACGTGTTAAAAGGGAACAGAATATCCCATTTCGCTTCAGTTTGTTGGAATTCGAGTAAAAAGAGCGTTCATTTTACATAAAGATCCGCAGTCTAATTATAACACCTACGAAACGATAGTGTACACTATAATTAGGAGCGAGGGAATAGTGCACGAGGGTTAGAATGATTTTTGTAAGCTCGGTGCGTCGAGTTTGTCACGTTTGTACTTTCAGAGAGACCATCGGAAGCCTCGAGGATTCGAAAGCGTGATTGATCGAGCCAGAAATCAATCTTCCACGCTTTCGTCTTTATCCGATTGAAAACGAAATCGCGTTCCGGGACGAGAATGTCCGGTCGTTTCTTTTGTTCCTGGCGGATTGACGTCAACTCTCCTGCGTCATAATCATCCGGCCGGATGCGCTGTGCTATGTTTGCCGTGGTTCTGTGATGTATCCGACTAATTAGAGCGTTCGCCGTCCGTTTTCGTTTCGCAGCAACACGTTTGATCCTCGCCAAGAACTCGAACAATTATAACGATAACACTCCGGAAACGGGAAGTTTATGTCACTTTTCTAGGACGAAAAGCAGATAACGCCGCTACCGTAAAACGTGCACGCCACGTAATTCAATCTGTGACAATTAGTCTGCGAACCTTTGCGTACTTGTTTCAATATATTTTTATTTTCAATCGAACGAACCTTCTTATAAACTAACGGGGTGTGTTAGTTATTCCTGTTGGACGTTATTCATTTATTCCGGCAGACATTAGACACATATCTTTGTATTTTCGTTTCATTTTTTTCCATTATTTAAAAAGTTGTGTTTGTGTTGTGTTGGGATTGGACTTTATTCAGAACCCCGTTTGTTCCGGTCGGTTTCCATGTTTGTCGAACCGGTTTTTATGAGCCTCGAATCGAAACAAAACGGAAGCGCCGAGAATTGTTTAGAAAACGTTTCCGTACGCGTCGGGCCCGGGGTGGTTCGGCATTTACATCTCTCAGAGTCGCGCAAATGATTTTACTCGCGAAACGAATCTGTAATTTCCTCCCCTGACAGAATCTTGTTAGTGTCGAGATGGTGTAACTGCCTGCCGCTGTTCCATTTCCTCTAACCTTCGTTCCGGAGCAGAACATTATGGAAAATGTCACCGCGCGATCGCGACGGGACTGCTCCTCGCGTTCCACGCAAACCTGTAGAACATTCGCAGCCTCCTTTCGTTACACCTTTCGACATCGTTCGCTTTCAGTTACGCGTTACCCTTCCTCCGATTCGGCACGAAACTCATTTTCTACGTTTTCAATTACCAATTTCCCGAAAGCTGTGCTTTTTTCTTTCATCGCGAGGCACGATGTTACATGGAATATAAAAATCGCATAACTTTGTCAATATTGGATCATACCACTTGAATTTTTCTGAGAAGTTAGAACAATTAGACCACTACATAAAGTGAACAATTTTTTTTACAAAAATTTGCAATTGGTCGAAATTGCAGAGAAAATACTAAAAGTTGTGTTTTGCAACTTTTTTATGTGGATTTACATTGACAATGTAGAAAGTAGGATTTGTAGATCTGTATGAATTATACATGTTCCGAAAATTTCATCAAAATCGGTGAACGTTGCAATGGCTGCAGATGTTCCAAAATGATTATATAATTTACACGATGATTATAGATTACATGATGAAATATTCAGAATATGTATAATTGATACAGATGTACAAAACGTACTTTCTAAATTTTTAATATAAGCCCGCATAAAAAAGTTGCAAAATACAACTTTTAGTACTTTCTCTGTAATTTCGACAAATTGCAATTTTAATCAAACATTTTTCTCACGTTGCGTAGTGATCCAATTGTTCTAACTTTTCCAAAAATTCAGGTAGTATAGTCCAATATTGACAAAGTTATGCGATCCTGGAGAGCGTACGAATACTTATGGGACTGACTGTATATTTTCAGGGCAATTTTTTTCGACAGCGACCCACCGAGAACGGAATTGAAAGACGGAAAGAAAGCACCGACGGAATATCAGGAAAATTTCAGCTTTCCCCGTATCTCGCATTCGAGAGCTTGATGTTTACCGCAAAATCGGATTTCAATTCATCGCGACGAGTGTATTTGCAAAAATCTCATTTTACCGATTATATACCCGTAAAATTGAAATAGGCAACGATGTCGCCGTAACTTTCAATTTACATCGAATTATCGCGAGGAACGAATTTCGCCGTTGCCCTGCCCACGTTTACAAATATTGCAAGCAAGTGGAAATGGCAGGTGATGGTCAGACACGCCGGGAGAACGTTCGAGTGCAGGCGTACGGGACTTCGCTGTTTGTTCTGAAGCTAAACTCTCCACTGAAAACATTTGTTCAGTCGACGGCGGACCGGCGAATGTCAAGAACATTCTAAAAATCTTTTCAGCGAACAACGAGAAAAGCAGCGACAGCGTTCGTCTCATTTACTTAACACGGAGCGCGACAGTTAATGAGACATTTAAAGACAATTTAAACCGACATTTTTCTCTGCTCATCCTTCGTTAATGTTCGTGGATTGTTTCAATTCATCTCAATTTAAACGGGTGTAGAGCACAAATGATTGATGTAGCTAGTATCGGTGGCAATGAAATGACTAATTTCATTCCTGTGGCTGGTCACGTGGGGATAAACTGTTTTTAATTGCGCACTCGAGCGATTCAATTTATTCATTGATTCACAATTTATTCATTGAGTAGACTGCGGATCTGTATGCATTTATCGGTCCAGAAAATTTTCAAAGAATGCTATAATATAAAATTCCACAGAATTTAGTACGATTTTTATTCATGTCGGATCTACAAGGGTCGCTACTACTGAAACTTAAAATTTATTTGTTTCCGCTTGCCTAAAGTTTGCCGACAAAAATTGGAAATCACATAAACCGCAGTCTAGTCATAAGAGATCGTGCCATCAAAAAGTGTTTAAACAAAAGTTGTTCCGTACTGCAAATTATATTTTTACAGGTCGACTAGTGAGAACAGTTGTCGGGACAAATGAATTTTTGTTTCGCAGTACGACGAAGAAAATGTAATTTGCGCGAAGGAGAACTTGGGGATGGAGACACACGTTTTCCAGTAAAAGAGTTTACTCGTTAACTGTGTATGAATTTGTCGCGCCACGATGTTTCCCCGTCGTCTTGATAATGATCCAGTTCGTTTTCAGGCGGAGCAGAGCCGGGAACGGTGGAAGAGAAGAAATATGTTGTGCAGCGGGTAGCGAATAAAAGCGGGATCAGGAGGAGAATCCACGACGAGGGACCTTCGTCGAGGCAAACTGGGTAGGTGGATTGAGAGATCCCGGACAGGGGAGGAACCGAAGCGGGTTTGCAAAGGCGGCAGTCGCGTGGGATGCGCGGCTCGATGAAACGCGTGGGCGGCGATCAAACGAGACGTGTGTGTCGCCCCGTTTCCCACACCCGTGAGGAACCTCGAAATTTTCAAGGCCGTCGCGGATCACGGCAATCCTGATTCCGTTTCAACCGCGAGATCTCTGAGCCTCGAATTATCAATATCAGCAAATCTGTACGTGAAATATTCAACGTCGAACTTCGAACCCGTGCCGAACTCGTTAAACATTTACGCCACCCACACTGTGACGGAAGACGGCGGATAATTATCGCAATGGCTCGTATCTCGTACTAACTGCTTTACCGTGAACATTTTTACTTCCTCCATTTTTAACCCTTTACGAGGAAAAAATTCCGAGAAGCGAGTAGCGCCTCAAAGAAAATATAGAATGTTATAACGTTGGAAATGATTATTTGAACGGGATTCGGCTTGGACTCTTTATTGACACAAATTTTATGAAAGGAAAATGTTTGATTTCGTAAGTACCATGATTACCCGTAGTCGATTTCTTGCTTTTAGATTTTTTTATTACGATTAATGGTATTTTTATTTTATTCCGACTTGAAGGAGTCCTGCAGCAAAGGAGAGGAAATAACAAATCAGCTTATGAAAATCAAGATTCGCTTGTAAGGATAAAAGAAAAAAACTACAGACCGCAGCCTATTTAAGAAACTATAATTCAGATCGACAATAACAAGTTCCAGGGGTTTAATGATTTGAGAAATGCCTAGTATACCGGCAACAGAGAAGCTGAAGACTGCAGGCAGATCATTCTTGTCTCCGGAACAGCGCATTTCGCCTAAACTCGTCGACGGAGTGGAAAAGTACCGACAGGATGAAAAAGCATTTTGTTTCCACGTGCGCCGCAAAAGTACAAGGGCGAGGGCGAATCGATAGAGACTCGAAATTTTCAATGGCCACGCCGACCTGGCAGAAGAAAGGAGGAGAATATGGAAAGGACGATTGTTTCTCGGCCCAGGGTGCACCGAAGCAATCTTTTCTCCGATCTCCCGCGCGGCTCCGAAGGGCACCGGCAATCCGCTAATTGCATTCACGGTGCATGCGATTCAACAGGGTCGAATAGAAACCGAAGGATTAACGAAGTTCAACAGAGACTTCACCTTTTGCATTTTTACGAACGCCGGTGTACGTTCGTGGGCGGCGTTATTTTTCATTCAAACCTGAAACCCAATTACTATGACGGGAGAGGGAAGAGTATTGTGTTGCCCTCGATGTCCTTGAAAAGGCAGTGTACGTGTCATCCATTTTTCACCGAGTTTTTCTACTGTTTTCTACAGTTTCTCTCTCTCTCTCTCTCTCTCTCTCTCTCTCTCTCTCTCTCTCTCTCTCTCTTAAGCTCTGTCCACATTGAAACAACATCGAGCAACTTTTGGCGAAAATAGCTTTTACCGGATAAAAGATGAAGAAGGCAACAAGAGGCGAGAGAAAGTTGCTGTCGATGTTGCTTCAGTGTGGAATATAGCTTCGGAGAGCAACAGGGGAAAACGAAGAACCCTTTCGATCGGATAAATATTGCGCGTGTCGGTTAATTGAGTTAAATCGATCCGCCCCGAGCAAAATTCACCGGGGCCAGGCCAGTTTACTTTTCCTCGTGCCGCTCGCTCGGACGTGTTAATCGATAATTACGTTCCTCACGCACGGCGGATCGGTCTCCTCGCGATACACAACGCACGCTCGCATTCGCGAAAGCGAGAATGCCGAAGTTGAGACCACCTACGGATCGTCGGTACGCTATTTTTAACCTGATTGTTCCAGGGGACATTTTCATTGATAAGAAATCGCTCGCGGTCTGCTAAAGATATCCCCTTAAAAATAAGAATCGCACGCGTAGCAACCTCGAAACAAAACACAATAGGGCAAAGTTCACCTGCGAAGCTTCTTCTAATCTGTCTCTATTATTTCGACCGAAGCGCTTTCCGATAACTGCTGCAATTATTGGCAACCGGGCGAAATGCTACATAGTGAATTCCGGTCGTTGTTAAATTTTTAACCTGCGCTTTTCAGCGGTCATACCATTGGTAACAATGTGCTCGCTTGAAAATAACGAAATAGGGCGAATGTTTCAACTACTTTTCAAATTGAAGCTCTGTGGATTTAATGCGTTTATAGCAAAAATAAAAATGCAAAACATTTAAAGAATTTTAAAACGCTGTTGTACTACTTTTAACTCGTTAACATTATTAGCAGAAGAAATAAACGTTTATGGAGATCCCGCATCTTGCAGTTAACGTAGTAAATTTTTTGTTTTGCAGAAAAATCCGCAATCTACCGATTCTACGGCAAGATTCCCGAGCTTTTTGTTCAGTATCGATCATCGGACAATTCCCGGTGCCATTTTCGGGACGTTCAGCGGAAATCCTCATCGGCGGAAACGTTTTTCAACGGCGCCGGAAGGGGTGAGGACGTGCTGACCGGAAAAATGGAAGGCTCGTGAAGAAATTGATCGCCGGGGGCGGGGGAGGGGTGAAAGCGCATCCCTATGCAGCCGAATCGACAGCCAGGAAATCAACGGGCAGGAATTTCATTTATCCGGTTTACGTTCCGATCCTGCATTGCAATGCAGTCCTCTTGCTGCAGGACCTTCGACTTCGTCCGCGAGGCTTCCCGAGTCCTCCATTTTCATCATTCTATTTATTCTATTCTATTTGTATCGAGTCGTAACTTCGTTCATGCTACGTGGCTGCGTAAAGCTTCAAATTAAACAGATCTGACCATTGCAGCTACGTTCATCTCTTTGCGACCGGAAATGCATACATTCAGACTCTCCGAAGTGTTAAAATGAACGAATATTTTATAAAATTGCAAATCATTTTCGAAAAGCTTCAAATTATGGAAATCTGAAAAACTGACTTCCAATGCTCTGTATTTTCCAATGCTTGCTACCAGCGTTTGTTTCGTTGCACACATTTATGGTTCAAATGTTTTATTAAATGCAGCGCAGCTCCCTTGTGAAATATTGAAACAATTCAGTAGGCGAATCTATCTTCGGACGTGTTAAATTGACAAGTAATTAATTAAGCAATTAATTATTAGATAAGCCTATTAGTAGACAAGCAAATCATTTCATAGATACGACGGGGTTGTCCTCGAGCTAGGATAATGAAAGGAAAAGAAGCAGTTTCATTTAAATATATTGTTGCATGAGTTTCCGTACCAGTCTGATAAGAGTTTATGTTGTGTTTCTTTGCGCGTTTGTTTGTCTAATAAAAATGCATCAATCGTGAAGCTAAATAATGTACTCTAGATCTTACTTCCTCAACAAGGGAACAACGTGAAAATATTGATTCTCGTGAATACAAATGCCGACAGGTGGACGCGTAGATGGGTGTAGGATTCTTTGGTATTTTACTGCTGATTCCGAGTACGTTCGGTGAAGCGATTCCGAGGGTCCTTCTCGATCCGAACGAAGAGGTTCTTTATCCACACTGGTGGAACGATGGTGAATCGTACTCACCGACATTACCGTCGCCCAGAATAACGTGATGGAAAATAAAGAGCACCAGCAGCTCCGATCGCCCTCGCCACCACCGTTTACGGCCCATAGGTGTTCCTAGAAGTGCGCATCTAATTTACTGTCTGCGTAGATAAAGCAACGGGATAATGCAGATGCACTCTCTCTCTCTCTTTCTCTCTCTCTCTCTCACTCTCTCCTACTTCTAAACACTCCACTTCGGTGTGAAACGCGCCACCCGACGACTGAGATCACGATATAAAACACATGCAATACTGTTTCCAAGCAGATTATCCTCGTACCGCGTTCCACACCACTTTTCCTCGAATTCCGTACAAATTAAGTAAATTCTCGCGCCCCTTGTGTACTCTGGCAACACCAGGGAAAATTGGTTCCGTACATCGTGATTAAATTGAGTCTTTACACGAGCCCCCACTTTCGCGGATTATTCATGAAAATCAGAATAAGGGGGAAATTTATCTCCGTCGGTGACGTCTCTTCCGCCCCGAAATGAAATAGGGACACTGTTGTACATTTAGAATGACAAATTTCACTAAGAAAAAATGAGAATGAGTGAAATTTCACGAACGACAACCGAATAAATCATTTCGTTCGGGAATAATAGTTTCAGAAGAATGGATGTCGCGTTTGTCTTTTCTTTTTCGGATGCATTCGTCGAGGAAAAACGACGAGGAATCGAGAAATACGCGCGGAAATATTTAATCGGATGATCGGAACATCGTTAGCAACGCTGGCAACAGTGATTATATGCAAATGCAGCCCCTTTCTCCTTCCCATAATCAGATCGAGACAACTTGTTGCGTATAGTTATATAAGAGCTCGATGAAGGAACTTGAGGGGACCGAGACGTATTAAAATACGTACATTTAATACTAAAAGCTTCGATAAATTATCCTGCGAATAAATCTGCGTCGAGTGCAGACCGATTTTTCTGAATGATTACAAAAGACTCTGCTGCAGTCATTTCACACGAACGTAATTCCGCTCCGTCTTTTCCGATTGAAAACGGGAGATTCGACGTCGAGATTGTCATTAATTTTTTTCCTGAGAGCTTGATCATTCTCGTCTATCCTAGTGGAGCCGAGGCCACGAGTCGAGAGCACAACCTTCTCCATCATGGAAACTCTTTTTCATTAAAAGTTCATAAGCAGTTTCAGATATTCTATTTCGCGTTCTTTCAAGTGTCGGGCCACTTTGCATTGCAAATCGGTCCACATGAATGTCCGCAATCTGTTTTATTCGTCGTCATGCCGAGCTTCTAACGCTTGCGTTGCCAGTCGGGAATTTTCCAGGCTGGTTGCCACCCGAGCATCTTTTCATCTTAGCATCTTCATAAAGATGTTCGCTGTCCTCTTTACACATGATTCTCAAACTCTTTAAACATGATTTTCGTTCATGATTACGAATTACAGTTTGCAAAATTAAAGTCAACTACAAGTCGTTGGAAATCTATCGATATATTTGCGATAAAAACGCGCTCCAAATCGTTTCTAAAAAATATTTTCTATTCGCCTTAAACATGCAAGAAATGCATATTTTAAATTCCCATTCGAATAAATTTAATGTCAAAGAGTTTCAGTTAAAGTTAATTGCAATAGACAATGCGTCAATATATTTGCGATAAAAACGCGCTCTAAATCGTCTCTGTGTATTTTCTAGTCGTCTTACAAATGCAAGAAATATATATTTTTAATGCCCATTCGAATAAATTTAATGTCAAAGAGTTTCAGTTAAAGTTAATTGCAATAGACATCGCGTCAATATATTTGCGATAGGAATGCCCTTTAAATCCTGGCCTTTATTCGCCTCGCGAATGCAACACGTATCAGCGGAAGTTGAAGAAGGGGTGTTCGAACCTGAGTCGATTTGAATAAACGTATTGTCAAAGAATCGAAGAGAAATACTGTACGGATCGGTCCTAAATTCATCGGATAATGTTCGTTTGACCGGACAGTGCGAGACCCCCTGCCTTGAGCAATAGTTGCAGAAACAGGCACCACAGGTGGTAACATAAGGACGAAATCGGCCGGGCGCGCACGGTTCTGTTAATAGCATCGAATGCTCGATAAATTCTATCGGTTCTCAAAGGCACGGCGCATCGATGATCCGCGGCGATACATCCCCGATACTAATTACCACAATAATTCAATCAATCCCGTGGATGGAGTGTGCCGGACAGGGAACGGTGGTTCAAAGGGTGCGGTACGCAAAGGGCACGGCTTTGCGTAACAATATAAGCCGTAGGATTTACGCAACCCCGATATCTCTGCTGGCATAGCCGAGAAACACGCGACAAAGCGGACCGAATAAACCGCAACAATGCGGAATCTGATCCGCATACTATCCCCAAAACCCTGAACAACTAACCTGCCCCCTGAGAAAGCCTGATTATTTCCGGAAACCTGCCCGTGGCAATCAATCGCACTCTGAACCCTTTAAAAATCAATTTAAAGAGAGGAAATCTTTTGGAAACTGAAACAGAAACGAAAAAAGGGGGAGGTAATCGAATGATTCCCGGGTCGAAACGTATGGAACGGGTGTACGATTGCACAGTCCCGAAGCATCAGGTTGTAGTCACGCTCTCTGTCTCTCTTTCCCTTCCCATCCCTATCTCTCTCGCTCTTTCTCATTCTCTCTCGCTTCCATGAACCTGCGTGACGCTTGTTAGCAGCGCCACTCGGAAGACTCCATGGTCCTAGGTACGTACCTGGGCGTGACACGTCGTTGATTCCGCAATTTTAATGCATTCCGGTCTCTCGAAGTAGACACGCGTCGATTTGTTCAGCTGCGGATATGCTCGATGACTCGTCGCCGATCGGATCCCTTAGACCATTTCCCACGGTGCACGTCCTGTCCTGTCGCAGCAGTGCCACCGACTGACTATGTCCTCCAGCGGAGAAACCAGGCGGAGGGCATGCGTTGACTTCGGAATCGATTGCACCGCGCACATGCCGGCTGCCAGGCGACGAGGGATGCGAATAGTGATGGGACCAATACCCTCGTGATACCGGGGACCTTGAAAACGAACGTTCCATCCTATCCTCTGTGCCCTGCGTCGCGACGCGAACGCGGCCCTCGCCACCGCCGCTGTTCGGAACCAACCCTCGAGAACCGACAATGGCCCGACGTTCATTATTATTCGGTTCAATTCGAAAACTCGATCTTTCGACGCAGCACTTGTTCATTGACTGCTTCGAACATTAACCGAGTCCGCGAGGATCGCAACTCTCGACGACCGCGGGTCAAAGAGCGGTTCATTACCGTTCGCCAAAATGAGAACAAGCATTGTAATGGCGCGCTGCCTTCGCTCGTTTCGCCGTGCACACGGTTTTCCAATAATTGCAGAATAAAATTCGCTGCTCGAACGCTGTTGTAATATCGATTTTACGCTTCGTAACGTTTATAGAGACATCTTACTGCATATTGAAGACTCCGATTATTGCTTGGTCTGTGAAATTTATTTTGCGCTCTTTTGTACAGCTGTGCTCGCGAACTGTGTTCGGAGCAACAATAATGGTCAATCTTGGACGGGTAGAACTCGACTGAATCTTAACTTTGTCATGCACTTATTCTTGGACTTCGGAAAGAAAAGTTTACAATCGCAAATAAACTTCTGCCTTCAGACCAAAGTGCACAAGGTTTGAAGCAGACGGAACGAGCAATGAATAATCCTTAACATGATCCGTAACAAGCTACATAGGCTACATAATTGAACAAAGAAAAAATTGAAGAAAGAACTCGGTTATTACTTTAGCAAGAATCTGCTTGCAGTAATAGACGACAGGATCGTCATAAAATCGGAAAATAAGCATGTCACTTTTTTATTTATTCGCTAAATCGATTCATTTAACTACCCCACGCTCCCCAAGCAAAAAATAACCTATATTTCTTGTTATTAAATATCGTGAAATGTTTGACTTCCCTTTGGCTGAAAGTCAATTTTAATAAATGCATTCTTGTAATTTATATAATAAAATCGAGTGGTTTCCGTTTGATGCAACTCGATTATGCTGCGCAAGCTTGTTTAATAATAGGCATCGTATAATAAATTGCGCTACACATTGTGGGTGGAAGGGGCGGTACAGTTCGAGAATATTTTCGGATGTTCGTGTATGAGTCGGTAGATTTTTTAGCGAGATACACTCGGTATCGAAGTTCGCCGGCAGAAGATCGATCCCATCGCTAAAAGGCAACCTGGAATGAGGCGGAGAGGGAAAGAAATAATAGCAACCACAATAATAGAGAAATACTCGGCGTCGCCCGCTCGCCACCGTTATCAACAGCCCGATAACATTCCCATGACCCGTCTCTCGAGGGGGCTTCGTAACTTTTTCGTCCTCAAGTTCCGATTTCCGATGATATTTTAAGGTAAACTTTCGGTCGAGTTGTTCGCAGGCCATCAAACGCCTGCGCGTTCCCACCCCTATGGTGTACGCCTCCTATTAAGCACCTGTTGTTCAGGAATTGCGTTTCCCTTCGAAATCGTCAAACCCTGATCTCCCTTCGCATCACCTGCTAACCCATGAACTTCTCATAGAAATATGTTCATTAATATCGGAACGCTTTGTTGTTAATGCTACTTTAGCATTGTTATTTCAATTGTTTAGTTGCCAGCTGTTAGGATACACGCTGTGCAAGAGCATGCGGTTTTTCATTGTTTCATTGCGTGTACATGTAATGGTTTCAAGATAAAGAATAATAGTACAATGTCTTCTCGTATCATATAAGTTATCTGTTAATAATAATTTTTCTAACATTTTTGTAGCAGTAGATATATGTTTATTGAAATAATTGCATAGAGTACAATGGTAGTTAATTTTGTAGAATGTTGGTAGTGTGAACTACGTGGCATTGCGTGAGAATGATCGTGTTGTTTGAATGAGCGAAGGCATGTTTCTCTATGTATAAAGAACTGGAGCGGTTTCCCATAATTTCGCCGAAGTATCGATTGGGAACACTTGTTGCGGGGATACTGTCGGCAGAAGTATTGTCAGACCGTCTTTCCCTGCCTACACAGAGAAAACAGACGGAAGTAGTATAGTCGGTAACGAGTCAGACCGATTGAACCATTTCAGTGCCGTTTTTTCCATCCGACAGCTTTAATAACCTTCATTTCCGTAAACGCGAAATAAACTGTATAATTTGTCTCTTGTAATAATTTGTTATTGTCGAACATCACTTATTTTATTAACTCTCGTTTCCCAACCAAATGTAGCAATTAAAATACCCTAGAGAAATGTGCGACATTTTTCTCGATGGTATTTCGACTTTAGAAAATAAATACTAATTTTTAAATCTTTCCAGCATGTGGTGCTTATGATATTCGTTCGCAAAAAAAGGGAATAAGCGATAGAAAGGTAATTAGATTTAATGGATAATTGATTAGTTACAATTTGGAAGTATATTTTAGTAATAAATAATTATAGATTTTCATTTTAATTATCTATTCTAATTATTGTAGATACGCGCAAATAATTCTTGCCAACTTTTCCATAAGACACAATGCGAATTCCGGCAAGAATCATCTGCTTGGTTCGAGGGTTCGTACAGCGCCAATTGGTGTAGTGGCAGAACGCTCAAACTGCTAGCCAAACGTTATCGACAGCCAATCACAGATTTGTAACCAAGATGTCGCTGGTGATAAAATCCTAGAAATTACTATTGGCGGCATCTAGCGATAAATTTGGACTAGATGGTAACAATGTTTAGCTAGCAGTTTGAGCACTACGTCGATTGGCGCTGTTCGGACCCTTAACTGAGCTTCGAAACTTCGCCGCTGGAGACGCCACATTCACCTACAGTGGCGGTTTATTTAAAATTCGATATTAATTTTATTGGGCTATCAGCGGGAATACATAGAAGGGCCTGGCTTACTGTTAGAAAATATGTTCTCAATGTTAATATTTTCTATTCTTCTAAGGAATCTGTTATTCATTTATTTCGTAATGGAATCTCTGCAGACATTTCTCTAATTCTTCCTTTCCCGTTTGCTAGATCCTTTCGTTTTCCTTGCCTACAGTCATCTTTCGTGAGATAATCAGAGAAATGTCATGGATCGTATTGAAAATAATAAGAACATTATATTAAAAAGGACTACATCTTTGTTTATTATACAAAAAATCAATAATTTGTACAAAAGGATGTAATATTACAATGTAAATTGTTCACAACAATTTGAACGCTCGTAAACGATCACCCTTTAAACAGAACAAGCGAACATTTTGGAACTCGAAACTTATAGTAACGCGGGATTAGTCACCTTTGTCTCCAACATGCTGCACTCAAAACGTATACTAAAGTTTGCAATTTTTTTTTCTAATCGCTCATCTTTTTTCGAAAATTATAACAATCACAAACAACACACATCCCTATACAATCCGTACACTATCGTACGAATGCCATATAACAATTATATATTATGCGTATCGTTTATTTGATAAAGATGAAAGGAAAATATTGCAAAGTGGCACGTTTCGTAAAATTGTTTCGAGATGATCGATGATAGGGAGAAGTATGATAAAATTCGAGCAAACTAACATAAACATTCATCTGCAACGAATTCGATGAAACAAGCGTTATTTTCATTCTTTACTTAATTGGGCGACACAAAACATCTTTCCCTCCACGCGATTCTCTTGGCGCGTTTCGTTCCCACCACCGTTTGTACTTATTTTTTTTTTCAATTCGTCCACGTAAGTACGCGGATCAATTTATTCGAAACATGGAGATTCTCGATTAAAACTCCGTGTAATCAAAAGGAAGAGCATTAAAAATAACAACTAAAACAGAGCGTGTAAAATTAGCTAGTGTTGGTTTTGGAATTACGATGATTGAGCTGCCAGCATTTCTTCCTGCTGTATTTTCCTGCGATAGTTATCCAAAGTGACTTGTATAGTCTTCTCAGAATATCGGCAGTTTTCGGCTCCACAGGTACACGTGAATGACTTGCATTTTATTATCCAGAACTTTTCTCCGTAATCGAAGCTACGAGCAAACAATTCTTCATTTGTCTCTGATCAAAAATTACATTAGCATAACGAACTACGACATTTTCAATAAAAATAAACGTCAATAATACCTCTTTCCACGGACAAACCAAACCCAAACGTGCCAATGCAAAAGAAACCCAGAAATAGGAATTTACTAAAGAATAAGGCAAAGCAATTAACTACCAGTGAGAACGATCAGCCAACCAAAACCAAATGTTAGTTCTTTTATTAAATCAACATAATTAGCATACGGAATTAATTATAAACGTGTACAGTGCTCGTGGTTTCCACGCGTGAATCGTTTCTTTTTTCATATTTAGTTAACATACCCGAGCTCTTCGTCCGCTTCGATGTCACGATTCGCAAAAAATGCTATTCTAGGAAAATGCAAATCCTGATGCTCGACGAACACTCGCACAGGCAAGAGATTAGGTGCGCAAGAATGATTTATGAAACGAGCTATATTCCCGTACCGTCTTGCGTCGATACAATAAGTCTCTCCATCCTGAATAATTAGAAAGAAATGAACTTCTCATCAGTATTCATCAGTCCTATGCGACACTTACCCTATTGTCTAGATCAAATAGATAAGAATCGTCTTCTCTATGATCAGCTTCAGAATCAGATATAATCTCACCAACGTACTCGCACACGTAGGAACCTTTAGGAATGTGTCGCAATGTTCTCAGACCCCAACCTTTACCTTTCGTTCGGAACAATTGGAACCTTTGCGTCAAACCATGTTGAACGACTCGATTGTTGCAAGTTATACGATTACAGTCGCAAGCTGGATTGCATTCAAATAACATCGGAGGATCTGCATAAAAAGTGTTAATATACAGATACGACCTTGGTCTGATTTCAATTAAAAATATTCAAGTTCAGCATACCTGCATAATTAAACTCAGGAATCAACTTTCCTTCTTCGTCATACCAACACCTCAGACTAATGTTTCCACATAAACATTTCTCTGAGCTACAGTTATCTTCGCAACGACAAGACTGCAAAGACGTTATCGTACGGTCAACACTTATGCTACTAGTAAAACAGTTCTCGGTCACATACAAGAAATCTGTTGGCTTGTCTTCTGCGTCATGTCCGTTGACACATTGGATAGGATTTGTTTCTTTCCCGCGCGAGATGTCACTGTAAATGTAGACATTTAACTATATTTTATAAACGTTGAACCCCGGAGCCGAGTAACAATTAGATTTGATATTCACTTAGTTAAAATTTTTATCGTTTTCTCCCACATATGCTCGGAAAGCTCGTTTACTTTAGCGTTTAATCTTAAAGCGGACATAGTGTCCCCGTCATTTGTACAACAGTTTACCGCTGTTTCACCTGCAGCGTTCACTTCACCTATTTTGGCACCACGTGCTAACAAAAGGACGCTCACCGCGTACTGGTCCTGTCTCGCGGCTATGTGTCTAGAACAGAAAATACAATATTCAGTATAAAACTTTCAACGAAACATCCGGTATAATTTGTTCGGTAGACAGAGTATCGAGTTACATGAACTTACAAAGGAGTGTCGCCATGGACGTTAACAGCGTTCACGTCGCAACCTTCGTTAAGTAGCATCTCCGTGATCTCGGAACTTCCGCTGTACGCGCTCCAATGCAACGCTATGTTCTGCTCAGCATCTCGGATCAACGGATCGCATTTTTTATCTAACAAAAACCGTGCGACATCAGCGTGACAAAATTCGCATGCCCAAATCAAACTCGTCCACCCGCCGTCATCCACAGAGTCTAATGGGGGATCGTTAATTCGGCCGTTAATCGTAAATAGTAATTACCAATTACACAACCTTGCTGATAGCTCATGATAAAATGCTCATTACCCACTAACGTTCTCGGTGCTTTGCATTCTGTTAAAATGATCCGACATACTTCCAGATGCCCCGATTTCGCAGCCATGTGCAAAGCAGTCATACCGTCCTCTCCTTTTAATGTAACATCGGCGCCTATCCTAATCAGATATTTGACTACGTCGGCTTTACCCTTGCTGGCAGCCAGCATCAGAGGCGTTAACTGATTTCTGTCCATCAAGTCTAATTGAGCACCAGCTTGTACTAATACGTGTACGCAAGATAAGTGGCCCTTATCCGCAGCTATGTGAAGCCCGGTTCGATGAGCATACTCTCGGAATGTATGGTTCGCGTTGTAACCGCACGCTGAAAAAAAAATTCAAGAGCAACTTGAGTCACTCGAGTTCGTTGGAGAAGAATGGAGCAGAATGAAATAGGTCTATGCTGGATATACCTAGAACGTTAACCAACTTCTCTAGGTCTCCGTTTTTCACAGAGGTGTACAGACTCATGATAGTGTAACGTTCCGGCCTCTCGGAATTGAGAGACGGTTCGGGAGTTTTAATTACGTCGGGCGGAATCAGAGGACTGGGGGGACGCTCTGCCAATTTCGTGTTGTCGCCTTTCCCTGGTAGAGTGATCTTCGCGGAAGGTAATTTCGAGAATTTCTTACGAGTCGGAATGAACACAGGTTTCCGGAGACCGCTCATGGTGACCATCACGTCGTACGCTGTACTTTCGCTTCCACAGTGTGGACACACCCCTTTCTTATTCGGATAGACCTCGCACTCGCGATGATATTGGTGACCGTTCACGCACTGCACGAACCTCCCTTGGGAACAGAACAGTCCGCAAGAAGGGCAACAGTTGTGCCTCAACAGTCTCTCCTTGTGCATTCTACACAGGATTATGAAGGGAACGCGAGTACTGGGTCTTCTCATTGCGACATCGTTGCTATCTACCTCGTTACAGCAGCCTACCAGCCTGTTGTCAATAGAATCTATTGCGGTACAATATAGCGGTGCCCCAGAACCAGTTATCGTTACGTATAACTGTGATCTTACTTGGCATAAACATAACATTGATTGACCGTATGTCTAGAATATACAATTACGGATGAATATAAGAAAAACATTGGATGAATAACATGTATACGTACGAATATACTAACGTCGCTCATAATTGCTGTCGACTCCGGCTTCGAGGCTTGCCCTTCGGCGGGACTAGGGCTTGGTGCCATACTTCTGCGTGTCCTTTTAGCTGGCACAGTCCCTTCTGTAAAATATATTGGCGTTAGTACGAGTTTTCCAATTAATATTGTGTTATTAACACAGACTGCGGATCTTAAACAGAAGTTAATTACAAATGTATTTCCTTTTTTAACAAGTTAGGAATAATATACCAACATCATTCAATTTTTCTAATGCCTGTACAGTTTTGCTAAATGTATAAAATCCGCAGTCTAGTTGTTAAACTTACCTTCAGGATAATCATTGTTTTTTCCTGTTTCCGCTACAGACGCAGAACCATCTGGAAAAGAATACATTAACGTTAGATCCAATAGATCGTGTAAACACGTGTATTTGAACTTTTTGTACCTTCAAACAAATCCGCCTTCGCTATTTTCCTCGCACCTTGACTTCCCTTCGGTCGTCCCCTTTCACGCTTAGGTCTACCAGTAGCAGGCTTTAAAAATGGCTTTTCAATGTCTGCTAAAGGTATGTCGTCGCTTAAGGGACTACCGATCGAGTTACTCAATTTCGATTGAGATTCCGAGCTTTTTATCATAGGAGACAATTTTGGCATGCCCTCAAAATCCGACGAGAAATTTTGAGACTCATCCAGGATTGTTTCGTTTGCACTATTCTCTGATATAGCCGAGTTTCTAGAAGATTCTAATGTCGAGTTTACCTCAGAGATACTAATATTTCCATCAACAATGCAAGCCTCTGTATCCTGACGTATATCGGGAGGCTTGGCTTGTGTCTGCTTATTTTGATCTTTCGCTTGTACCACTTTTTTAGGCCTGCCTGGTTTATTGTACTTTCTTTGCTTCTTAAATTGTAAGTTCTCTTCTGTATAATTGGATTTCTCTTTCCTGGCCATGGCGCTTTCTAGCACCGTACTCTTCAACGATTCTTTGCATAATCTTCTCGCCGAACGTTTTGGTCCAGGAACTTCTTCCGTCTGGTCACTAAAAATGTTAGAGAATGGTTAGAAAGTTCTAATACGTAATACATTATTTCAGATAAATAAAAATAAAAAACCTGAGCGCTCTTAATCTAGGTCGTCCCATTCTTCGTTTCCTGGTGACTGGAGCAGCATTGTCCACTTTATCTCCCTGTTCCGTAGTTTCTACCACAGTATCCGCTTCGTCAGTCTTTACTTTCTCATTGGAAATAGTGTCTTTCTCTTCCATTTTCGCTTCTGGCTCCTCCTTGGTACTATTTGTCTCCTCCACAATCTCCTCCGGCTCTTTATTTTCAGATTCCTTAACAGGCTCTTCAGCTCTACCTTCCTCCGAGTCAGATTTCTCATCGGAATTCTCAATCTTCACGGAGACACCTCCGATCTGATCGCAGTTCACCAATTCATCAGGAACTAAAGTAAGGTTAGAGGAACAGCTGGATATCTTGGTTTTCTTGCCGTGATCGGTGTTCTCGTCGATCGTTCGGAACGTGAGGACGATACGAGGAATGCCATTGCTGTCCTTCTTCACCGTGTCCTGTTTAGAGATATTCTCGTCCTCCTTGTGATTTTCGTCTATCGTCGTCGTCGAACCGGCGGTAATATTTTGTTTCGTCGGAGTCGCCGCCTCCTGGTCCCCGTCGTTGTCGGGTTCCTGCTCGATCGGCGACACTTGATCGGGTTTCGTCGCCGGTTTTTCGATCTCTTCGCGATCCGATCTCTCCGTTCGATTAGTCTCTGCGTTTTTGACGGGACTCACGGTTTTGTTAAATTCATTCGTCATACCCTCGAGGATCTTTTGGATACTGACCTTATCTTCGACCCTCCCGACAGCCATCATACCTTCCTCTTCGCCCCCTTCTTGGCAACCCTCCATCGTGGCAGCTTCCTTGCACTTTATCTCGGACATGTCGGTATTACCAGAACTACTTAGCTGGAAACTAGGAACCTTCGCGATTAAAAGGCGACCCCATCGTGGTGTCGAGAGACGGCCGTGTCAAGTTCACTGCTAAAACGCAACCGAACTACCGAACCGTACTCTCGAACTCGTCGACTCGATGTCTTCCGCCACCAGTGGTCACAACGGCGATGCAACGCACGTTCAAAATTTCTTTCTGACTGAATACTGTCGCCGATCTCCGGTCGAGGACCGTGAAAATAATCTTCCGTGCACTCTCCACCAGCTTGACTAATTATATCGCCACGGGGACCGTTCGCTCACAAAGATTTTCCGTGAAACAACTATGCTACGCTGGCGTGCCCCGAGTAGACCTGGAGGCCATATTGATTACTCAGGGACGGGCCGATTCGAGCGATGAATTTATTTTTAAAATGATCATCAACAGAAGCCTTTTAGTGAAAAATTGTACATCGTCCCTCAGTATTAAAAAGTCACGGGACACGATTCTTCTACTGTGTTATAAAAGAAAAACGTCTTTCTGGTTAGATTACGGGAAAATCAAGTATAATATAGATATCTCTGTATTACACATGCTTGTAAGTTTGCCTACCTATACATACATAGAAAGCGAAAGAGATAATGAATTCTTCTGCAACTTATTACTCTCGCCTTAGAACGAAGGAGTGTTCTTTCCGACTCGGTCGCTTCGACGTGTATTATCATTTTTTTCCGATACGCTAATTTCCTTCTTTCTTTTTTTTTTATTTAAAGTAATTATAGTATTGCTCGATAAAAATTGGGTATCGTTCACCCGTTCGTGCGGACATTGCTGAAATCATCGTTATATAATTAATACAGAATAAATCATCCTGCTCGTTCTCATTAATAACATTACGCGCAAGTAAGTGTAGCTTGTGCAATATTATTGTTCTATTCAAAGGAATCGGTTGTCGGCCTCACGAATACTAATGATACGGTTAATCGGTCAGACAGGTTCGTCACAAGCATTATCATTCAGTGGTTCTGCTGGTTATGAGCTTAATCAACGAAATTCATTTCGCTGTAAATGAAACCGTTACAATGTGACAATAGCAGCGCGCATGAGCGTTCGACAAAAAGAAATTGCTTAGGGTTACGTGGCAGCACATGGTAAAAATACATTCTAATAAGTAGCCGCGCTCACACGAGATTGATAGCTCCAGGTACCATTCATTTGCGATTCAAAGAAAGCAAAAAAAAAAGAGAAGCAAACACGAACAAATGTTAAGAAATGTCACAGGAAACAGGGATCGTATAAATATAAGTTTATTTACATTGCAACAGATCCTTTTGTCAAATAAGCGACAAAGGTGATTACTAGTGTAGATTGAACAAAGTTAATGAATAAATGTTAAAAATAATAATTACAACATTCTAGCCCAAACACGCCTCTCTTAATTAAATAATATACATTTGTTGAAATTCATAGAATCTAGGAGACGTGAATATTGTGCTTTCCTTATGGAGGCGTCGTTTAATAGTTCTTACGATTTGGTTTCCTTCCGATCGACTCCCTGACTGCGATCGCTGTATACGTTTGGTATTGTTACAAACGATAATATTAAATTGTGAAAAGAACGTCGCCGTTGCTAAGTCGAGTCGCAGAGATACACTGCAAGGCCGCCCGAGGATGGGAGCTCTTTCCGCGCGAGTGTTTGTTCGAAATACTTTTTCTCGCATGTGTCCCTCGATTAAAAAAAGAAGCGTAAACGAAGAGTGATAGGAACGGTTTACGCGTTCAGTACGATGCCGCATCTCCTATTAACGATTTTCTTTACCTTTTTTTGCGTTTTTTTTCCTTTGTCTTTGCATTTTTTTCATCTTTTTCCCTGTTTTTCTTCAGTCGCTTTTTTTTTTTTAGAAAAACGTCGAACATACTACATTTATTTATATCTTTACAAGCAATATAAAAAGTTGAGCATCGTATTGCATCGGTGATTGCATCCTATATAAATACACGTCGACAAGAGAATTATTGACAGAAGTAGTTCAACGCGTTACGTTTACAGCCACGAAAGAAAGTCGTGCGAATATTGAAATTTTCAAAGACCGTCCTCTCTCTTCCTCTCTCTCTCTCTCTCTCTTTCTCACTCACTCACTCACTCACTCTCTCGAATCTAGGAGCCGAATCGTGTTTCATCCCCCTATCTCCTTCCCGCGAACAATTTCGGTATATAATAATATCGTACACGGTACGTATCCGAGGTCTATCTGTCTTAAAATACGTACATCGTATAGTTTACGGTGTCGCCGAGTATTACAAACAACTATTTTTTGGTTTAGAATCGTTTTCAAGTACATCGTGCACAGATACCACCTCTGTGTCCGCGTATGCGCTCGTGTATGTGTATGTGTGTGTGCTCGCGCGCACGCACGTGTCTGTGTGTTATGTGTGTGTATGTGTATACCGACCGTCGTTGATTACAACACCATTCTACGTGGTACATATGATCGATTCAGTTAATTTTAACGCATATGGCACCAACAAGGAATATGATTTCGTCGTAACGGTGGGTTATGGTGGCGGAGGTCTCCTCTGAGGCTCGGGGGTATAACGTAGACGGGCTCGCACATGCTGAGGACTACCAGGCACAGAGTTGCTCTCCGACAACCTCCTCGGAGGAGGTTGAGGCGGTGGAGACGAAATGTACCTTTGCAAACAAAAACGAACAAGATAGAGATCAATGTAACTTTTAATTCGCAGATTCAACCCTTTTGATACGACTACGACATGTATAATATTCTTAAAATTATCGAAAGGGTTGATATATGTAAATGAAAACGTTGACAACCCGCTACCTTCGCGCGAACGAAGGAGACGCCTGATCGACCAGGTTCCTTCTGAGAGCCAGAGGCGATTCACCGCGACTCAATCTCGGCGGTGGTTCCGGCGAAGGTGCGCGTTCACTTCCGAGCCTGAGACGAACGTAAGAAGCGAAACGTTTCTTAGCGGATTCCTTCGATCCACCCTGAGCCGGTGGCATAGAGGAAGGAGGATCCTGCTTCATCTGGTGCGCGAAACGGGAGATTAGTAACTCTGGACTGGTTGACCCGTGAGATCCTTGTGGGGGTGGTTCGGAAGGAAACCTGCACTCGAAAAGGATGAAAGGATTTAGAGCGGTCTAATGTATTGTCTGCCTAATGTAATGTATGTCTGAGCGAATGTATTACCTTTTACGACTTATCATGGGACTACCATAAATGTCCTGCGCCTGCGGATGAGCTTGCGGCGCGGCTGAATTTTGTCCTAGTCGTTGCTGTAAGAATGGCGAGTATCGACCACTCTCTGTCGGTTGTATCACGTTCGGGGGATCAACGTTTTCTCGCCTCCACGGCGAGTAATCCCGAGCGAACGGACTCAAGGATCTAGGGGCACCTTGCCATCGTTCTTTGGTGGTGTCCCGGTCTTCGGTGTATCGTCCGTGGTACGGTGAATAGAGCCTACTACTCGCGTCTATCGAATTAACATCCTGCCTATAAGGAGAGAACGGTCTTCCTTCCTGTCTACCTTGTCCGTTGGTAGAACAGTGATTAGAGGTATAGTCTTTGTTCTGTTCGACATGTCTATACGGTGAATACGGTCGTTGAAAATTCGTTTCCGATGTGTCGACGTCGTTCGACGAAGGTGGAGAAAACGGCCTGGAAATTTCCTTTCGTCTAAGCGCGTACGGACTATAAGATACATAGTTCGCACCGTTCTCACTATTTGATCGTTGATGAAATGGCAGAAAATTGGAGTTCTGTTGTGAGTCTTTGGTGACGTTGCTTCGCAAGAAAGCCGGTACTTCGGATTGAGCCCTGAGGTGAGCCGTTTGCTTCAGAGATACGTGACCCGTCGTGACTCGCTGCTGCCGTCCTGGCAATCTGAAACTGAACACAGCGACAACGTTAAACCGAATTTCTCTCCTCTGTGTCATCCTAATTACAAATGAAATCGACTCCCGGCACAAGTGACTCGACACGTTTGCTCGAATGCCATCCCTGCTATATCCGAGACCGTAAAATTCTACCGGATGTTTCTGTAAAGAAAAAATCTAGAAACTGTAGAGAGTTAATAGAAGTTAGAGCGTTAATCTTAGTTTAATCATGCAAACACAGACAAGGACAGAGGAGTCGTTTTATAAAGGTAATTAAAACATAAAGTCTGTAATATCTATCTGTGTTGAAAACTATAGAGAGCCGAGAATGTTACGTGCTAAAAAGAGAACTAAAATATAGCAATAAAATCGTATAAATGAGCTATTCTTCTTGATGAATGGAGTGTGCACAGGGAGAAAAATCGTTTGTGCCACATAACCGGCAAGTCGCTGTATATAATATAAACACAAATAAAAAAATGAATATTCAAATAAATAAAAACAATGCTTACCATGAGTGGGGGTTGAAAGGTGGGGTGTGTAACAGGCGCGTGCACAAACCAAACAACTCGAAATGAAAATCGGGCAGATTTTTGGGGTATTTGTGAGGTTTTTGTTTTTTTTTAAGTTTTTTGGAATTTTTAGGTAAGTTTTTAGGAATAATGGAGCGGGGGCAGGGGCGAGGGAGAGGGGATGCTATGCTGCGCTGCCTCCCTCAAGCTCAACGCTGCAACACAATTCAACACGCACGCAAACTTTTAATCGAAACTGTATGGACAGGTTTGTAAATATCATTTTGGCAATGAATAAAAAGATAAATGTATAAGGGATTAAAAAAAAAACAATATTACTAATAGTCCTACGAAAACCCAACTTTTCAGAACTCAGCATAAATTTTCGTGCCGCATCAATATACCTACCCATTAACCAGGAATACTGAAGTGTGTTAAAAACGTTTCTTTAAAACTAACGTAAAAGACAATACCCGGTTATATACTCAAACCAAACCAAATCATTATGATATTAGTTGGGAATCTCATGCTATGTTTCGAAACTCTATTCGCTTCTATGGAATGGTATTTTCTAATGACGTGTGTCTGTACCTAGAGTTTTCGTTCTCGCTCGACACTATTCTAATGTACGACAGTCTACTAGTTTCACTGGTTACGGCGAGAACGGTTATTAACGGTTTACCTTGGCTCTAATTGTCGCATAACTCTGCCAAACCATTGGCAGCCAGAATTTAATACCGAGGAGTTCGTTTCTTCGTCTTGAGGTACATCGTATTTCCGAATGAAAGGGTGCTCCATGAGTTTATGATACTTCGGACGATGCTTGTAATTTTTTGTAAGACAGCAACTAACGAAGCCCCGAAATTCTTTCGAGAATGATGCCTCTTGTGGAAGGGATGGAGGATCGTCTTGAACTACTCTGCTCAGTACCTGCATTGTTAAACAAATGATACAATATACTAGCTCAGGCATACTCGGCATCAGTGTATGGTGCTCGATTTACCTCGAAGTCAGTCTTACAATCTCGATAAGGGAACACTCCTGTAGCTAATTCTACTAAAGTAATACCCAAACTCCATACGTCTGCCCTTATATCGTAGTCCGGTTTCGTTGGATCTGGAGGATCTATTCTTTCGGGCTGACAAAAATAAAGTAGAAAACGCGTTATAAATTTTCAAAATTATCGGTTTTACAGATACAATTGTTCTACTCACAGCCATGTACGCGGCGCATCCCGCGCTTCTAGTTTTTGCTTTACTATCAACTAGTCTACCGGATATACCAAAATCGCATAATTTCACTCCTCCCTTGTCGTCCAGAAGAATATTACTAGGCTTCACGTCTCTATGAATTACACCGTGCTTTTCTTTTAAGTATGATAATGCTTTTACTGTCTGCGAAAGTAAAATATTGATTTAATTATTCTTTCCAGTTCGATGGAAAGCAAGCTTGAGAACTGTACAATATCGCTTACCGCTACTGTAACTTTTCCTAAAAATTCTTCAGGCATTGCCTGTCTAGTTCTTTTCAACAGTTTGTCCAAGCAAGTTGCCATTAATTCCATACAAATCCATACATCGGATTCTGTAATGAAACATCCCAAACATTGCACAATATATGGACAGTCATGCGATTTCAACACAACGTCAAGATCCATAATTATCCTCTTATTTTCTTCCGCGTTTCCAGAGCGTCGCATTTGTTTCACAGCAATGAGCACGCCACTGGGTTTATGCCTCATTTTAACAACGTGTCCACAGGTACCGTTCCCTAATTCACCTAAGTGCTCTAAATCTTTCATCTCCGTTTGATACCTCTGTCCATTGATGTTCAAAATACCGTTCATCTTCATGATTTCCTGTAGCTTTGATTCAAACTCGCTGTCCTGTTTCTTTGGAGGTATCTGTGAGACTTTCAGAGTTGGAATTGGAGCTGTATCAAAAACATTGAACATTGTTTACATGCTTGTTTGAAGCTGTATAAAAATAAAAAACATTTCACTATCGATACAAACAGTATATTCGCAATATAAATAGAAATAAATTGATAATTGTAAAATAAAATATATTGTTACAGCTTCGGTATGAACACATCAAAGAAAGATATTTTGGAGCAGCTTTCGTCGCCGCGTTTATAGCTTCTACCGCAGCTCCATCAAAAACGTACCTTAAGAAGCAGGAGAATTTCTTTAAATAAAAAAGTACGAGCATTGTTGTTGTTTGTAAGGCTCGTTTAAACGAATCCGTGAATATTTCAAAGTTCGACCCGCCGCGCCGTTTCGAATAAAACGATAGCATCGTGCGTGAACATTAATTCGCGAACAGTTTGAACTAAATAAACTGCGCGTTAAACAAGTGGACCAAAAAGTGTATCGTATATAGAATCAACAGAATAAATTGTGATGGTCAACATAACCTATACGACAAGTGGTGAAGAGAAGATGAATACGTTAGGAGCCGAGTAGAAATCGAGACCGAAGGAAAATCGAAGGATGAATGTCAAGAATATTTGAGTGAAACTCACGTCGAGAGGCAGGGCTCGAACCAGTCCCTGTGGACGACGACTGAAGGCCCGTTCCTGGTCCAACCTCGTTACTCTGTCTGTCTCTATCCCTCGATTCATTTTCCGCTTTGAGGCGTGCTTGCATCTTTAAAATCTTATTCTCCAGGGTGCTGGACATCGCAACGATCGTCTGGATCACTATCAAGTTCACCGCGGGACACCACCTCGCACAAAATATTTGACAATTTTCACATCACTCGTCTGCCCGTTTTGGCAGCGAACATTGCGCCGCCGGTTATACGCAGTTCAGTAGAACCAACACTCTCTCCCTCCCCCCCCCCCTCTCTTTCTTTCGATTTCTCAGAAATCACTAGAAAAATGTCTGATAAGAACATTTGTCGAATCCCATCCGAGGAATACACGGACGAACGAAAAGTTTAATCGTCGATCACGATCGATAATCAAATATCTTGATTGCGATCGCGAATCGCATCGAATCTATTATTCAAACGGAAGACGATGATAATAAATGTACGAGAAAATGACTTATAATTCGGTTTGTTAGTTGATTTTTATTTTTTTCGATCGAATAGGAGTTAAATATTTATGATACAAAATACAGTTCTATGCAGAACTCAATATACATGTATACAACGATCTTTCGTAGTCTCGAATAATTGTTTTCATTGAGTTGATTGAAAGTATTCTATTGGATAAAATGTTTATTTCAAATATGATAAATATTAAGACATAAATCAAGCATGCTATTGCACCAAGAATATTGAGGATCGTATTTTCGAATCGGCAATCAAAATTAATTTGTCGGGAAAGGAACCAACGCGCGGCGTGTAAAATACTGAGCATTCATTTCCAAAAGAATCAATTATACAAGCCATCGAAAAATAGCTTTGTAAAGGCAAAAGAGATCATTGTTGGACAGCCGCGTTTGCAGCTATACTTGGATTATTTATAACTTCACCCAGACTTTCCAACAATTCTTTTCTATAATCATCGAAGTCTCCATCGATTTCATTGATTTGTTGATTCTCGATTACGTATAAACAACATTCCGTGTCTCTGATCAAACGTTCGTCGTGGGAAACTATAATAACTCCGCCTTTGTATTCGTTGATCGCATCAGCCAAGGCATCGATGGATTCTATGTCTAAATTGTTCGTCGGTTCATCTAGAATTACAACATCGGGCGCATTCAAACATAATTCTGCTAACGCGACACGCGCCTTTTGACCGCCAGATAAATCTTTCATTTTAATCGTATGCGCGTGAGAGCTAAGTCCGAACGTTCCTAATTGTTTCCTCGCTTTCTCGTATGGAAGATTAAACAAACGCATCAAATATTCCGACGGTGTTTCCTCAGCGGTTAGATGTTCGCCTGAGTGCTGGTCGAATTTTCCTATTCTCTGTAAATTCAAAATACAATTAGTCCGCGAAATCTTTGTTGAACTTGCGCGAGGTTTAACCGAGAAGCATCCCTTACCAATCGATGATTTCTTATTAAATCTCCTTTGAGAGGTTGTAAGTCGCCTGTTAACAATTTCAAGAACGTAGATTTACCAACACCATTAGGTCCTACTATAGCTACTCTGGAGCTCAAGTCTATTCCAAAATCAACTTCGATAAATAGTGACTTTTGTCCCTCGTACGAGAACGTAACATCTGAAACAACATTTCTTTTCTTAGCTGATGTCTGTTCAAAGTAAAATTCCATTACATTATCAACATACTGTGAAGACCAAGGATGGGTGGCTGCAAAGGAGGTGGATCAGGGAAACTGAATTTAACTATATATTCTCTAGGTTTCTGTAACAACTCCGTAGGCGCATTATCATCCTCTTGTTTCTGCATTTTCGTTCTATTCTTCTCCTGTTTCCTAGTTAACACTTCTTTTTGTTTCTTTTCTGCTTGTTTTTTACTCTGACCCGAGGATTTCATATCCTTCAGTCTTTTTTCTTGTTTCTCGTATGCTTTGATCATCTCCTTTCGTTTTTGTTCATACATTTTCTTAAACATACTATAATTTCCTTTATAATAAAACAATTTTTGTTGATCTAAATGGATTACATCTGTGCATACATTGTCCAAGAAACTCTGGTCGTGGGAAACAATGAGCAGAGTCTTTTTCCAAGCTTGCAAGTAATTGTCCAGCCAAATAACAGCATTTAGATCTAAATGATTCGTCGGTTCGTCGAGCAACAATAGAGTAGGCTCCAAAAACAATGCTCTCGCGAGGGAAACGCGCATACGCCAGCCACCAGAAAAATTCTTTGTGGCACGATCTTGCATAGAACGACTGAATCCTAAACCGGCAAGAATTCTTCTGGCACGCGGTTCTGCGGAATCTGCACCAATAATTTTCAATTCGTCATATACCTGTAACAGATATTTTACATTAATCGTAAGAAAGTATTAAATAATAACAAAATATTACAATATTAAAATAGATAAAAAAACATTACCTCCTGTAATCTACTCTGTACAGTTGTGTCTCCTTGTTCTACAAGTCCTTCTAATTTTTTGCACTCTGCCAATAATTCCTTGCATTTTTCATCCGCGTTCAGCACTACTTCAACAGCTGGCGTATCATCCGCGATAACTTCTTGTTCGCAATATAAAACATCTATGTTGGGAGGAATGCTGAATAATCTTTTCGCTATATGACGTAACAAGGTGGTTTTCCCATGGCTATAAAATAAACGATATTTGAGATATAAAATGATGTATTTGGTGGGGATTTTTTATCAGTCATGTAGAGGTGCATACCCGTTTGGTCCTACCAGACCGTAACGCCTACCCTGAGCTATCAACAAACTGGCATTGGTGAAGAGCTCTTTTCCTTTAGCAGCTATACTGAAATTTTCAACCTTAATGTCGACGGCATGCTCCAGCTGTGCATTGGTGCGTTGATGAGTCTGCGACTGGGAAACGGTGAAATTTGACTCGAGCTCGCTGTGACCCTGGCCACCGGTCTTCATCATCATCTCCATCGTTTTCTCATATTCCTGCTGCTTCTTCAGTTTCTTCTTCTCTTTGTGCGTCAGTTTCTTCCCTGTCTCCTCCACGTCCATTTCGGATATCTTTTTCGTGACATCCGTAACGTCCGAATCTTTCTTGTTCGTTGACATGGTGAAACGTGTTCACCTGGTTCACTTAACCTCACTCTTCCATACTTTCTCAATGCCTGGCAATTGAGGAAACCGTGAAACACGTGGCGCCATCCAACTCTCAGCGTGTTTTTTCATCAGATTATCATATTGCGGTTTGCGGACTTCTATGCGCATATCCCTCATTTGTCGCAGGATTGACATAACTAAAAATCATGGTTTATACTATAAAAATTGGTAGAATGTTCCATGTATGAACTTACGAGGATCCATGAAGAAAGTTGAAAAAGAATCAATGTTTATCAATTTAGGGATCCTAGCACATTCAGGTTAACATATCAACGCTATCATAACACATCTTTTATGTACAGTTACTGTCACTCGATCAGTTTATTATCATACAACTACGTATTCAAATTTCTCTGCAATTTGTTTTTGATTTTCTCGTAGATCGTTTTTCTACCTCACTGTCTTTCGCTGACAGTTGACAAGAAAGACATTTTACCTATGTCAATACAGCAGTTGTAATGCAAGTTTGATAAATAAGTGGAGGAAACAATATATACTAAACGTTAAATATGTCCGACTTGCAAGAGATAGAGAAGAGGATGCAACAGATAAACGCGCGATCCGTAGCGTATTTAGAGAAATATCGCATATACGAACTGTTCCACGTAAATCAATTTTTATCACGTGTAAACGTGTTCTTGAAGAGACTAAAGGTTTTTCATTTAGCGAAATCGAATGAATTTCTGCAGAACATCGCGACTCAGCTGGTAATTCACGAGCCGGACGACCATCTTGTATTCATGAAACAATATCTGGAGACCGCCGTAAAGAGACTCGATGCTTCCAAGATTATTTTAATCGCTCCGCCGATGTTCGGTAAAGCCTGTCCAAAAAAGTTCATCGAACAAAAAAAAACAGGATACAATTATTTCAGATAGGATGGCCCTTGCTGACATGATTTGCGAAGAATTGGACGTTCATGCGTTTACCCTGAAGGAGCTTCGGACAATTTGCGAGAAGGACAAAGTGAGGAGCTCGTTGAACTTTCTTTATTTCGTTATAACGATAAATGATTCCTTTAGGATACCTGCCATTGCGCGGAATCGGAAGATCTTGCGTTCGCTATGCGAAAGATGTTGGAGACTGGAGCTTTCGCGTGCGGATGGATTCTTGTTGGTAGTAAAGTTTGGGCGGATTGCTGCCGCCATTTTGCATTTTTGAAATTCGAATTCTCCGCGGAGTATCATTTTCTTTTTCGATAGTTTCGCTAGTATTGAAATTAATAATATTAAAAGCACTCGAATAACTCACTTATAAAATTGAAAAATCTGCATTTGCTAAAGATTTACCAAGAACAAAAAGGGAGGCACAAATCTTTCAGCGCGCTGCCATAATACCGACGCACGTGATACAGCTGATAGTCTCAAACGAATACGGTAAAAATTCAACAATGCAGAGGAATCTTTTCAATTCCTAATGATTCTTAATTATTCTTTGTAGGCAATTGGGAGGATATTTGTATAAACAACACCTACTATCGTCCTTGTAAACCGCAGAATTCCATGGGAAAATCTGACGATCGTCGCTACGGGAAGCGGTTGCGAGGACTGAGGGAGGCGTATGCGAATTGTTTGATAGTTAGTTTGCTTCTAATATACGAATCTCCTATTAAATTGAATGAGACCATTGATAAAACGGTTGGCTGAAAGGAAGTCGAAGTCGGAATTAGGAATATGGACGAGCTAGCAAAGGATTGCGTGAAATTGGCGAAAACGAGGAAGCATTGCGGGGCTCCGTCCCTCTTTCGTATCGCATTAATTGGTTCTAGGGGATCCGGGTGCACAACATTGGCGAAATATTTGGCCGAGCGGTTCAACCTTGTCCATGGTAGTCATTGATTTCTCTTCTCTTGATATTCATTAATCTATATGATCTGCGTGCCGCTTTAATAGATGTTAGAATTAGGATTTTCGACAGTATAATCATATTCACAGTCGACTACGATTACGTCGCGGAGCAATGCCGCCTGCAAAAGAATCCTCTTGGAGAGTTGCTACGAATGTTCGAGCACAGGTGGGGAGAAAGACCGAAACCTAAAATTAGGATGCAAATTATCGAGGTAGAAAAATGATTAAAAAATGAAAAAAAAATAACAACGGTTCGACGAGACTGTAACATGCCGACTTTATCATTTTCAGAAGTACATATCCAGTTATGAGTGCTTGAAAAAAGGTTGGGTGTTAACCGGATACCCAAAGACAGTGGAAGACTTCAAGTTACTGGACCTTAACCCCACTCCCCCAAACAGGTGAACTAATTGATCGTTTCTTCATAGATACGGAACTGTTGTTCAATGTGCTGAAAACGTTTCAGAGTGATATTCGTGGAAATCAACGGCGATGTCTGCAGAGAAAGATTGCTGAATCGCCGCTACAATATCGTGACAGGTAGCAAGCATGATTCGTTCACGAAGAGCAACAACGACACCGGAGATCACAAGTTAGCTGTTCACCCCAGAGACTATAGGCTGGTCGTCGAACGAGATGTAAAAATCCTTGGCGCTCGTGTCATAATTAGACTAAGGACTTTATTGAAATTTTCCATTTATCAACTGGGTCAAAATAGACCTAGGCATCTCTATCTAAAATGGTTAGTCTTTGATTAACCGTAGTTGCAAGAGTACGATGAGAACGTAGCCGACATGATGCAGTACGCGGGCGAATCCGCGGTGAAAATCGATGGGAATGAAACCGAGAAGATTGTCCGGGAGAAAGTGGAGGCATGTCTAATGCATCCGGCCCCGGATCAAAAGCTGAGAGTGCCGAGACCTCCGCCCGAAATTGATCCGATGGACATTGAATATGATCCCGACGATGAGCCTGATTCTAGCGTGTTTGACCATATACGCGTGCGCGAACGCGCCTACGTTTTTCTTTGAAAAAGAATGACTGCACAGCCAGTAATCGTTCGAAAATTTAATATTAACCGCGCAATAAAATTAAGTAAAAAGGTATAGCTGTTTTATTTACTTCGCTTTTCGTAATAGCAAGAACGCGGGGCGAAAGGCTTGTTTTCGTCCAGTGTAAAATCGAATTTTAAATAAACCGCCACTGTAGGTGCGGTGCCTCACATAGTGACAAAACTATAGGATAGGAGATCATATGGTACGGGCCTGAGGTGGTTCCTCTCTAATAGTAAATTAGAGAATACTTCAAAATTAAAAATATGAAATAAAATGAATTACAATGAAGGCAGCAGGATGAGGAGTAATAGAATAGTATTATAATATTTTTTCTTCAGAAGAATAAAAGGGCTTCAGGAGGGACTCTTTTGTAAACACTAGCAGCATTCACACTTGTCATTTATCTATTTGACATATATTTTTTGTAATAGTAATTTTTTATTCTCATACTATGTTAATCTATAAACACTTCATTTGAACAATATACAATATATTTTATATTTGAATAGCTTCGAATACCTTTAAATAGTCTTGTATAACCTGTTCTTTAATTTCGAATGGAACTATATATATAACTGTATTTATGTACATATGTACATATGTAGTATTTAAATAGTCGATTTGGGCGCGAGAAGTTTTCTTGAACGAAACGGTTGATTTTATGAAATAATTTACAGTTCAGTGATGTTTTTAACGTATGTGAAATACAAACCGTGTAAATTAAGCACTGTTTAGAGTAACATATGTAGATATTCTTCTCAAAATTAATGAGGATCCAAACATTTGTTTATAGTGGAAATCTAACCTATCTTTTGGTTATGAAAAGGATCAGAATGTCACGATAATAGGTTTGTATAAACGTACAGGAATTTCTTGAATGTAATTAATTTATGTAGACTGAAGCGACATAGTTGTATCGTCATATTATTCTACCTTTCACGTTTACTTAATGAATAATTACGACTACTTATTTGTAAGGAACTCTCTATAAGATCTCGCGTGTTTGTATCACCGGTATGAATAAACGAATTTATTTAATAATTTAAGACTTCAATAATTAGAAGTCGAGCAATGTTACATAGCGTTCCATGCAGTAATTTTTACATTAACATTTTTAGTACTCGTCAATCTTTGCAGCACATAAAAATGTCAGATTTAAATTTGTGTTTGACAGAACATTGGTCCAGCAGGTGGCAACATACTATTTATCCAGTATTATTTAAAGTACTTACATAAGTGTCAATTGTGTGTTCATCGTAAACATGGTTAATGAACAGAGTCAAATCGACACGGATGTGAATCTCTATTTTGTTGTACCAAGCAAATACAAGTCTGAACATGATTGTATCGAAGACATGTGGCAGGCATTTAATGTTAGTGAATGGATCTGTTAATAAACAAAGGTATTTAAAGAACCAGAGAGATATAATTTAGTTAACTATGTTCTTAGAAATGCTGTGATCATGACCTACAACCAACATGGGTTAGTGAAAAGAAATGCAATAAAATGACACCTGTTAAAAGTGATGTCTTCATATTAGAGGAATTTATGGGTGATACATTTGAAAAATTGAAGACATTTAAATGTCCGTAAGTAGAATTTTCGAATTGCCTAATGAAGCAGAATCAACCAAATATCTACTTTATTTATTATTGAAAAAATTTCTGAGCTGAACACCTGTTATTTCTTCTTTCTCTCCTGAGACTATTGTTGCAGCATATAAACAATTCTCTTATTTTTGCAGGATAGTCGGACCAAAATGCCTGCTAGTTTGCTTTGTCAACGGCGAACCAATTCCAGAAGGTACAAGTCCAGTATATACAACAGCCATGAGAGGACTTTGCGTGTGTGCTACGGGTTTTGCAGTACAAGAAAAAGTATGCTCCTTATGACACTGTCCAACACCAAAATTGTTTTGCAACACCTGTTGGGTGATTCTTATACCCTTCTTATACCCATGTCATTTTTTATCAAAATCGTGCATTTTTACAAAAACTAATATTTTTCGAAAACATTGCGTGATAGAGAAATTCTCCTCTCAGATTTGCTTTAAGAATGACAAAGAATCACCAAACAGATATTGCAAAACTCGAAGAAAGTTTTATTTTGTTGAACAGTGTAATTTAATATTTACCGTATTAGCAGCACGCGATAATTAAAAAATTTTGTAGGATCACATTGGAAAATTGGTAGAATACATGGGCGGTATTTTCACGAGACAGTTGCGCTCTCGCGTAACGCATCTTGTAACAGCATCCGTAATGTCTGCAAAATACGAAGTGAGTTTATTAATCTGTAGTGTTTTTAATTTCATTAATGACTGATCTTTTTTAACAGACTGCCGCAGATATGAAGATACCAATAGTCACTAAGGAATGGGTGGAAGCAATTTGGGAGACAAATTTAAAAGAATTTGTTCAGCCAGACGATAGCATGTTCGATAAATATAAGGCTTCCGTTTTCCTTAATTTAGTAGTAACGTCGACAAACCTCCCAAGACGTCAGAAAGATGAAATCAAACAATTAATTAATAGCCATGGAGGGGTAATTCTATTCATTTCATATAATCTTATTGTGTTTTGACTGTTCTCAAGATTTATTTGTATTACCGGTTCTAGACGTTTATGGGTGCGTTGGATGGTTCAAAAGTTAAAGTTCTACTTGCTGCAGAAAATAGTCCTTTGAGTGAGAAACTGAAATATGCAAAGCAAGCAAACATTGCATGTTTGACACCAAATTGGGTTTACGCGAGTATACAAGTCGGCTATGCTTTGCCCTTTAAAGATTTCTTAATTAAATCACTGAACGCGTGTTCGACTCCCGAAAAATTAAATGGTACAAACATTTTTATTTTATCCGTAATTCGAAAGCAAGAATTAATTATGTCTTATTTTTGAAATCGTAGCACACGAAACACTTAATTGTTCCGCCATAAGTGCCATACCTTGCGACATACAAGGGAGTTGCGTAGATGAAAGTTTAACAACAACAGCAATGAGCAATTTTTCTTCAATGGAATTTTTATCCAGAGATACAAATGGTCAGTGATCGATTCTAAGGAAGTTGATCTGTTACATTAGGAAGTTTAATCTTAAGTTTACCTAAATTTGTAGTTAACAGAGCTGCAATTTTGGAAAGGCTAACTTTCAGTGAAGCAAAATTGTCTGGTCCATTTTTGGATGGATGCAATGTAAGTTAAACTCCAATGTATATTGTACACTATTATTTTGAAATTGCTTTGATACTTCGATTTTTTAGATTTATCTCACGGGATTCGCTTCCAGTCAAAGAGACAAGCTCAATAAGATATTAAACGTAGGCAGTGCAACGCGACTGGATGATATATCGGATGCTCTAACACACGTTATCATCGGAGATGAAAATAAAGCCGCTAGTGACCTTAAAATGTTGAAATCGAAAGGATTATGGTACGTTATCTCTAGTTATCACTGACATATCGTTTACCAATTTTATACTTTCATATTACAAACATTTTGCACAGCCCTCATATTTTAACCTTGGAATGGCTGGAGGAAAGTATGAAACTGAAACGGCCAGCACCGGAAGACAATTATGTATTTGTGCAAAAGCACAGTGTAGTAGAAAAAGTTCCGGAACCTCCATCCCCATTAAGCAAGAGAGTAAGTGCATCAAAAATTCAATCTTTGTCTCCTATACAAATATTTTATATAAGTTATATGTGTTTCAGAATTTGCAGATGTTGCAGAAACCGAAAAAAGTGTCTATACCATCTTTCGACATAGATAAAAAGTTGGCATTGTTGGAGAAGAAAAAAGAGTCCGATCTTGTAGAACAATACCTGCAAGATACAATTGGTAATGCATTTGCGGAATAATTATTCGTATAACTTTATTCCTCTTAGAAAACTTATATTCCTCATCCTGAACGTAGTTTCATCAAACGATAATACTATACAAGAGTTTCTTAAACCACACACGCCCGCGAAGGATGACAATGAGAAAACTTTCGTCAACGATCGAAGGAGTCAGGCGAAGCTATCAAAAAGCACAGTTGTATCTGGAGCGGCAGAAAGTCCTGCCGATGGCAGTACTATTCCTATCAGCCAGACATCGACGTTAAATGATAGGGTATTCGAAGGTAACGCCGCATACATGATTATCATAGATGATATGTTATTAATTAACGAATTACTACGTAGGACACACGTTCGTCGTGGTCGGCTTCACCGACGCAGAAAGCTTTGTGGCAGAATCAATAGCAGCAATGGGTGGGAAAGTTGTTTCGAGCATGTTCGCTGGTATTCCAGACTATGGAGTTGTACCGAAATGTGGTGCAGTGTTGAAACATACCGTCAACGAGATTGTCACCGACTTGTTTATAGTAAATAGCAAATTTTCATATAAATATCAATGCAATCGCAGACTACTTTACGATGATAATTTACCGTAGGAAGACTGTATATACCAGGAAGCAATAATCGAGATTATGTACTATCACAGACCTCTATCTATAAAGAAACATTCGAACCCATTGTCAGGTTGCGTTATCACGATGAGCATGTACACTGGTATAGAAAGAACGTTCCTTGCAACGCTGGCTACAGAATTGGGTGCCATGTACGAGACCTTTATTATTAACAAAATAATTCCAATGAACAGTGAAAATTGAAATACTATTGGTTTTAGGTGCCAGGATATTTTTGTACGTAAAACCAATCTTGAAAAGAACACGTATGGAAGTACACATTTGGTCTGCCCGACGCCGGAAGGGAATAAATACAATGCTGCGGTGAAATGGAAATTACCAGCTGTCACAGCCGAGTGGCTGAGAGCTTGTGCAGCTCAAATGAAACGTGTCCATGAGGCTCCGTACCTTGTAGGGGAGACTATGGGTACGTGCTGTCTCAATAAAACCATGCTCCAATATAACACGAATGCGTAAATGTAGTTCTACGATTCCTTAATAATAGCTCCCGAAAAATTGGACGAGACTGCAAACGCGAGTGCATCTAGTTCCGGTATAAGTCAAATGGGTCCTCCAGGGAATGTGGCAAACGACAACTTTATTACTCCGAAACGCCATTTATCAAATGTACAGGTAGGCACACTTAATTTACGTTGTAGACGGAATTCTTCTACATTATTCTTATTCCAGAGTCAAGACAGCAATTCAGGCGACACGCTAATAAATAAACGACTCAGCTTGCTTATGAACAAGACTCCACAGTCTCCGTTCCACGTGTCGACACCTGAAACACCATACGGACAGGTGTTTAAATCAAACCCGTCACCCGACACAAGGAAAGGATGGGTCAAATGGATCAACAATTTTCCAGATTTAAGGGTGGAGGAACCTCCCTTGAAAAAGAGAGCGCTCAGCACTGTATGTATATTGCATTTCTGATTGTACATAATAACATCGCGCGAAAACTCATTTTAATATCGCTGAAATTGCAGCCTCTTTCCGAATTGAAAAGACAATTGTGGCAAAAATTGAAAAATCAAGGTCAAGATCCAAACGTAAGTATTTTTCTATTTTTGTCTTTAAATATTAAGTTGTATATGAAGTGTACAATTCTCAACAGTAATGTTGAACAAACATACTCTGTCAATAAAAAGATTTAAATATGTATCATATTTAATAGGAGGATGCAAATAAATCACTGTTAACTGACAATAACGAAGCACCACCAGCTACAGAAACGCCTGAGGCAGCGCGAAATAGCAGTACAGTTTCTTCAACCACGCCTATTAATAGAAAATTAGATTTTCCCGACGAGAATACGCCATTGCAGAATAATGAAATTAATCTGTAAGTTATATCATTTGTTGAGTTAAAACAATTACATGTTATTTATCGCTGCGTTCATCTCGTAGGCAAATTGCGCAACTGCATCAAGTACTTCAGAGAACCTCGAGCACGCCTGAAAATAGGTATTCCCTTTCCGGAGAAAATGCAAACTCGTATGATGCAGAGCCTTCTGATCCCATACAAAAATGCAAGTACATATTATCATCTTCTCTTTCTTCTTCTTTTTCTTCTTTTTTTTCTTCTTCTTGTCACATGGTGGCTCCAGCTACATCTTAACTAATTGTAACTAATCATACGTTCCTTACAGTTATTGTGAAAGATTCTCAACCTATCGATGCTATTGTATGGGAAGATCCGAGTCACTCGAAACGCGTAAGTTCTTCCACAGTGTGTAAACAAAATTCCTTAAGCCTTACAATGCTTACGTGATCTCCATTTATGTATACATAGTCAACGTTGAACGAGGAACAAAATGAAAGCATTATTCGCAATGACCGTACGGTAGAGCAGGAAGAAGAAGAGCAAACTGAGGAGAAGGAGGAGGAGCCAGGGCCCCCGAAGAAATTGAAGTTCATGCTGTCTGGCATAAAGGTGTGTTACAAATGAACTGCATATGTTATGTTATGTTAATACACCTCTTTCTTTTTAAATAGGACAGAACAGCGTACGAACAAGTAATTAAAGAGCTCGGTGGCGAGGTATCGTTAGACACTATTTTCGACACGAGTGCAACGCATTTGCTTTGCATCAGACCATCCAGAAATGAAAAGATGTTGGGTAGTATAGCGTCAGGAAAATGGGTACTGCACTGTATGTACTTGCGAGATTCTGAGCAAGAAGGAAAATTCCTTGATGTCGGTATATCTGTGTGTTCAACGCGATTACTTAATGTTCGGCTAATTGCTTTTGTCTATATACATAAAACTTCGTCATCAATAGGAAGAAAAATACGAGTGGGGCAATCCAAAGAGTAAAGGTATTATACCAGACCCGACAGGAGAAGTGGAAGTGATGATTGCTGCTGCGGCTTACAAATGGAGGCTTCAATTGTTGAAAAAACCATTTGGTCCGTTTCATAATATGGTGGCTCTGCTATTAGCTTCCGGCGACAAGCATGATCAATTTAAGAGACTAATCGAGGCTGGAGGCGGTAAAGTCGTTCAAGCAAGGTGAGCTTGTTTTCTCAACTTCGAATCGCATATCAAGTTACGCTTGGTGATGCGCTTACACGTATCCGTTTTAGGCCGCCGTACGACACGAGTCCGAACGGGAAAAAGATTACTCATTGCTTCGTCAATCTACGTCAAGTCAGTCAACCGATTGACTGGGCAATGTTGGCGAGCAAAGGTATCCTCTGCTTCATGCCACAATATTTGAGCGATTATCTAACCGCGCAAACACCGCTGAGCCCACGAGAATGCGTAATACCAGAGTTCAAGAAGTATTTAACATTGCTACCGAAATGAAACGGCAGTGAAAATCGCTTTTACAAGACTGTGTATTATAGTAATTGGAAACACCATTTATGTACATAAGTGAAATTATATTTGTCATGTCTTACAAATAATGTCTTTATTAATTGAGAATTATATTCGAACGGTTTCTTAATGCCAACGTACGGAAAGGCATAATAAAATACGTATTTTGTTATATGATATAAATTACGTATGTTTACAGTTTCGTTACATTCAACCTAAAGTCATTTGGAGTTGTAAAGAAAGCGTTATAGGGGTCGACACCGTATTTGTACGTAGGATCCAGCGAAACTTCGAAATCCTTGATCACTGTGATCACTCCCATGGCAGACTGCAGTTCTCCAAGCCTCGTCCCTATATTTTGACCAGTAAAAAATTGTTTTGAGAATTGAAACGTCGATCTTAAGAGGTATATTTCAACCCTGCGAAAGCACATTGTTTTCTATGCAAAATACTCTGCCCTCTCAACTACGTTAATTTGCAAAGTAATGCGCAGCAAATTTTGCTAGATCATGAATGTATCATCGCAGGGTTAGAAATCATGCTCTTACCGATACAATTTCGTGGACCTTCTCCAAAGGGCATATACGTAAACGGTTTAATGTTGTCCTTGTTTTCGTCACTGAATCTATCAGGATCGTAATGATCCGGATCAGGGAAGTATTTCGGATCGCGATGGAGTCCGTACAGCGGTATATATATCGGCGTTCCTTTTTCTATTACTATATCGGTTCCCGGTATCTGCAGAACATAAAAGATAATCGAATTCATTTACCACATAATTTGGAGTTTTTGTGCGAGGTGGTTGCGCGCAACAGGTTTATCGTTCTTATGTTCGTCAAACTAAGAGAACAAAAACAAACTAATCATAGTTATTTGAACGCGTCGCTATACGATGTGTGTGTGTGTTCTACAAGGTCAGGAGTAATATCTATTTTAATTTGTTCAACATCTAGATAATGTAACAGAGTAGCTTTGCCTACCTTGTAATCGGAGGTAGCTAATCTATCGAGAATAGTAGCCGGCGGGTATAGCCTCAGAGTCTCACACAACGTTTGACGTAGATACTTCATATTCTGAACGCTGTCGTATGTCAAACCCTGGGCTTTGATCGTTTCTATAATCTCTTTGCGCAGCCGTTTCTGTATTTCCGGCTGTTTAGCGAGCTCGTACAGCGTGAAAGATATCGTGGTCACGCTGGACTCACGACCAGCAACGAAAAAGATAGCCGCCTGGGCCACCAAAACATCCCCCTCCAATTCTGCAATTGAATTGAATTTAGTATTGTTATGAGTAGACTGCGGATTTTGTATATTTATAACAAAAATGAGTAGTTGAAATTTCAAACGATAAAAAGAGTCAGATAATATAATGCCCAGTTAAACATACTAGGTACTATATTACCTTCAACCTGAACATAATAAGAAAGAAAACAAATTTCTATTTCGCTCCAGTTTGTAGCTACAAATCACGATCACATGTGATCCAGTTGAAAAGCTTTTATTTTGCATAAAGATCCGCAGTCTATTTGACATGCAGGTCACGTATGGCAATGAACGATAACTGAACGTAAACAGCCACTTACTAAAATCGTTATCTTTTACAACATTCTTCACCTCGATCAACGAATCTATCAAGTCTCCCCGTTTCGTCTTCGACATTTCCCGGTTCTCCATGGAATCCCAAAACACATTACGGAAATAGTCTGTGGCACTGCCCAACAGTTGCCCACCTAAATACTTCGAAATCGCCGGGAAGAAAAATATTGTCGAGAATCGTATGGTTCGTGAAAGTGTGGGCGAAGTTCCTTCTTGCGCTGTAACCGGAGTCGTTAAAGTAGCATTAGGATTCTAATCGTGTCCGGATTACGAAGCGCATCGCGCTGCGAGCTATCGCACCTTTTTTAAAGAACTCGGAGTTGTCCTTGTCGAAAGAATTCACATGAACTCCGAAAGCAACCGAGGATATAAGGTCTGTAGTGTATTTCAAGACAACGTCCCTCATCATAACGGTCTTTGTTTTAGTTCCCGACACTTCGTTCTGCAAATGGTCCTTCATCGACTCGGTGATCTCGACTACCAAGTGGAATAGCTTCTTTATTTTTCCACTCGTGAACACAGGCGTCATCTTCGTCCTAAATTGGCGAACGTAATAGTAAATCGTTTTTTCAAAACAAATACAAATTATTTTTGTCGCTGCAAACTGCATATACATTCCGTCAAAAAAAAAAAATAACGTTTTGGAGGTAAGAAGGCTTTGTGTAGGTATCCCTAGTCCGTAATTGATACTCTAGCTGCCAGAAGCCTAATAGTTGACCTTTTCATAATTGCGCTACGTGGAACAGGTAATTTTCGTTCGATCAATGATCTCAAAAGAAGTTTGTAATCCTTAGGGAAATTCTTGGTGAGTAATTGTTGATATTTAACCCTCCGTCTGCAACATTACTTTTATACATGCAGTCTGCATATTGTTAATGACTTATTCTTTTTTACTGTTCTAGGACACGGTCATCGTACATTCGCGACAAGATAAAGCGACCACATTAACGACGAAAGGGGCGAAAAATGGTTTTACGTGTCTCAAATTTTTGTACCTATATGAGAATATTTTTCGCTGGGAAAGGACTCATTTGAAAGAGGGGAGGTTCAATGTAGCAATCGACCTGCTGACACTGAAAAAGTCACTTGACTATCCCGGGCCCTTAAGAAAATCTAAAAAAATTTGGAATACGTATTGAGGCACCTATTTTAATGCATACTCGTGGGAACGTGAAATGTTTCAAAAATTAATGGGAAAAGATAAATATTGGTTGGAAATTCAAGAGCGAAATTTCCGGACATAAACGACCCAATGTCCACTCGTAGTTTTACTCGCCTCAACTGTTTCCATTCTGGATTTTTGATGTTGAAAAGATTGGCGCTACCGAGTTTGTCGTGGCGGGATTCGGCGGTGAAGAATCGATCCATGAAAGCGTAGAAGTCCTTGATCATGATCTGCTTGATCAGTTCTGGGTTCTTCACGATCAGGAAGGGTTTGTGTAGAATATAGAACCCGTAGACATCGTCTTCCGGTTTAGAGTTTAAGTACAAGTCGCCTATCACGACCGCGGGATTCTTTCGAAGTAGAAAAGCATCCTTCACGTTCCCAAAGAACCAATGTCCCGAGTTCGAAGGAACACCCCTCCTTTTCCAATAGGTGTGCGAATAAGTCATGTACAAGTACAAGAGCACCCCTATCACCGGTACGACCAAAAGCGCATTTGTTATCAATGTTGCGAGCACCATCGTAACTCACGGAGAATCGACACTAGCAGAGCTTCGCCGACACACTGGCTTTAAATCATCATGTAAACACTTATGTAAGTATCGACACTTGAGTGTTACACACTCACGTATGTCCCTTCTTAAGCTAAAACGACTCCTCCCTCTGTGTCAGATCTTTTATAGAACGATTTATCTGCAATACAGTGCAATCGAGTGGGAAATTATTTTAAACTTTGTCTTATCTCTAATGATGAATAGTATCGCGTGCAAACAAAGTTTGTAGCTTTTTAAATGATTGTATACGGCGGTTAGCGAATACCAATATTGATTGATATTAATAATAGTAAGCGAAATACTGCGATGAATGTGCAGTTTTTCCAGGTCAGCGTTTCTTCATCTCTATGCGATAACCAGAATCAAGAAGATTCTGTTGATTCATTGTAACATATGACAAAGTCGCAGAAGTTTATGCAAAGTCATATATTATATAAGAAATAGTTGAAAGAATAGGATCTGGACAGAAATTTGTTTTGTAATTCGAGAATTCTAGAAATACGACTTTTGCATAATGCACAGGCTTTGCATATATTGAATAAATGGAAGCTATATAACAATGTATTTCTTCTTTCAATAACTGTCGCATGTCAAAAATAATGTAACAACTTTCTTACATTCGTCTAATGTTGTTACAGTTTTGTTTTTCACTCATCTATTTTTGTTTTAAATGCATAAAATTCACAGTCTATTCATTATGCTACGTATTATATATAATTTCGAATATTTTTCGTGCCGAATCTTCCGCAGTCTAACTATGACCTTTGTGTGACATTGACTAGCAAAAATAAATGAAAAGAGATAAAAAGTATATTTGTTTAATCTCCAGGATGACTGGCAAATGATAATAAAATGTGTGATCACATTTAAAGAACGCGGATGATGATATCTTTCTTCAAGGCACCGTAGATTAGCGATAAGGTAGAGTGACCACGTTACCGACAAAAGTAGGCGAAAAATGGTTTCACGGGAGGAGTTTTCGCCTTTATATGAGAATATTTTTCGCCGGGAAAGGGCTCGTTCGAAAGAGGAAGGTTCAATGCAGTGCGCGCTGGTCATAAGCTGAAGAGATTATGCAGATATTTGGTAATATAAAGATTAGAAGTAGGCCAAAAATTGACGATGTGTATGTCGTGAAATCCAAGCATTTTTATGCCATTGAATGAGTTTTCTGGATCAAGTTTGGTCGCAGACTTAAAATTCGTTGGATCAAGACCAAGACGGATCCTAAGTCTGTGTCTGAAGACCTGCTGACTCTGTAAAAGTCGCGAGACTACCTTTGGCCCTTATATGTTAGACGGAACACCCTGATGTATAGGCTACCGTTCGCACACAATGTTGCATCGGCGAGGGATTGCAAGCGCTGTCGCTTGCATTCTTGTGAAGTCCTTGCATGAAACACTCAAGATTACTTACGAGAGATTTATTTTAGCGTCTATGTTACACGAATTATACATATTTATATAGATTATTGTTATTATTAATGTTGTTATTAGTACAATCTTACACGGTTCGATAAAGGTCCTAGTATAAACATCGCATTATCGAACGAAATTGTTTAAATCCTACAGGTAACTATAGATACATATACAGTCATAGCATTACCGTTTCGTTTCTTTCGCCGTTCAAATTTTTTTTCGTTTTTATTAACAAGTTAAGCGTATTTCTCGAGGCTAAATCGTTCCGTACCGATTCTTACGAAGTCAGAAGAAGAATTAGAACTGCCCTAACAATTACGGAGGTGAACTTTGTAAAATACTTAATCGTTTCAGGGCCAGACAAGAAACTAAAAACACGTGTTCCCTCCTAGTAGAGTCTTGCAGCATTTGAAAACTAATGTTGTGAAAATCTTATGCAATCGGTTATGCGAACGATTACGGGCAGATGATTCTCTATTACGTGCAGTTCTCGCTGCTTGGGGTTTTCAAACGGTGGACTTGCCCCTCTAAAAAATATTACGTGTCTCGTCGACATTACAATTACACATATTTTTTTTAGTCCATTCACCCATCAAATAATGAGCTTAAAACAATCAAACTGTCCAGCTTATTCTCAGTAGCATGATTTTTTTCATCGCTGCATATGCTGTAACATATTGACAGTACAAAAAATGATTGGCAGAGCAACTCGACGCAAGCAGTTAAAACTATACGACCTTATAGTAATGCTATCTCGTAATTTACAAAACTCGATGGTGAATAACAGCGTTCCAGCGAACCATTAACATTACAAACGCAAATTCAGCCAGCAAATTTCGAAACACTATAAAATGATAAGACCGGATGATTCTTTTCCAATACTGATACGACTATGAATGGATTAATTATGACCTCGATACGTCACACTACACCACTGGGTAAAAGATTAAATGATAAAAATACCGTGCTTTTGTTTCAATACGAACATTCAAGAGACCTTTGACCTCCGCAGACATGTCGTAGCCAATTTGATATTTTTTGGAATGTCATCATTGCTTCGATTATTGTTAACCGAAGCTTCTGATACGACGTTCGCTCGTCAAGCTGATACAGATTTACGGAAACAACATCGTATGATCTTTGATCGAATCGAGCAACGATCGTCAAGCATATTCACTTCGGTTGAGAATCTTGTTGCGTTTGAGGCTGCTGCTGTTGTTGTTGTTGCTGTTGTACCTGTTGGGGGTGGACAGAATGCGTGATAGTCTGCAATCTGACTTGACTAGGACCGGGGCTACCTCTCGCTGTCGTGACGATTGGTTTTCCTTGAGCAGGAGCAGCCTGTCGCAATTGGGCGCTACTCGCAGTCACCACCTGAATCGTTTGCTTTAGAGCCGCAGAAGCGACCGGAATTACTCTTGTCTGAAGCGGCGACTTGCCCAACACAACCTGGCCTGGTTGGGAACCCGCTTGTCCCGTAGAGACCTGAAATATCAATATGTAAGCAACCTTCGAAGAGTTGCGAAAGTGAGAGAAAAATCCTAGTCCCTAATATTTTCTAATCCCTAGATCTATTCACAATCCATCAATATTTCTTTTACACATTTGCAATCTACATTTTGAGATCAATATTGCTCATTTGATCGGACCCAGTGGAAACTAGGTCTCATGATTTAAGCGGCCTTGATTAAAATCAATATGGAGTGTTTGTCTATTGGAAGCTATTAGAAGTGAACCCGAAAATGTCTTTTCAGGTTCTCGAATGTATCAGAATTCTCGAAAATGTTCGGGTTATTTCCGAAAATATTCTAGAATTCCGATATATTCGAGAATCGTCAAATTTTCGAGAACCCGACATTTTCGAGTTCCTGCGCACTTCTGTCTGCTATCAACTGTTTGCCATATCAGCCTCAACGTACATGGGTGAACTGCTGCATCGCCGAGGGTTGCACGTGCTTCATCACTTGTATTTGTTGCACCGTCATCGTGGCTGGCAAAGATTTCTGCTGCACGATAAGCTGCGTCTGTACGCCGGATTTACTGGTAACTTGCGCCAGCTGGGCGACCTTCTGCGCCGGTAATTTCCTTTGTGTGATGATCTGAGGATGCAGGGCCAGCTGGCGGATCTGTTGCGGCGTTGCCGTGCGCACACCAACGTTCGCGGTTTTCACCAGAGTGGCGACGGGAGTTCCGCTGGCGGATGTTCCAGGTTGCTGGACTTGTAAACCGGCTTGCGCGAACAGTTGTGCCGGCGTGAGACCAGCTTGACCTGGTACTTGCACCTGGGCCACCGCTTTCGCCTGCTGTTGCAACGTTTGTCGCTTGATCAGAGCAGCCATCTCGGTCTCCGATACCGCGCGGGCTACAGTCTGTTTCCCGACGGTTGCCTGTCCGACGGTACCAGTAGCTATTCCTTGTTTCATTAAGGTAGCCCTTTGCTGAGCCGCGGCGGCAGCAGAGACCGCTACAGACACCTTCTGACCACTCGCGGCTTGAGCTTGCAGCACCTTCAGCTGCTGTTGGCGCAACAGGACCTGTTGCTGTTGTCTGTAGTACTGAAGCTGTGCAGCGGTCAGAGTTTTGCTACCGGACGCAGTCGCCACGGTGACCCCGACGATACCCTTCTGCGCGCCAGCAGGAGAACTTTGAGCGGAAGACACCAAATTCGCTGTCGTGATTCTCTGAGCAGTTTGAAGATTCGCTACGCTAACAACGGTCGGCGTGGTCCTCGCGTCTTGCATGGTCAACGTTCCACCGACCGGTCGAGTTTTCACCGTCGAAGCGGCGACCGCCGTGCCACAGGTGGTAACGTTCGTCGTCATCGTTGTGACTGTCTTCATGGTAGTCAGTCCAGTTGTCGCCACTGTAGTGACAACCTGAGTCAATTGATGTACTTGAGGACTCGCGGTACCGGATAAACTCTGTTGAGTTTGTTGTTGTTGTTGTAGTTTAATTTGCTGCTGCTGTTGCTGCTGCTGCTGAGCTTGTTGTTGCTGTTGCTGCTGAGCTTGCTGCTGCTGCTGTTGTTGCTGCTGTTGCTGTAGCAACCGAGCGGCTACCTGTTGCTGTTGCTCCGGCGTTAACACCTGTGTCTGAAATATACAATGATTGATCAGCGATTTGCCATTTCTTTTTAGATACATCGCGTTACAACGTTCCCGTATACTAACAGCGTGCTTCAGTTTCTCCTTAGCGATCCTGTCCGCCCGTCTAGTAGCCACTTCGATGGGAGCCAATGGACTATCATACTGAATGCCGCATTCGGCTAGGACAGCCGCGTTCGTAGGATTCTTCATTAATGGGTTCACCAGCAACGGTTTCACGGTGGGCGTCCTCTTGTTGGAAACCGACTTTATGGTGTCGAACCTCTGACAGCACATCAACGTGAACGAGTGATTCTTGTCCTGGATGTACAACTGGGACGTTTTCATCGGCCTATTCGTTTTGCTCTGTTGCTGAAAGGAAAGAGAATCGGAAGATCGGTCAACATGATCGGTCAACCAAAGATATTTTTTCCTCACGATATGACTCATGGGATAAGAGGTTTGCACGAAAAGATTCGCGGTCTAATAATAGTCGGATGATAATACTTCGGACACTTGAGGTATCTTGTAGACGCCTTTCTGTTTCTTCTGCTTTTTCGGCGTGGTGTCGTACAGCAGTTTGCCTTCTTCCCTCGGAACGATCACCGACTCGTATCTGCTCCTGCACTGCTTCGGAGACCTGTATATTCGCGATGTGTTGTTCACTATGTCGGCAACCAGGTCCCAATTGGGAGTGTGACCGGGCGACAGGATCATCAGGTTCAACGGCAGCCCCTGATAGATCTGTATCGCTTGGAGAAGAGCCCAGTCCTCGTGTATCATCCAGTCGAGAACGTGTTCTTGATCGATGGAAGATTTCGACATGTGAGGCTTTAAGCCTGGCAGAGGGATCGACGGACGAACCGTTGCACGGTGCTTGTGCAACTTCATGTCTCGACGCATCTTCATGATCGCCGGAGACGGCCGATCGAACAACGATCTCGGCGCGTACACAGACTCCTCTTTGTGCCGCATCTTAACCGCCCGTCGACCTGATAACACAACTTCGATATCAATATGCAACGATTAGCCAGCGAATCTTTATGCATTTATGGTAAAATTGAATAGATGAAGTTTTTTTAAAACACTGGAGAAATCACAAACATTTAAGGATGTCGATGTACAACTCCAAAAAATGTTTGAATGATGCTAGACAGTTTTATTTGGCTCCTGTCTGTTATACTCCATTTCTATTTTGCATAAAATTCTACAGTCTAATAATAATGATTATTAACACTAGGTTTACAGAGCGCTAAAAATGACTATTTTACATTACTTTGTAAGAATAAGATGAATGTATCTATCAAAATTTATAGCCATTTCTTTAACAATATTTATCTCAATATTCGTAAATCAAAAATATTAGAAATCTAGTGTTAAGAAAACAATACTTTGATGTATATGTGCGTTACCACTGACTCGACAAAAAGTATTCGATCAGCATTCTTATCGTGACATAACTAATATATATTTCCTCGGTAAGCAAAGAGTTCACACTTTATGCGGAATAAGCAGACAATATGACAAGCAGTTTCTTTATCCGTTCGAATAATTTTTGCCAGGGACGATATAATCGAGTATGCATATTACCATCACGATCGCTAATTCCAGCGTCGGCTCTACTCCTCTTTTGTTCTTTTTTAATGTAAATCGGAGGCAACTGGGCCTCGGACATGGGGGTGTTCTCGTAAAGGAATCCCAGGGAGTAGTCGATGTAAACATCGTTATCCGTCGTCGGGGGCGTAGGTGGACACCACATCTGGCGATCAAACCAATCATAGAGACCACACCGTCGTATCGAAAAATGAAACTTTCAAACGTAAATGTCATAAAACCTGGATAATACTAACCGGCATTTGCTCCATATTATCGTCCGACAACCATATCTGTAAGATATTAAAAGCACCGCTATCAGATCGGATTCGAGGTTTGTTAATAGTATCGTCCACTCGGAAAGAAACAAATATGTTTGCAAGAAGAGACCAGAGCGTCATGTACACCGTGTGAAATTATCGATAACGATTTATCAAAGGGCTTTCAACGAAAATAAAAAAACGGAATCTCCTCTTGGTTGCTACAACGTCTCCGTAACTCGTCTTCCCACGGGAGAGCCATCGGCGGGAAGAACGTAATCGCTGAACGATCTATATTATCGATCTTGGAACATCTGGGAAATGTGTAGGAAAAAAGTGTACGGACACCTTGCTCGTTCAAAGGCTCGTTCGTCTCTTCGAAGGTCTTTATAAAAAGATACCTTCTTCGTGCCGCGTCAAGTACTCTGTTACAAATGAATTTCAAACGTTGTGCAAGACGCTCATGAATGTGCCTGCTTATACCTTGGCTGACTCCAAGTTTGGAATGGCAAAGGCAGTGTTTTGGTGCCATTTTCGAAAAATCGCTATTCGTCGTTTCTTTTTCTTTTCATTTTTTCTTTCTCTCTCTCTTTTTTTTTGGAGCTTTAAACGAATTCGTCGCGCGAATGAATTTCCTTTCTTTCTTTCTCTCTCGATCGCTTTCTCTCGTTTCGTATACATTTTTGATTTTGAATGTGCGGTCATGTAAGCCTTGCCACACCAAACATCGCGAGGATATCCCGTCGATCGTCCGACGCGGACGATCCCGGCTAGAGTTTGCATTTAGTTTTCGTGTTTCATATATAACCAAGCACACTGAGCAAAAATTTGACACCAAAACGGAACTGAACCTTTGATCGAACAGACTTGGAAACGCACCAAGAAATAAGAGAACACATCGTATCTTCGTAGCAAGGAATCAGTTTTATTTCCTTCCTTGGACTCACTCGATCATACAAAATACAGGCACGCAACTTAAATATTACAGTGGGGCATACCATTAAACGAGTAACTCCTTAAGTCTAGCAATGTAATCAGGTCGTCACCTTGTGAGTTATGTAATATACAAGGCGTTACACGAGAGCAAAGTACAGCGCGTTCACAGATTTTTGTCACTTGTTTGTTTGTTTGTTTTTTTTTCATTCCCTTTTTCGTTACTTTTTTTATCTCTGTTCTGTTTTCTGTCGTTTTGTTTCTACCTCCCCGACAAATCGACTGTCTATTGTTTCCAATTAGCGGTTCTCCTCGCTTGTAAACGCATGATCGCGAGCGCGCGCGCGCGCGCACGCCTGGAACCGCGACCAATGATTTGCAGCGTCTCTAACGAGCTAAACTAGACGGTAGAATTGTTTGCGTGTGTGAATTCTCGTTAACTATTACCTAATATGATACAGTCGAATGTGTCTGAAAACTCCTCTTCCCGTTTTTTCCTCCCACATACTCTCTCTTCTTCGCATCTATATATCACCGAGTGTATAAATTACAATGTCGCAAAAAGGAGACATTTACGCGATGGGGGGGGGGGG